>PTEX01000143.1:1449825-1707148 GCA_003342815.1 Eudromia elegans | reverse complement strand
CCCAAATACCCAAATCTCTCATCCTGTTATGTTTCTAAAAAATTAAATAAATAAAAAAGTTTTTCATATCTTTACTGTGAAATGAAACTTTTATTTACCAATTCACCTAGACTAGGAAGGGATCAGTGGGGTCAAACAAAGCATTTGGAACTGGTCACAATAAAAAGTTCTTCCCTTTTTGCACAGAAATCTCTGGGCAATTTCTTTTTGATCCAACCTGTCTTTTGATATTTGGCTTGACTCTAGCTGGAACCAACCTAACATTTTTGGCAGAGTGCAGCCAGAGTTGGCCTCGTTCTGCTTGAGAAGCCTGGTGAAATGTGCTGGGCCAGGCCTGACCCGTGGTGAAAGCCGAGTCTCCCAAGGAAAGGGAAGAGCTAACAAAGAAAATGCTCGAGCGTTAACAAGCGAGTTGTTATCGAGCCAAAATACGGCAGGAAACAGAATGAGTATCTCAAAGACTCCTTATGAAGACAAAGAGTCTTCAGCTCATTAGGACAGAAATGATATGCTGGTTTGACTATTTTTATAATCTTTTTTTTTCTGATATGACCAGGACATGTATTAAGAGCTCCACTGAAAGCAAATAAAATGCAAATGAATGTAATACTTGGACACTGCAAGAATTAGCTTTCTCTGCTCCTCACTAAACCTACACAAGATGTGAAGGACAGTACAGACTTCACTGCAACTGGGGGATCAGGTTTATACAGGTGAGCGATGCTCTAATACTGAATTCTTATTAGCTACGGGAAACTTTCAGTTTTCCAATTATAACGTACATGGTAGTCAAAGCTTGGGCACGCAGAGCAGGCATGGAAAGAGAGGTATAGTTCTCCTGCTAAGAGCAATGTCGTCTCATCACCTCTCAAAGCAAAGAGAGAAGTTAAATAAAATTCCTCTGAAAAAAGCATGGCGGCCAGTTAGGCTCTGTCAGTTCCCTCTTGGATMCTGTTTTTAAATATGTTCCTACTCTATTACCTTGATTTCTCCTTCCAGATAGCGAACAGACTTGCAGATTGATTTGACACCAGGGCAAAATGACTTTTTTATTTCAACTTTCAGAGACCACGTGAAAATTAACCAGTCCCACCAAGGGGACAGCTCCGAAGCAGACACAACCTCAAGGGCAAATTGTTGAGATCACTTCACGAGCGAACCCTACTGAAAGCACCAAGGCATGAGGGCTGAACGTGGCTCTGGCTCTCAGGAGTCACCCTTTCCACACTGTGCTAGACTGGATTATACCACGACAGCATGGATTTATTTCAGTCACCAAATATTTGCAGCACTGGATGGCTGTAGATGCTAAAATAACCAGTCTGGCAGGGGAGGGGCTTAGGTCAGCAGACCAGTATAGCTTCACACTTCAGATTACTGACCTGCCTTGCCTCAGACAAGGTTTTTCCACCTCCATTAGGCCAATTTCCAGGTCTCCCAGGTTTCTCTGCACCCACCTAACTGAAGCTGTTATTACTGTTGTCACTGTGGCAGGGGGGTCTCTGAATGCATTCACTCAATGCTTTAGTTGAAGGCTATTAAAGAGCCATCAAGGGACATTATTTCCAATCCCAGGCTAAATGTGAAGCAGTAAGTGGCATCTGAAAGGTTTTATCTCCTTCTGCCCGGCATTCCCCATTCCCTCTGGTTATTTCAAACACAACATAAGAAAAGGCATGTACATCCTTGGAGACCTCAGGACTCTTTCCCCACCCTGCTCTCCTCACCTGTCTGTGTGGACCTTGCTCGGGTCCTCCGTTGGGTGAGGTGGGCCTGCTTTGATCAGCAGACTTGGGCTGAGAGCGGTCCCGGCTGCCGTAGCGGTCGCAGGAGTAGAAGCGCTGCTTTTCGGAAGAGGAGGAAGAGTGCTGCTTCCTCTCTTGGGATCGACCGCGCTCCTGCTTCTTATCCTTGGAAGAAGACTCACCAGACTGAGCCACTGAAAGGAGAACATGGGTTGGGGGTTGACAACTGATCAACCTTCACACAGTCGGAACTTCTAGGGGTGAGAGTGGGGAGCCCTTCCACACATGCAGACGGGGCCTGAAATCCACACGGAAGAAACGCTCCCCTCCCCAGCAAGACACCACCAGGAGCCTTACTCACCAGCTTCCCCATCTGCCAGCTGATGGGGGGACCTCTCCATGGACTTCTGCTTCTTTTCTTTCCGCCGGTGGCAGCGGTGGTGATGGTGGTGATGAACCTGGTCTGGCGGCATGCGCTCCAAGGAGTACTCATAGAGGTGCATGGCGTGAGGACGCTGCGGGGTCAGCGTGGAGACGGAGCGCTTCATGGGGCTCGTGTCCGGGATGGGCTGCAAGGCACACGGAGGGAGACGGAGCAGGGTGAGAGAGCAGGCCCTGCACCATGGTTAGCTGTTCAGTTCCCAGGGTGGGAAGGGTTTTACAATGAGGGACAGGGGGCAAGGAGGGCAAGGAGAAAAATGGTTAAGTGTGTATAACAAATGGGCAGAAGGACTTGTGGAATGGTAGATCTGGTGTTAAACAGGAGAAGAAAATGAGGTGTACATTTGCTGAAATGGGCTTTTCTTTTAGCATTGTGCCCACAGGTCCTGTGAGTGCACAGCAATACGCAGCACTTCACGCCAAACACAGCAACACAGGGGTCAGCAGGAAATTAGCAGGGTCACAGGGCAGCACAGTAGCCAAGCATCCCACCAAGTTCTCCAAGGCCAGTTTCACCTAAAGCTACTTCAGGGCCTAGAACAACTCTGAATAGGAAAGCCTGAACAACAGTTCTGGGAGAAAAAAATCAGCAATAAGAAGTAAGGTATAGGCCACTTGGTAACTATATCTGAGGCATCAGATAAGCATCTGAGGATGCTTATCAAACTTCTAAAATCTGACTTCTTGTTCTACCATTACTCTATCAAAAGCTAGAGGGGACGACAAGCAGGATAGCAGGCCCCCTCTCCAGCTCTACCAGGACTTATCCAGAAATAGCTTCTCAGACTCATTAGTGCTGTTTTCGCATCATTTGCGGCTCAAGAGTAAATGGTGAGATCTCTCTGCAGACTAATACAACCTCCCATGGGCAAAGCCGAGGCACATCCCCATGCCAGCAGCAGCCTGGGACTCTGTTCCCTTCCCTTTGGATTCAAAGCCTTGCAGAATGCTCTGCAGAAACCACACAAGCACCCTCTAAGACAGCCATCCTCAGAGCTTTTCACTGTCCCACTGCTCAACCACAAGGCTCACAAAACAAGTMAAACGATTGCTTCCTGCTCTTGCACTTTGCTGGCATCCAGGTGCTTTGCAGGCTGCTCTGAGGAGGAGACAGATCTTCATTCATCCTCTAGAGGCTTCCCTGGCTCTGTTGTTACATGAAAGCTGCTTGGTAGAGGGAAGACATCACAGCACTGCAGTCCACGTGCCTGGAAAGGAGCTCAGGATGTCCTTCAGCCCCTCAGGTCTTAGACTTGTTTGAATCCTCAGTCCAATATGTGCATCAAATGAGGTCCTGTTCTGTTCCAGCAGAACATTTACTTTGTTCATTGTAACCTTTTCAAAGAGCCTTGTATTATTTTTACTGTCGATGCTATTTTGTTTGCTTACCCAGGAATTCAGATCTCAGCCACCCTGTGATATTTACATAATGCAAAGCTGGGTGTTTTGCAGCTCTATTCGTTACTTTGAATGCAAAGAACTGCTTTGCTTCCTTCAGCGCGCTGTCTCGGATATTAAGAAGCTTGTCCTGAGCGCAAAGTTGCAAACTGAGATGAGTTTTATTTGTCATTCCCTCTCTTTCAGGTCAGTCATCCAAATTTTGGTGCTTCCCATTGGAATCCAAGGTGGGCACTGGAGCTGAAACTCACTGGAGACACAAGGAGCACTGGCTGGGCAGCCAGGGCAGGAGAACACAACATAGCCTCTCACATTGGTGGGGCCACAGGGTCTGCACCAGTCAACATGAATATATTGGGCTGCACGTGCCTCTTCCTGAAGCCCTTGCTATGCACACTTTCAACAGGCAAAGAGTTTTTTATATATCAGAGCTCCGTGCTGGTCCTCACCACATACTGCTGAATGTGAAGGCAATGGAGGTGGAAGAGGATCAGAGAGTGGCCAGATTTAGGAATTGATTCTTCTGGGTAAAACAGCACACCAGGAAAATACTGTCCACTAGAAACACAGGTCAAGACTTCCAAAATCTCTTTAAGAGCTGCCAGGGAGAAGACAGAAACTTCCTAACAGGAGAGCCACCCAAGCCCAAAAGAAATAACTATTCCTCTATGGATCCAATTGCGTGCTTATTCCAGGAACAGAAGCCCCCATCGGCACTAATGGGAATTGTATTTTAGCAGACTAAAGAATATCCTTCCCAGAAATCCTGATGTGTTTCTCGTTATGCTAACGGGTGCCCACACTCCACACAAGCCCTGGGAGACTACGCCATAACCCTTGAGAGAGCTGCTAATTGCTTCTTCATTACAAAACCCCTTGTTTACACTTGCTAAATTCCTGTGCAACAAGGCATACAAAATAAATAAATAAGCAAAACAAAAGAAAAACCTCCCTGCTATTAGAGCGTGCAGCGTGCAACCGTGGATTGAGGGGAGCTGAGGAAAAGGGGGTAGAGGCAGCAGCTGTATCGGTGCAACACTGCACTCCAAATGAGAAGGGAAAAAGAAGAGGGTCAAGGAAGGTTCATTATTTCTTAACAGAGGTTGAATAGGATACAACTTAGTGCAAACTACATACTGCTAGGTAACTCCCAGGTGACCGTGCTTTGCTCCTCTGCAAACAATTCGGACAAGATGAGAGACATTATTGGAAGCAGCCCAACAGTACAGCCATTGTCAGACATCACGGCAGATGTGCAGCAGACACCATGACGAAGGGAGGGGAGGGGATGGGGCAAGGAGGACAGCAAAGAGGGAGGGAGGAAGTGAGATTGAAAGCAGGATTTTTGTTTTTAAGAGCGGAACACAAAAAGACAGAAATGGCAGGCAAACAGAAAGCGAAATGCACCAAAAACAGGAGGAAACAGAGAGCATTGCAAGTAAGAGTTATAAAGAACTCAAAGTTTGGAGGCACCAGAAGCAGCATGTAAGAGGGAGGGTGGAGGGCATGGAAGGGGAAGACACACAGAAAGTACATCAGTTACTCATCTGAACTGCAACCACCAAAACATTGTATTATCAGACAAGGTTAGACCCACTCAGCTGATACAGGCCTGATTCATAACTCAAGTAGACAGGCTTTACATGCAGCAGACGTATCCTGCTGGATGCATCCTATTCTTCTTCCAATAAGGGATTCACTCCTGACCATATTCGATCATGTAAAATAAGTGTTTTGTCCCTAACTCTTTGGCATTTCTGCAGGGTAATTGCAGCTGTTGGTCAACTAGACACCACCACCCTTTGGCAAACTGATGCAGGGAGGTACCAACAGGACGTTTTTCCTAGAAGGAGCAATGGCTTTGGGGTAGTACCAAGAACAACCCGGAAATTTTTCTCTCTTTGCCAGAGGGCAAATGGATCTTTCAGACTCCAGTTGTGCCCTTGCTCAATCACAGCAGCATCAACTGCAGCCTGACACTGCCACGGCAGGGAGTTTCTCAAAGAAAAGAATATGCTATTGGTAAGTGCTTTGCCTTGGAAGGAAAGAACCTCCTTGTTGTCTGGAATAGACAGCAACTTTTGTCTTAGGAGGGAGGCTGGGAGCGAAAATGGGCTTTTTTAGGGGTCTGTTTCTTTTCTGAGCATCTTGAGTAGTGTTCTTAATAACTGAAACAAGGTCCTATTCACTGATCTTCTGGAGCTCTCTTGCAAAGGCATCAGACCCAAAAGCTGGCTGGGAAACTTGTAAGGCAGTTAAGTGTCATTTGTGCCAGGCAGAATGTTAGCAAAATGGACACATCTGGAGGCACTGTTAATGTGTATTTAGGGTGCAGAGCATCTTTCATGTTCTGCTGGCCACACAGAGACAGGTAGACTAGCCCCCAACCACAGTCTACTCGCTCACTGTTTTATGAATCGGGACTCCTCAATGACAGAGATGCAACTGTGAAAGGAAGCTGTTGTCATCATGAGGTGGCTTGGTGACTGGAGAGCATCCGGGGCGAACAGTTAGTAATGAATTGGTGAAACGCCTGGAAATGATCTGTAAAAACCATGGCAACCTATGCAGCAAGGAGCATCCGCAATTAGTCACCCAAGCTGCTGCAGTGTTCGGCTCTAACGATGAGACTTCTCGTACAGAAGACAAGCAAGGAAAACAAAATCCTTAACAGCGTATTACTCATGAATACAGTAAATGCTAAATACTATGGGAAGAGAAAGAAATAGGGATGCTGCTTAGTGTCTCAGTGCAGCCTTCCAGGCGCAGACTCCCTGCTACTTTTTATACTGCAGAAAATCATAGCACATTTCCCATTTATTTTAAGGCAAGGAGCACGCTTTGCTTGGATAAGGGGCACACTACTCTCAGTTGGAAACGTATGCTCTCCAGGATACAGGTCTGCAAACAATACTGTGGCTCCAGTTAATCAGAATAGACACTCATGGGCAAGTACTCATCAGTTTGTTACCACACAGCAGGATTTTCCCGTGTTGCTTTTTGCCACAACCAGGGATGAGTAAATCTGAGGGCAGTGCCTTGCCTGCACACGAAGGCCTACAATCTAAAGCACAAAAAGCAYGGCTACCTTTCTCCAATTTCAATAAACATCTTGTAACAAATACGCACAAGCATCCTTCAACGACACGGCAAGAAAAGCGAGTGTAGAGACTCCCTGACTTATTCTACGCCTGCCCCTACCGTGGAGCTCACCTGAGTTTCGGCAGCCAGGCGCGGCATGGAAGCCGCCCGTCCCTGGCTCTCCAGGCCTGGTTGGTGCTCTCCGTTGGCAAGTGTSGGACTGATTTCCCTCATTTCTACCACCTGATTAGATCAAGAAATAGTGTCAGTAGCAAGAACATAAAGACGAGCTTCAAAGCCATCATCTTAGCAGGTTTCTTCAGAACTTGATTTACTTCTGAGGAGATATTGGTAGGGAAAAGAGAGTAAACTAAAAGCCGTGGAGGGTAGAGTATTTTTTGACAGCACTGTCTTTAGCATGGGCAACAGTAGCCCAAATTCTTTCACAAGTCATGGCAATAATTGCCAGGCACCTCAAGCTCTGTCCAGCCAGGCCACCCCTCAGAGTCCCTACAAAATGACAAAGGAATAATAAAATAGGAAGAAATAACCCCAGGCAACTAGGATTATTAACACCTAGCTCCAGATGTAGACATTTCCAGAAGAATTGCCCACAGAAAGTTACGGTACAAGCTATCATAGAGGGTTCTTTTGGTCTCCAAAACTATGAAGCAAGTTGAATTGTTAAAAGAGAGACCAATACTCTTCTCTGGAGACAGAGGACCTTCAGCTATCAGGAGTGTCTAGTTTGATATCTGTTCTACTGAGACATTCTGCATTTCACTCTGCCTTCACCTTTCTGCTCACCCGTTCAACAGGGATTTCTTCCGAGCGGCCTCGTTCAAAAGCTGGTGTCCTGGTTTCATAAAACACATCCTGGGTGCGTTGAGTCCCCCAGGAACTGGACTCTTTGATCCCACCCTCCGGGGCTGGCCTGTCAGGAGGTAAAGAGGAAAGGTAGGTGAGCTCTTTTGCACAGAGGGTCTGCTAGCCTTCTTGTGATGAAGACAACGGAGTGCTTAGGTACACCTCGAGTTCTCAAAGGTTTCCCAATCCCTGTGAAACCAGCTGCAGCATGGGCACAGCGGCCGCTGAAGCTGTAAGGTCTTCTGGACTTTGACAGGGACATTTTCTGTGTAGCCTGAGGAGTCCATAAATGACACAGAAACCAAACTAAGCAGAACAGCACATTTTTTAAAAAAAATACTGAGGAAATCAAATTCTGCAGCTTAAGTTCTGGTGGAGAAGAATGAACCATTTTGGAGTTCAAGCACTGTTATGCAAGGATCTCTTCTACTACAGAATAGGAGAACCAGCACCAACCAATGCCACCAAACAATATGGCAAAAATATTAGGAAGTAAAACAAAATAAATAATTGGGTATTATAAAAAAAAAAAAAAGGAAAGTATATAAGATCAGTTAGACAAATAGCTGTTAAACAACACGGGGCAAACACACTTATAGTCTTACTAAAATACACTAAATTATTATTGGTAGCCCTGTCTTTTTATTCTTATACAACTCATACTGGTGTCTCACCACGGTTATTCAGGCCATGTAAACCCCAGACAGCTGTAAACAAAACYCTGTGACAACTGAAGAAGAAGTGGTCACAGAGCTGTAGAGAGGCAGTCTGGAGGCTGCCACCGGGACACCCCTCAGGCACAGCGTGACACTCTTTGTGTCGCGGGTTGTGCTGCACCCTGGCCGAAGSAATCCGATCGGTCGCGGTCAGGGCTGATGGCCGGGCCCGGCCTGCCCCTCCGCACGCTGCGGCTCGCGAGGAGGTCGCGGGTACTCACAGGGCGCCCCCGTTGTTGAGCGAAGCGGAGCTCTTCTGACGGAGGAACGCCTTGGCGCTGCTGAACGCGGCCGCCTGCGTCTGCTCCAAAGTGGCCTTCAGCGGGTGGAACAGCGACACCGCTCCGGGCTGCAGCGTACAAAGAGACCTCTCAGAGACACGCTTGGGAAAACGTCAGTCTTTCCTCTTTAATAAAATGTCCACTTAGTCACCCCGAAAGATTATCCCAGCAGAAAAAACACTGACCTTCCCAGAACTGCAAGGGGCTCTGAAGGACAATTGCTTTCTTCATCTTTGCACAGGACTACRTTGAAGAGAACATTTGTGCTACAATCCACATCCAGACCCAAAAATATTTYCCCCAGGCTCCAGACTGCAGCGGGATTTTCCTACAATGGTGGGAGCTTTCCCATGGGCTGCAAAGGGGAAGCCGGAGACCTAAGGGGCTCTTTAATTCAAGTCACAGCTTATGACTCCAAGTCAGGTGGCCTCAGACTGGTGTCTGTAAGAGGGATGGAAGTAGCCACATTGGACCCCTGTCCTGCGCTTGCTCATCCTGAAGCAATTCTATGGTTCCATGTCCTACTTGGGAYTGGAGATTCAATCCTAAGGCAGTTGCTGTTTGAGGAGTATATTACATGGATTTATCAGATTGCCTTCCAGTTATGCAACTGCTCCCTGGCCATCACGACAAGTCCGTGGAGAGCTATTAAGTRCCGAGATGAGGATCAAACTCTTGCCTCAAAGTCCCTACAGCCAAACCACAAYGCTCAACAGCAAAAGGAGAGGACCTACTAGCCTGCACTCACTCATTTCTCATGCCATTTCCCTAGATATCACTGAGTGACCACCTGTAGAAAGATATCAGCCTGACCCAGTGTTCTTGTGTGTGGCCACAGGCCAATCTTTATGAGACAAAATCCTGAACACATAAATCCAAAGAGAGGTTTGTCACTGGCTTCCATATTGTAAGATATTTGTGTGGTACCAAATTTGAGGTTAAGCTGTATAAGGACTAAAAAAGATTTTCTTCCTGGTAATTCCTATTCAGTTTGCAAGTCAGGCCTGTCCTTGGAAATGGTATTCAGTTCTAAGCTGGAATTTAGCTTCTGACTCAAATACCACCACCCCACCATGCTGAAGGGCTATGAAGGGAATATTACAGTGTTAGTAGGGATAATGGAGATATGAATGAGCAGTAGTAAAATAACTGTTTGGGCTGGAGTAAGAATCACCAACCCTTCTGTTCCACACTCTAGTGAAAACAGTTCCCGCAATGTCACTCTGTTTTAACTAGCACATGCCCAAAGAAGGTGAAAGGACCTGCACATCAAAACACAGAAATTTCCAACAAATTTGTTTGGAAGCATAATTCCCATTTTTGAAAGCACCTTAGGCATTTTGCAAGCAAATCGACACTAGTTTTCAATACATCCTTGGTGTCCCAGCATGTAAGCTACTTCTGAAATAGTCACCCACATCACTTGAAATTCTTCTTTTTTCTTTTTTAAAGATTGAGACAGACAGACACTTTTGAGCAATGCTCCATATTTAAGGCAGTGTTTTCAAATCCTGCTTGGAGAAGCATCCAGACTTCCCAGATGAAATGGGCTCCCGAGACTTGTTAGAAGTGCCCGCTGCTGCAGCAAGTGAGTACCTGGCACAGGCCTCCCGGCGGCTGGTGGACCTGCTCTCTGCTGCTTTTATTCTGCTTGTAGAAGTCGAATATCATGAGCGCGGCATAGACCTTCCCCACGGTCATCTCGTCGGCTGATTAAAGGACAACAAAACGTTGCAGCAACGTTCGGGTGGGAAGAAGGGAAAGAAAAGAAGAAAGGAGTGAACCAAAAAGCACAATAAGTGGCAAAATCAAATGGGGAGAAGGCATCGCATCTGAATGAGATATAAGAATGAGAAAAAGTTGGGGGAAAGAAAAAAGGAGCAAGAAAAGATTATAACACGAAGATCAACCTTTTCCCATTTCTCCCTTCTATCTTTGCCTTCTGCTACCTTTGGTGTCTGGGGAGGACTGCCCTTCTTTATAGGTCTCTAGGAAAAACATTAAGAAAGGCTGTGGATGAAAAACAAAACAAAAAAAAACAGCCAAGAAGGCTCTGTGGYTTTGTAAGCAAGACTGACAAGAGACTCTGCTAAATTAATACCAGATCTGCAGCCAGCTTTTTATCAACAGGGAAGCATCATTTCTCGTCCTTTGAATTACAGTCAGCTGAGGCATAATGGGCAGATATTCTTTAAAACTGTATTTTATTTTTCCAGATGTCTTTTTTGCCCTCGCAGCTATGCTACTGGCCTTTCCATGCAGGGCAGCTGAATAAATACCTTACACCAAAAGGTTAAACACCAGATACGAAGGCATCAAGAGAAGTTTGCAGGAAAAGACTAAGGCAGTTGCTACCTTCTGATTTGCACCTCCTCAGCTCCCTCGTTTTTCTTAATTAACAATGCTTTTATTGGGCTGCGTGGTTTCTCATTAATCAGGAATCCAGAGCTCTCATTTTGGTTGGTCAAGATAATGGCAAACTTTCCATTTTCTCAGCACATTCACGCAGGACATCATTAAACAACAAAAAGGCCTTTAGCAAAGTGCCTCACTTCTGATTACATGAGTTCTCAGCAAGCTTTAATGTTCTTCTCTTGATTTGCTGGAGCAGATTGATCCTAGATGGCAGAAATTGCTCTCCTGTCCTGTGTGGCACAGACAGCAGGTAAGGAAAGCTATGGAAAAAGAAAACCCTCTGGAAGAGACCACACAGGGCAATGCTCCCTTGTTGGCACATCAGAAATGCACTGAAACATAACAAAGTGCATGTCAGGAGCTGATCTTGGCTTGATTACTCTGTAGATAAGCACGGTATGGAGATGTGGGTTGGGAACCCTGGGGAGGTGCCACCTCGAAGGTGACTTATGCAACACTGATTTACTGCACCCTGGAGATGGCTCTGCCCTGGGGGGAGCTGGGGCAGGGCAGGCAAGGGGGGAAACGGCTGCCTGGGTGGTTGGGTTGGGGGCTGCTCATCTACCACTTACGTTTGTGAGGAGGCACCAGCAAATCCAGCGTCTTCTGGGACAGATTGGGCCAAACCAGCGAGATCTCTTTTCTCAATTCAGCATCACACTGGTGCTGCTTCACACCTCCTGAGGAAGGGAGGGAGAGAAAAAGGGTGTGAAGAAAAGGGAAAGGGCAGGTCCAGCCTAGGGTGCGCCCCAGAGAACCTGGGCGGCCTTTGCACCGGCCCTTCTGCCAGGTGGCTCTACAGGGAGCTAAGCAGAACTACATTCCTAACATCACCACCTTTGTTAGGTGCTTAAAATAGRGATGAATTATGTGCAGTCCTTTTCCTTCAGCTCCTTTCAGAAGCACAACAAGACCTAAGAGGAAAATCACCCAGCTACCAAACTGCAGCAAGGCCAAGCTACGATCAGTCCCACRAATTACCACAAACCCTCTCCACTGCCACCAACCCACCCCAAAGCGTTTAGGAATGACAGAATTATTTGGAACACTGTTCTGTGTCAACACCATCAGGCAGAAGCTATAGAACAACCCCGAAACAGAAAAAGCCCAACACAGCAGCTCTATTCCAAGGGCCAAAGTGATGTCCCAGGACACAAGTGGAAAGTGATTAAAGTCTATGTACAACAGGCCGAGTCCCAAATGGATGCACTGCACAGCAGGCAATTAAGTAGCTCATCTGAATGACAGAGATTATTTTGCTAAGAGAAAAGTAATGGGAGAAGACTCTGGGTATGCAGCTACATGGTGGCTTGAACTCCCACATTGAATCTCATTAGGGAAGGTTTATTAAGGGCATGTTAGTCCCACTAAAGACTCAATTAAATGCAGTCCATTAAAGCTACTTCAATCAAGCCCGTAACAATAAACCAGGTCAAGAACTCACAATCCATGGCAGATATAAACCCTAGAAAGAATCTAGCACTATCACTTGAACTATTTTCCAGTTCCCAATACTTAAAAAAAAAGAAAAAATAGAGAAAGTACCATTTGCAGCTGAAAACCACTGAATTGCCGTGGCTGACATGTAACTAAATTCATAAAGTAATACTAAAACTAGAATCATAAAACACTGCTAATTCTTAAGACTTCAGCATCCTTGGAGGCTGGGTTGCCATATTTAGTAGCAATCATAGAGGTTATTACTGTAATAAGATGTTGGTTTCTAAAAACCCAGGAGGTCTTAAATGTATGTTTAGAAATGAGAGTCTGAACCTCTGTGTCCCTCTCCAGGGGTGTCGTGACAGCCACAAAACATTCCCTTCTGCCAGTAGCACCTACCCAAAGCATCAAAACCAGCAGCTCCTGGGGCTTATGATAGAGTTAATTAATACAGAGAAGGTAAAAGACTGGCCTGAAACCGCTTACGGAAAGCGCAGCATCCTAATACAACCACGCTCTGCACCCATAAGAACATCATTACCTCCTGTTAGCTTTTAAATTAGGTACAAAAAAAAAAAGTGCTTTGGCTGGTCATGCCTTGATTCTGACCCCAGACAGACTGATTAAAGAGCGTAATGACCCAGAGAAAAAGTCAGTGTACTTTATTATATTGCAATGCTTAATTGGGAAGTCAAACATATGCCTGGTTAAACACTTAAATAATTAAAATTTTATCTCAAGGCAGAACACAGTTCACAGAGCTCCAAGTCACTGCTTCACTACTAGCAGACAGCAACGCTGCTGAGGACGGGATTTTAGTCCCTGTCCTGCTGTCATTGCTAAGGAACAAGGTATGGAAACTGTTGTTTCTTCATACACACTGTTGTCTTTCCATATACAGCAATCTGTACGTACAGAGGGGGCCACTGAGCTTCTGAGATGGCCAAATACAACCCTCCATCTCCCCAYGGGTAGAGCACGCCTCGGGACCCCTCTGCGAGCAGCCCTGAGCCCTGCTATCGCCCTTGAGAAGATGGAGGAGGACGGAGACTTCCACCCGGCCAAGGGCTCTCGTGGCTGCAGAGCACTGGGGAGCCCCCACCAGCCTCCAGGCTCTGCGTCCCTCTGCCCGCTCGCTTCTCACCTGTGGCAAGTTTGATCTCGAGCGCAGTCCGGATCAAGGCCATCAGCGTGGAGGTGAAGTGGACGGTCAAATCTTCGGGCGAGATGGGCATGTTCATCCGCACCAGGCGCTGCGGAGGGGACGGGAGTCGCTGTGAGCGCCGGTCGACACTTCTCCCCCCACCCACCCCGAGCTCTCGGTCTTAGAAATGGCCAGAGCACAAATGTTTGCCCTTCTCACATGCAAACTGTTTGTGCAGAGGGTGACAATTCATCTTCCCCAGAGGATGTCATTTTTTTCCCTTTGGAGCACGTCTGAATTGCAACGTTCAGCTGTTAAACAACTGCTTTGCCAGCATTTATACTGCAGTCCTACCAAGAGGCCTTTCTCCAAAGCAAACTGATTTGAACGTCCTCATCCCACTTTGGAGCCCAGGCCCCTGCTCCTAGCGAGCCTCCAGCTACGGTGCACTCTGCAGCCTCCGGCCACGTGGCTGATCCCACACATCCCACTCGAGCTCAGAAACCGCTCCACTTCTCCGGTGAGAACGGCAGCTCCACCGGCGCACCGCGCTCCGGAGATGCCCCATGGAGCCGGCTCCTCCATTGCTTCCTACACCACCCAAAGCTGCCTTCTGTACTTTGGCAGTTTGGCACATCTGGGTCTGGCTGCTCCTGGCTACACGCATAGAACAAGCTCTCTATTAGAGACACTTCTGCCACGTATTTCCTCTCCTTGCTGGCCCCTCTGGAGCTCTGAAGATCTCTTCCTTGTCTTCCATKTCAATGAGCTGCACAGCTCCAGGCCATACTCACTGAGAAGGGGCTGGATTAGTGAAAGCAAGATAATAAAGTCCCCCTCTTATGTTCTTTCAGTTTGGACATTAAATCATCTCTCGCTATCCCCATATAGCTTTCCAAGACCTTTAGACTATCGAGCAAGTCCTTTCTCATCACCAGTCAGGGCCATCTCTGATTAGGGCAATTTTATCACTCTTGTAAATAACGAAGCCCTGGAGATTGCACCAAACTGGGCGCTYTGGGAGGCTGCATCTCCCTCACAGTGTCTGGGTCCAGGGCATTTACCTGGTGACTGGCCAGAAGCCCTCTCCAAGCCTGGCTGATAACCTTGGCGACACGTGTAAAGGATGGATTTCTTCTGCTTTGTCAATCTCATCTTTTCTCAACTCCTCTGCTTTCAAAACCCGTTCAGAAACCTCCTTAGAGCCATATCAGACAAGGCTCTGCCTTGCCTTTCCTGGGGACTGCAGGCACCTGGAGGAAGTTGCTAAGCACTAATCGACCTGGGCACAGCTTTGCAGTAGCCTGTAAAGCTTTATCAGAGCTGCCTGCCCAGGAGGGAAATTCACCCACGTCTGAAAGCTGCTTAGACTGCACCGCTGATCCCTATCGCTATAGAGAAACCTTCTCCTTGTTTCACAAGAGCCCAACGTGCTGCTAAAGAAACTCAAGGCATTCTGCAACAGTATGAAATGCACCGCAGCAGTAAGGTGCTAAGGTGTGCAAGGAAGACCAGGTCTTACTTGGTCTCAGGGTGGATTTGCAAAGACACCAGTGGTCACCACCCTGCAAATATTCTTACCAYGAAGCCCAGTTGACAGGCCAGTCCCTGTGCAAGCCTGGCAGAGGGACACTCTTGTCCTAGGGAGCCCTGGGGTGCAGTGCAGCTTAACAGATGTTTCGGGAACATGCCTAGATGCTTTATGTCCCTATACTGCACAGCAGGAAAGAAATTATAACAAAGTTGTCTTAAGTGGTTTAGCAAACTCTCTGCCATTTACAGAATGGACTAAACATCCCAGGAGGGCTCCAGGAGGACGATGAAGTGATTGAGCTTATTAGGCTTGGCCAAGACAACCTGAATACCAGGCAGTGGTAGGGCCAGATTGATAAMCCAGGACTTATTCTTCCTTCCCATTAGTGGAGAGTCATCCTATTTGGAGCAATCCGTGGCATGCGATGTTTCAAAAACCTAATCTGATCTGCCTCAGGCATTCTGCTGTCCTCAGGGAGGACGCTTCTCTCCGTACCTTTTGCCAGTCAAGGAAAAAACATTGTTGTCTCCTGCCCACCAAGCCAACACAGTGGCAGCTGGGTGGCCCTGCTCTTTCCCAACCACTCTAGTTGACTATGGAAGGAGGAGAGCCAGTGCAGGCACTCCCATCTGATCCTGAACTGGGAATTCATCTTTGTTTGATTCACTGCCTCCCGTCTCGAGTCCTCCAGCAGCATTTGCAGCAGTGAACGTGCAAAAGGTCCATTTCTGCAGTGAGAAAACTCTCAGATGAGCTGAGAGCTCCTACCCGTGTTATTACTCATCTTAGGAGCGCATTGCATGCTGCAGGGTAAGCGACTAGTGTCACAGCGAGCCCCGTTTCCTAAAGCTGTGCCTAACAACAGCAACCTCAAAGAGCTCTCAAACCTACCCAGAGGTCACCTCCACGTCAGACATGCCTCATTGATCATTATGTGACAGTATCCCATGCTGGCAAGGCCACAAGAAATTGTCTGTTGGTTCGAGTTGAATGGGAATAGCGTTTCAATTCAGACTTCTGCCCTCGGCACACAACAAGTCACAGCAACATTTCTGCATCAGCACGAGCCCATGGGTACTGAGAGCACCCCAGTGAATCCAGCCTCACTGGGAGAAGGAGGATCAAAGAGATGGAGAGAGAAGGAAGATGCACGGACATGAAGAGCAAGCAGATGAGAAATGACACCTCCCAGCAGAGCTCTATCCTCAGGGAAACCAGCACCAAGCTCACTATGGGACTGAAGTGTCCCAGCTTCTCCGCTGCCTTTCCCATCCAACGCCCCACAGGGCACGGAGGCAGGACAGAGGCGCTGGGGACAACACGCGCAGTCGTGGGATGCAGCAGGAGCGCTTCAAGCTCTGAGACCCACGGCCGGAGCGGGTGAGCAGAGCCAACCGTGCGTGCTCACAGGAGCCCGCACAGAGCCCGCCCGCCCGCCACGGGGGTCCGAGCGTGCACAGCACGATTATTTCAAAGGTATTGGCTAATTTTGCACTTGTTTGAATTTATTGATACTTCTGCAGGAGCAATTTTAAAGGGGCTGTAATCCAATTGAAATTGTTAGAAATTGACAAATAGTTTGTTTGATCCRCATTTACTTTTTGAAATATTAATCAAGACGTTTCAATTTTCATCTCTATCCAGGATGGGAGGATAAAACAATATCTCAACACTTTTCATACACCATAGTCCTCCAACCCTAGCAGTCCAATTCTTCTGGCTGAAATCACTCTTCCAGACCACATCTTAACAGTTCCTGTTGCACCCTGAGGGGGGCTGAGTGGTCTCAATCTGGGATAGATGAGGCTGGGAGAGAGGTCAAATCCCCACCGCATCCCTGGGCTCAGCTGCCATCACCTCTTGCACTGCTCCTCTTCCTCCCTTTGCCTCCCGCATTGGGGGAAAAAGCACCCACTGCCCAATGGGTGCCAGGAAAGCTGCCTCCTGCCCTGGCTTTAGTTTGTTTTAGGTGCCTCCTCTCTTGACACCAGCCCAAGAGACCCAGAGCATTGAGAGGAGCTCTCAATGCTTCTGCAGCAAAAGCCCCAGAGGCAGCAGCTCTGATGCCTCCAGCGCCTCTTAATTAACTCCATGTCCCACAGAAGAGGGAACGAGCAGATAATGAGATAGCAACGAATTACGGCTGGGGTGAGGGAGGTGCTGCTCCTTGCTCCAGGTACTGGTGTGGTCAGGAGGGGTGCACACACCCCCGGCATTCATTTAATTGCAGCAATAAAGGGCAAATAAAGGCAGAAATAACCAGAAAACAAAGCTCTGTGTCAAAGAAAGTGCAAACTGCCTTGGCAGAATTTATGCCCTTTCAGCATCTGGTTTCTGCAGATCTGCTGATAGAAAAGATCAGAAGCAAACAGTCATATAGACAAGGAATAGTCATACAGACCGGGGGAAAGTTAATCCTGGGGTCACAAGGCAAAAAAGAATCTACACGGGGTTTAATATAGGTCTCTTGCTGCCTTGAACTTGACCCTGAAGAGGTTCATTGGGCTCAAACACAAATATTTGCATGGTAAATTTTGCTCACCAAAACCATTCGTCCAAATGGTAACATGAAGAGGACTCCAGTGAGCTACAAACACCATGAAATCTAGCTGGAAGTCCCCCTGCATTTTAATTATTAAGAAAACCCCAGCAGCAACACTGGCACATCCTCTGGGACAAGGGCTGCACTGGGAATCATCCCCGAATGTGACTAAATCCAGGACAAGAGTGTGCTCCTCGCTGGAAAGCGGCTGAGTCTGGAGAACGAATGATTTGCTATGAATAATTCACCCCGACCTAGTTGTAACAAGGCTGCTCTGATTTAACCCTTCTTCCCACCTCGGACCAGCTGGATGTGGTGCATCCCGGCCCCACGAGCCCCACAGATGCCAGGAAGAGGCTCCATGGAAGAGGCAGCAGGGCTGGTCAGCCAGTGAATCAAGCACACCGACCTTTGCCCGGCCTGGTGCAGACCTTGCCATGGACCCCATCGCATGGCCGGGTAGCTCGTCCGTACCAGGAGGGAGCCGGGGCCCCCCTGGCACCCACGATAAGTGCCCTTGCAATGGAGCGTGCACCCCACTGGGTGCCACGGCGCGGAGCTGCAGAGGTGCCCCAGGCACCCGCTGCCTTATCAGGCCCCACAAGAGGCAAGTAAAGAGATAAGGCTGGAAAAGGCCGGGAAAGGCTTGTGTCACCTCCCTGTGGGGATGCTGCCCTGAGACTCCCACTCCAGGCTCGCTGCCTCCTCCCGCTCCACCCCACCGAGCACRGAGCCTTGGCAGAGCCACGGGCGTTTCCTCCCCTGTCCAACGGTGCACACGGAGCTCTGCAATGCAACCGGACAGAGAGACTCCACAAAGCTGCTGCCAGCACCGGCCCCCAGCGACTGCAGCCCCCAGCCCCTGCCSGCATCTCTTCTTCCCTCTTTTCACCTGCCTGCAAACAGATTTTGAAGCGTTGCTGTTTTTTGTTCTCCTAATGCCCGGGGAGGATAGAGCTCTCCTGCGGTATGAGGAGCGGATGTAGCGTGAGGATGGAGCCCCACACATGCACCCACAGGCACCGCYGGCGCTGCCGACCCGGGAGCACAGCTGAGAAAGGAGAAGCAGCAGAAAACCGAAAGGAGGTGGGAGCGGGGGGAAACCCAACCCAAAAACCAGTGCAGACACGTGTGGAAGGTGACACAGGAGAGGGGAAGACAGACAAGGCTATTGGAAAGACAGAATGGGGAGAGATAYAGTGGAAGGAAAGGAAAAAGCCAGACACATGAGACAAAAGAGCTTTTGCCAGAGAGAACAGGCGAGTTTTGGAAAAAATCCTTTTAGGAGAGTAGGGACGGTGCAGCGCCAAAACGCTGGCTGCTGGCAGCGCTATGCAGGCTAAGGCTGCACAAGGGGGTGTCTCCAGCTCCACGTGCACGCGAGCGGCTGGGGACGGCCGGGCTGCCCCCTCGCACCCACGCGGCCCCCAGGGCCGGGGGACAGCGGGAGCGACGCCAGGGCACAAGCACCCGCGGCTGCGAGGGGCCGCAGGGCCGGCACGGAGGGTGCTGCGCCGGGTCTGGCTTCGGGGGCACGCTGCTCCCAGCGCGGCGCACGGAAACGCGGCCCAGGGCCAGGAAAGGCCCCGGCCGGGAGCGCAGCTGAGGTCTGAAGCCACGGGGAAAAATCAGACGTGGTCTTAGGTCTGGATTTCTGCACCTTGGGGCTCTTGCAGCACGTGCAAAGTGAACCCGAGGTGCTCCCAACCCCTGAGGAGGTCTGGTTTGGTAGAAGGGGTGTAAAAACTAACGAGGGAGAACACAGGTGTCTGTGCTTTATAAAGAGYCCCCTCAGAGGTGCCCAACTTCAGTGTGTTCTTTAGGACTGACAGACTACATCAGATACCAGCTAAGCCACAGGGAGAAGCCTCAGTGAGCGCGGCCTTGGAAAGGAGCATCTGCCCCTCCTCTGCCCTGGCAGAGTCTGCCAGAAAGGGGCAGAGACACAGAGAGCCATGCCAGGAAAACCCGCCAAGGGGCTTCCATAAAACGTCCGCTTTAACATATTTCTCTCTTTTTTTTTTTAATTGCACAAGATTTGAGAGGGGCAGGAAAAGGAGGCTGACTTAATGATTCTGGCACACCCATGAGATCCCAAACAGCTCTGGTTGCCCCGTGGCAAACATCTATTGCCTGGCTTTCAGCAGCWACACCGATGCACTGCAAGTCACTGGAAACTCAGAAGTCCTAAATGGAGCCGCTGATTTCATTTAAAGCACTGAGCACTATGTATAATTGTAGCTCTATGTAAAYGCATGTCCATCCATGTTTAACAGCCAAGAGTTTCAAGAAAACTATCGTGAGGCAGCCGGGTTTCCCATGGGTATCTGCAACACGGTGAGTATGAAGAGGTTACGAGAGAGACGCTCTTTTAGAGCAACTGCTGTGGTGGCCACAAACACACCAAAGGGAACACTGAAAAGATACCTACCCGGCTAACTTTGCAGGTTAGGTTTAATACTCTTTTTGTTTTAAAGCCCCATACACTAAGGAAGGATCTGCACAAAGTCTTACGTGAACCTCTTCTTGCTGCTGCATGCTCCAAGCACAGGCTGAGGTTTAGCTTAAGCCTCATGGCAGGGTCTCAGCTCCAGTGGAAAGAAAGGAGCCCAGCAGGGAAGCTGGGTGGGATGTGACTCCATTGCCATGCACGGCAGTGCGGCTTGGGCTGCAGGCATCAGGCTTGGTGGTGGCTGCAATAACCTGTACGGTTTGGGTCAGCGCGGGGCTCACTCACACCCACGCTAAAGGCTTATAGGAATTCTATAAGTCTCTCCCTCTAAAAGCGTGAGGCTCGGTGCTAAAAGCTTCCARCAGATCGCCCCTGCAAAAGGCAAACTTCCAAGGACCCTGCAAGGTGCTCTGAGAACAACACAGCTTCTCCTGGCAGCATCCGGCCCTGCCCTGTGGATCTGACTTTGCGCCGGCCCGAGGTGCTGCGGCATCGGTCCAGGCAGCGTCCGAACCGGCGCCGCCCGCGGCCTCTGGGTATGACGCGTTCTCGAGGTCCARTTAAAAAGCCCTTTTTCAGAATAAACAGTTTGAGTAATTTTGTCTTCCCATCTTAAACGGGACGGAGTCAAAATAATTTCTTTAACAAGCGTATTTAAGGAGCCCTTCTGGTGATGCCTCTGTTTAATAGCTTGCTAACTCCTACAACACTGCCTACTCTAATTACTCTCAACTAATTAAGAGGGAAAAACAAACCAATCCAGCTACTGAAAGGCTAGCAAGAACGGATAGTCTAGGAGCTGTAGAGATGGATGAGGGCTGTATTGGCAGGGTAATTGGCACATTAGCATCCTCCCGCCCCCAAGYAGACTAAATGGAAGCAGAATGATAGGGAGAGAAACAGCAATAGAGAGAGCGGAGACATAGTTAGAAAGACAAATGGATGTGTCATAGGTTTAGAGACCAAAAAGAAAGAGAAAGCTTACAAAAAAAGCAGAAAGTTCAGAATCCAATCTGCTGCAAAAGCAGATAAAGCAGCGGGAAGCAGCCAGGAGAAGAGCACTAATGTCACACAGAACCAGCCCCGCCACGGACCCGGCACAGAAGGCTCGGGGCTTGGCGAGGGTTTGGGGGGCAGGGGTCTACCTTGTAGGCAACGCGAGCAGGGCACTTCTTCCCAAGGCCTAGAGGTGGGGACATGTGTCTCAGCATCTCGTACATGTCAGTGTAACTGATGCGCCCGCTTGGTGGGCGAGGGAGAGAGGCAAAAGCAGGAGGACACAGCAATCAAACCAGACCAGGAGGAAAATAAAAACGGGGGGAGAAGGGGAAAGGGCAACACAGCAGAGCAACAGAGGAGGAGGAGAGAGAAGGGAAGAGGGGAAAAGCAGACAAGAAAACAGATATTTGGTTAATCAGATTTCTCAGGAAAACCAAACCAACATAAAAAGGCGGCTAAAGCGCAGGGTGTCTCGGCTGCCGCTCCTTCGCGTCGGGGCGCTGCAGAGGAACCCGCGCCCAGCATCACCCCGAGCCCCGCGGCCGCCGCCGGCAACGCGGGCAGCGCCCGGCCGGGGCCCTCGGGGGTCACGGGGCTCCCCTCCTGCCCCAAACCGGGCGGCCGGAAGGGTCGTATTCACCATGCCGGGGGGAGCTGGGGGGCAGAGTTATGGGACAGAGCGGGAAAACACTCCGGTCTGCCCTTAGGGACTGAAGAGCTTGGTTTTCAGTTTAGCTCACAGGTTAARGAAGGCAAAAAAGGAAAAACCTAACCCTTCTGTGTGTGTGTTCCCTGGTGAGGCCAGACCCTGACTGCTCTGACTCCGAGCAAACGGTGCAACTCTGCAAACCTCGGCCAGCACCCACTCCCCTCTCAGCCAAAATTCAGCGTTGACAAAAGCAGAGCCCCGCGCTCAGTCTGCAGGAGGGCGGTGGAAAAGGGATTCATTTTTCCCTTGCGTGTGARGGGGCCACACTCTCCTCCCGCTGAACCTACCACCTCCCACCAGCAACGCCAGCCACGTGTCCTGAGCCTATGACGGAACCAGGAATGACGCAGATTTGGGAAGAGGCCTTTAGACCTATGGCCATTTTTTGATGCCATCCACCCTCTGCGCA
Source organism: Eudromia elegans (assembly GCA_003342815.1). Lineage (NCBI taxonomy): Eukaryota > Metazoa > Chordata > Aves > Tinamiformes > Tinamidae > Eudromia > Eudromia elegans. The sequence goes on along the minus strand of PTEX01000143.1, from coordinate 1,684,975 downwards.
TACTGGGGGCAACTGAAAAGCAAAGGAGGGAGAAAAAAAGTGAGAAATATCTCTAGCTCTGCTGAAACTGCCACCACAACTGTGGCAATATCCCTTCCTTTTCCCAGCGGGCTGCCTGCTTGTTATGTTGTGTAAACCTGTGCTGCCTTTCATCTGAGGAGCCCCGAGTATATTAGAGAACGTATTTAATTAGTGTTAGTTCCCTGGGAAGCAGGAGGGTATTACGATGCCCGCTGCACCGGAGGGACCCAGGACGCACGKCACTCGGATGGAGCGGGGTTCCCGCAGCAGGGCAGCGACACRGCCGGGCACCCCAGCACGTCCTCTGCTGCCGTGGGCCGAGCTCCTTCGCAAAGCTTTGATGCAGACGAGCAGAGGGGAGAGAACTGATCAAGCAAAGAACATCCTGTCCCGTCAGCAATGGCTAAAATACTACCYAGATTTTACAAGCCAGAGCTCAGTTAAAGGCTGATGAGACTGAAGTTGTAATTGCAACCAGTGACATAATCCCAGCCCCTCTCTTCTGCACCTATCCCCCACTCGGTGATGCGGGGGTTCACTGGCATGTGGTACCCCTTGAAGCTGCCTTCTTTGCACTGCACATTAACTCGCAGCCCTTGATCAGAGGTGGAAAACACTGGGGCTGGAAAGAGCCATGGAAGCTCCCCACCCAGGGCATGGCCACTAYGCATCCTTCCTCTTCTCCTCATGTTCCTCCTGCAATAACAGCAGGAAAACCCTTGCGTACACCAGTATCCTCATTCCTGTCCTGAGCACCCTGCTGAGCAGCACTAGCCCACCTGCAGTCATTTCTTTGCAAGACCTGTCCTTAACCCTCCACTTTTGCTCTCAAAACCAGGACAGCTTTTCCAGGGCTGCACCCTGTGCATATGGTACCTGTCAGCCCCGGAGACACAGGCRTTGCTCCCAAGGCAATCTGCAGGCGCTCTGGTAGACACAGACCTCGTCCCTTGGCCGCTCRCTGGCCGCTCTGCTGCCAGCCTAACCCGCCTCCAGATAAAATGTCTTTTCAGCTCAGTAAAGAGAAGGATTCCCACATTAGCCGTTAAACTGGAAGGASAGCACTACGAAGCTAAATGTAAACAGACTCAAAACTCCCTGGGAACCTTTACAAGGCACTTCTCTCTGATGGGTATGGATAGAGAGCATTCAAATCCTGCGTGGCTTTTGCCTAACACTTCCCCCCACCCCATGCTGGATGGAAGCCCTGGAGTCCCCTGTCTCATAACGCTGCCCGTCTCCAGCCGGCGGGGGTGAGGGAGGGGACAGGGAGGAGATGCATTGAGGAGAGCGGAGGGAGTCACTCCATCATTCCTTCTCGCGCAGCAGGTTCCTTGTGTCATCCATTTGCAATTGCACTCGGGGTAAAAAGAAACGAAAACACAACTGGAAATGCTGGAGGGAGTCTCCGAAGTTGCAAACCTTGTATGCCACCCTATGCGGGCACTTCTTTCCTAAGCCCAGGGGTGGAGCAATAACACGCAACAAATTGTACATGTCCTTATAATGAATCCGGCAACTGGAAAGAAAACACCAGATGTTACGACAGCAAAAACAGAGAGGCACCAGCCTCCCACCGGCAAACAGGAGGGGCTGGAAGGGCAAAACACACGGGAAAAACATGTTTAGTCAGATAAACACTGGGTTTGCAAGGAAAGCGCTCTGCCACAGACAGAGAGAGAGAGAACTTGCAGCCCATCACCAGAAGCTCTGTCCTGGTATCTTCTGCTCTGAAAAGCTTCACTGCCTTTAGTTACCTTGGTTGCTCACATCTTAGTTATCTGTGCCTGATCATGCACCCACCCAACAGCCCCTACCTATGGCCCAGGTGCTGCGACAGGCAAGTGAAAGCAGAGCTGGCAGCACACAGAAATTCCCTCGGTTATTACTGCAGCTTGAACCATCCAGTTCAACGAGCTTCCCACCGTCACGACCGCAGTAGCCCTGGCGTGGCTGGATTTTGCTGCATTTACAACGAGCAATTTGCTGCAGGGCCGGAAAGGGCCATCTAAAAAGTCTTCTCGGGCCCGTCTGCACTAAGGAAATTGAGCCTTCGTTACCACAAGTTGAAATCAGACTCCTTGAGGTAGCTTTATGGCCAATCTAATTAACTCACAGCAATATTTTCAGCTAATTTAATGGTAGGATTAAATTCCTTAATCTGTTTTAAGTAACCAAATCATGTACAGCAAGAGCTGGGCTGAACATCAAAATGACCTGCAAAGGAAAAACGAGATGATCTGGCTTCACTTCACTTATTTTGGTACATTATGAATAGAAGGCTGGGATGTTCTGAAGCTGCTCCTGCAACAGTACTTTTTTTAGACATAAAAATTTAAGGTCTATTCAAAACCTTCACAATCAACTCAAAAATATTAATTTAGAGCCAGATCAAAAGAAATCGTGCAAGTCTTCACGGAAGGCCTTACAGTTATAAAAAGTACTTATAGTTATAAAAAGGTACTTATATTATCACTATAATTGAGTCCAGTTTTGTAAAAATCAGTCTGCAGAGGAAAACGTATAAGCAGTTCCATGGGTGCCCTGAAAACTGGCAGATTTACTATATGAGAAGGTCACAGTGGCAAATTGGGACCTGCAGCACAAGGGCTTCTTTCTTGGGTTATTTCAATTTTGAGCATGGTTTATTTTTACTACCTGCATCCTGTTAGCTCAGATAGCCCCTTCCTTGGGATGCCCTGCACCTTTCCTGAATCCACTGCCGATTCTCCCCTCTAGCCACATAGGGATGAGCCAGGAAAACGGGAAGGCAAGAGTGGTATTGCCTGTGTTCCTCAGATGGGAGTTTTGAGGTGGACGCAAAAGAAATAATGATTTCTTTATATAGCCYGAACAAAGGAAAGCACTATGAACCCCAACTCTCTTTGCTTTCCCAATTTGTCCTGGAATTCAGGATTAAAGAGAAGGAAAGAGAACAAAACCAGGCGAGGACGCCTTTATTCTGGCATTGCTTTGCCCAGCTGCTGGTGGCCGCAGTGCCCTGGACCCAACAGGTCTGCGGCTGAGTTCTCTCGCGCTCTGTCTTGCTGCAATGCCCCACGTCACCTCTAAGGCCAAGGCTTTAATCATACTTACCCCTACCGGGCAGGACACACGTTTACAACAGTAACAATTGCTAGTTGSTTTTTTTTTTTTAACTTGTGTTTGAATATTTTTCCCCAGAAAGCTTCACAGAAAGCTGGGTGTTGTAACAAAGAGAAAAGTGTCACTGGAAATAGGTACGCAAGCACACAYGTTATATCTATGCTTAAAGCATGGTTTGCACAGCATCAGTATGACAACACTTGTCYGTTCTTCTCTTGCGGCATTCTCGTACCTGAGGGTCTTGTGAAGGTGAACAAACATTGCCCCTTTTCACAGGAAAAGCAAATGAGAGCTTGAGAGAGGGACCGAATTAGTGAGAGACAGAGGAGGAGTCTGTTTGCCTTCATCTAAGCTTCCCATAACGCTGCGCTGTACAGTTGTCATGCAAACTATACTGCATGATCGATCATGGTCTCCCCTATACATGTATAGGCTGAGCTTACAAAAGCTGAAATGAGACCACTGATTTTGGGGAATAAAAATTGGATGGACACTTCCTTTCTGGGAGTTTGACCAACTGCCAGAATAAACAACTGAAGAAAAAATACAATTTTAAAAAAGGAATAAAAAGCGGATTCTCTAAGTCCTGTATCTTCAGATCAAAACTGGRTGTACTGCTGGGAGCTGTACCTGAAGATGAGTTATTAATTCTGTTCATAGGTAGCTATGGGAAGTAAGATGTCCACATCTTCATGGGAGTTCAGAAGGAATGATCCACAGGTCTGTTCTGGCCTTAAATTGTAAATGGATTTCAGATTGCTTCTAAACTGTGGAAATGTTAGCCCTGCTCAGGAAAACACTAGTGGTTTCAGCAGAACTATTCACACACAGAAAATCCCAAACGTGTGCATGGTTTTAGGGTTAAGCCTTCAGTGTATCATAGCCTTGGCCACCCTTTGGTTTGCACTTCTGCACCCAGTCATGCTGCCAACATCAGTGGCTTTAGACTGAGGCAARACAGGAACAAGGCGAGGGAAAAGCAGAATTAGGGTCTTAATCTGCAGCATGCAAATCCTGTATCAAAAGCTCCCAAAGTGAGAAGGAGCTTCCCCTAAGTGCCTCACTCAGCACAACCTCCGAGGCCRGAGTTAACAGAGCGAGCAAATCTTGCTATAAACTTTCTGCTTCTGCCTCTTGGAAGGTGGAAGTCACCTGAACATACAAATATTTTAAGGAGTACACTGACACTTTCTTTCTCCCACCTTTTTAGGCATGCAGCTTCTCCCGCTGATGCTAATCAGTGGATTGGATTTGAAAAAAAAAAGGGGGAATCGTTACTGCTGCTTGCCAAATGCTCACAAAGGACTTGGTCGCATTACAGAATACAGGGTAATAAAATCTGCTTAGAGACTGGGARCTCTGAGAAGGTTTGCAGAGCACGTGCACACTCCTAGGATAGATGGTCACACAAATTCTGGAGACAGGCAGTCACTTTGGAATAGTTTTATATATAAAGTTACTATATTCATCTAAATCAAGCTGAGTGAGACTTTAAAGCAGTTTAATTGCTTCCTAGCAGGAAGTTTCAGATCCTGTTGATACATTCGCTTCCCACATCTATCTCTACTGAGGGGAAACACACAAAAAAAGAGTGGCAAGACCGAAGAAGCTGGAGGCAGCTTCATTACAGATACATGGCAGACTCATTGCAGAATAATTTGTAGGGAGGAAGATAAGACACAAAATTAGTCGGGGCTTTAGGGTGGGCAGGAAAAGCTACTTCCCAAGCTGCTGAACATCAAGYGAATCTCAGGGAATCTAGCAGTGGAAACAGCACAGTCACCAGGCCCCCTGTGCAGCRCGTTTCCCTGGTGAGGGTGGAAAGTACCTTAAGGTCAGGCTCGCTGCAGAAGGAACCAAGCACGGCGGGCGAGCGGGACTGGAGCTGCAGGTCTAAGGGGGCGTAGCGAGGCTGAGCCTCCAAGTCACCTGAAGGGCTGCCAGGGCGTGAGATTCAGGATTCTTTTATCTTTAAAGTGGGATGAAGAAACCAAAGGCATCCAAAGCTGCTCTCAGAAGTCCTAAACATCTTGGCTACTTGTCCATTCAGGCAAGATCATTTGAATTTAGCCTGTTCTTTTTCTGCAGTGTGTACCCTAGCAGGGAAGCGCATTGTGGTTTTCTTCATCAATTTGTTGGTTCTCGTGACTATTTAAAGGAAATTCCCTTGTAATAATACAAAATTATTTAAATTCCAGTGCAYTGTAAACCGATTTTGGAGCCTTCCCCTCCAAAGGTACTCCCATCTTTGGAATTCTTTTCCTTCTGGAGCTCTACTCACATGTACAGAGACAGCCTGTTGTCAATATTCTCTGCAAACACAACGTATCCATCCACACCATCACTCCACATACAAGAATAACAGCGTACATACCAGGCAGCCGGGTCGTATTCCGCCCAGACACGAACAAACTCATCCAAATGGTGTGGGCCAAGGATGGAGGAGTCTCTTGTCAAGTATTCAAAATTGTCCATAATCACAGCCACAAACAGGTTTAACATCTGCAGAGAAGAAGCAACAACAGCGTTTAGGGGGAAAAAAAAAAAAAAAAGCTGGAAGTTGAACAGTCATATTTCACTTAGGACACCTAATTTCTACATTGAGGCCGTTGCTGAGTTTTTGGGCCAGCAGAACTGACTGTATCTTCCTTTGTGACCTACAGTAGCTGCTCTGCTTGCAGGAGGGTAATGCTGCACCAGGAGATCCTCCCAAGCCAGTCCTCTCTGTGGCCCTTTTAAAATCCCTGCAAGAGCAAAGTGCAAGAGGCAGATGGGGAAGCAAGAGAGACCAGACAGTTTTCCTGGGTATGTTCCAGGCACATCATTCTCCAGCCCCACCTGAGAATAACTGTGGTCTCAGGCCAGAAAGGTTGAGCCACATGAAGCCCTCGCAAAGCAGAGCAGGACTGGCTGGTTCCCAGATCCTGAGCAGGAAATCTCTGAAAACTCGTAGTTTGGAAGTATGTTGTGAGGATACGTTGATAGACATTTTTTTCTTACAGTGAGCATGACTATCCTAGTTTAGGCTCATAGTAATTCAAGCCTTCAAAGATACCCAAAAAGACAAGAGATAGGGCACTTAAAAGGACACTCTCCCTAGCAGCTACCATATAAAACAGAGCCTGGCAAATACTCTCAGGATATAAATATTCTCCTTGTATTAAAGCCAATGATGTGGCAAGATACMCAAGGATTCCAATGGTAAAAGATCAAGGTGCAGACAACAGAACGAAGAGCCAGACGGCAGGTAGGAATTGCTGTTCCTGTGCTGCATAAAGGTCTGACAAGCACAAAGCACCTTTCTATGTTCTTTTCTTCCTTTTCCCTCCGCAGGGAGGTTGATAAGCCCTTGTAAGTACCATGCAGAGGAAGGAGGATGACTGCAGTAAAGCAGCTTGTGAGCTCTCACTGGGACCAGCAAAACTAAACTGAATGTAGATGTCTCCAGCTGATCAGCATCTGCCAGTCATTAAAAGAATATCAGAAAAAAAGAAAAATGGGTTTTGAGTTTGTGCAGCTTAGAAAAATTTATGGTCTCTTCAGTATTTCTGGATGATCTGGAGGGCAAGAGGAGACTTTTACTGCTGGACATGCAGCAAATGGGCTTCTGCTGTGAGAAATGATTCACTAATATAGCCAAGCATAGCCTATAATGGATCTCTATATTCATACACAACCAAATGCTCACGAGGAACTCCTCAGACCTTTAGCCCATCCATTTCCAAGAACTCGCCTTCCGACTGTGACAGAGGAAGCCAATGCAAAGAAATGCATCTGCTTTAATTTAATGGAAAGCAGAAGACAGAACCCACCTCCCCAGTGCATTGCCTAGCACTAGGGCCCTGGGCTTTTGGAAAGCATCTCAGGGCTTGTCTCCTTTAGGCCACGGGATTTGAGGTGGAGGAGGGAGCACCCCAACCCTACGAGCTCCTCCTGGAGGCAAAGACGGCTCCCTCCTCTGCGGCCACGCGCAAGGGCTCTTCTGGACACGCCGCCTCTTTAATGACTGCTACAGCTGCGGCGTCTCCCCATGAGCAACGCTGCTGCCATCCCATACACAACGTGCTATGCCTGGCGCACCAAGGGCTGGCAAGACCTGGTGAACTTGGCCCTCGACCTAAAGAACCTTTGCACTGCTCCGAGTTCCAGTCAGGACAGTTTTTCCTTCCTTCTGTAAAACTCTTCCATTGGTTTTCATTTCAATTTATATTTTTCAGCAGTGTAAATTACAGGAGGAAAATCATGTCAGGCTGGACAGCCATAAAGGGATGGAAAAAAAAATTAAAGCCAAATGCATTACACGCTTTTCCCCAAATCTATGGTGTAAGACTGTCTCACAAACCGTAAAGAAACAGCCCTCGTGGCAAGGCTGTGGCTCCATGGTTTAATAACTTGTGGGGAACCTCAAGTTTCATTGCGAYGAGGCGCTGAATGCAGCTCAAGAGGTGAGTCACAGCCCCGCGCGGCGCCCGTCCGGCTGCTGGGCTTTCCGACGGCTGTTGTGGGGCCTGGGCTCCCTCTCCCTGCTCTCCGTGGGCTCTCCCCTCTCTCCGCCGGAGCAGGGGGTGGTTCTCCGAGGATTCCTGGGACGGACTCGGAGGCCAAGCTCACACAGAGCTGGGTTTTACCCACATGTGCTGCGGCCTCCAACTCTGCTGCTGCATCTCAAGTGCCATGGCCCACATGGGGCGAGTTTGGAGGGTTCTGATTGGTTTTATTTCTTTTCAAGATGCAGGAGCAACCATGCAGTTGAAAAGAACCAAGCCTGACGCTCAGTTAAGGATTTACACCAGGAGAGATTTTGGCCTTAAGCAGAGAGCCCTGAAGGAATCAGGAAATGAAGGAATAACTTTATATGAGCTTTCAGGGCTTCTCTTTTAATATAYGCAGAAGAAAAAAATCCACAGGATGTCAAAGGGGGAACAACAGTTGCACAAATGATCTCCCCAGTGGCTGTTCAAGTATTTTAGTCTACAGACAATGTCCAACTGCCACAGGAACCTCTTTTTTTCCTGGTGAAAGGCTCCTAGTCACAAATAAGGGTGACACCTCCGAGCATGTCTTTGGAAAGCCCTTCTGAGCCAACACCACCCTGGCCCTTCTCACCCGATTCTCTTCTTCAAAGGACTGTGTCACAATTTAAGACAAAATAGATTAACGTTTGTTTAATTCCAAATATTAGACCTCCCCATGGGAAGGAAGATAAAGCCCTTCCCTTTAAATTAATGACTAAATTATCTCTTYAGGGATTAAAGGGATTTTATCTCCAGGAAGATAAACGTCTTTTAGTGGAGCTGTAATGTTGTATAAATCATAATTAAAGAGGACGAGAGGACAGGGAGATGGGAGAAGCATTTTGCTGAGGGAGGAAGAGGAGGATGGGGAGCAGGGCTGGACCAGCCCGGACACTTGAGCACCATTGCTGAGGACTTACCAGAAAGGAGCACAGGAAGATGAAGGACACGAAGTAGAAGTAGGCGAAGTCGCTCCCGCATTCCTTCTTGGTGAGGCCGGAGAGCGGGTCGCAGGCCTGGTTGCTCAGGCACGACAGCATGATCTCGTGCCAGGCTTCGCCGGTGGCGCTCCTGCGGGGCGAGGGGACCCGTGAGCCTTCCCGAGGGACGCGCCGCGGTGCCAGACCAGGCACGGCCCCGCGCCGCTCCGGGTGGTGGCGCGAGCCCGAGGCCACGCGGGCTGCTGGGGCCTGGTGCCAGCTTCCCACCATCGCCCCATCCCAGGGATTTCCACTCAGCTCACAGGCTCTTTCGGGGACATTTTTGGACAAGAAGAAAGCTCCAGGAATATGGTGCTGATCAAAGCCACACAAACTGAGTATGAAGTATTTCCTCTGACATAGAGACATTGAGCACACCACCCTGCATGCAGACACTAAATGCCAGCAAAGACCAGCCTTGGTGAAAGACCCTGGGATGAGCCTCGAGCACAGACACCCCTTCTTTATACCCAAAACAGAGGCTTGTAAGCCTTCCTCCTGGCCTCCAAGAGGATTTTATGGTCAATACAACCTGAAAAAGCTTCCAGACCACTCAAAATCACACAGCAGACTCCCCCTTGGTGGCATTTGGGTCCTGCCTCCACTCCTTGAAGGGTGTCAAAGCCCCCGTGCCCTCGTGGGGCTGCTAGCTCTGCCACCTCGTGCCCCCTCCCCGCTGCAGCCAGTCTGGAAGGAGACCAGGAGCTGGAAGGAGACCAGGAAGTCCAGACACCAGCTTGAATAACCACCTGGTTTTATTAATTTTCCTAGTTCAGATTCAGCTGATTATTTGGAGCTTGAGAGGGCTAATTTGGTTTCCAGCTGGCTTCACAGAACCCATGTGAACCCAGTCCCAAGCAAGGGATCCCATTACAAGCATCACACAGTAAGTATGTGATGCAGTAAGTATGTCTTCCTGAACGTGCCCCGGTTTGGAGAAGGTCTGTCCTTCATTTTGCTTAAACTGATACACATAAACTCTCAAATCATACTCCACTGAAAAAAACCTCCGTATTTTTTCCTTTTTTTCTTTTGAAAAAACACTGTTTCCAGACAAAACGAACTCAGATGGAATTGGTTTCGCTCTGAAGCTGAGGTGGTGTTGACATATGAACTGTAAATTTGCTGGCAATGCAAAAATAACCAATTAAAAGAATTCTCACTTTAAAAAGTATGTAAGCTTCAGGTCTGGAAGGACATTAATCTGTGTACTCACTGACAGCAGGACTCTCATCAGAACTCAGGAGAAACTCAGGTCTTTAAAGGACCTCAGCAGCTCACATAAAACCTCATCACTGTCACCAAGCAGAGCCAGCTCTACTTGCGTCACTCATATGTGGGAATACAAGGACTTATTTATTATCTGTATTACTGGTATTTTATGTTTGACTTACCTGAATAAAAGCATCAAGGCTTGAAGAAAGGTCCGGAAATTATTGTGCCGATTGATGGAAGTTTCATCATCTAGGGCAATATTCCCAAATACCTGCGACAGAAAACAAGAGCAACTCAGGCCAAGTACATCCCTGTGTGAACCCCACAGGAGTCATCAGAAAAGGCAGGTAAAGTGAAGAAGAAAAAGGAGTAACAGAGTTTGTCCCGATTCAACCAATCTGAGAAGTTAAGAGGAATTTCTGTGCTGAGGAGGAAGACAGAATCATCTTGAGGAGATCAAATGAGAGAAAAGAGGTTAATACACTTCATCTTCACGTAGCTCCCTTCCAGCATCACAGGGCCTAACTTTAGCTCCAGCATAGGCCATGAAAATTTTCTCATTTTTCCTTCAGAAGTGCGTAGTGTGTGAACTGCTCCCTGGTACCAGCCCCTTCATATGCTCTTATTAGGCAGAAATTCCACAGAAATGCCTGTCCATGGGGAGGAACACATGCCCAAAGCCAAGCACGTGGCTGTTGCCTCGTCTGTAGGCAGGTATTGGTGGTGCTGCAGAGGCATTAGCCCATTTACAACCAGAACCAGCAGAACAAGTGCAGAATACTTACGGTCAAGATTAAAGCTAAAATTTTACCTGCATTCCAATAATGGCATAGATGAAGAAGAGCATTGCTATGAGGAGACACACGTAAGGCAAGGCCTGTGGAAAACAAGAAGGGAGAATTAACGATAGCAAAAACGTACATCAGCTGGTACCCATCAGCTGTAGGGCTGCAGAGCATTTCTTAACACTGCTTATCCTCTGGATGAAGGAACTAAGAGGAGACAGAGCAATTCTGGCAAAGGCGAGCTTCAGAAGATAAACCTCTGCAGCCAGGTACTCATCAATTGCAAATCATCTTGGATTTTCTCCAAAACGTCCGTATTTACATCCTTGGAAGCAGGTAAGTAAAAGAGAAAACACAACAAGAAACTCCACAGCAAGTTCCAGAGCCAATGACAGGCACCTCCGATGCATAAGCACACATTAGTTTCTAGAGTCCTTGCTGTCCATTCAATATGAGAAAAAGAAAATCCAAGAAACACTAAGTTCCTGCTCTGAAAGAGGCACAGATCACATTCCCCAGAGGACAAAAAGTTGAGTTTTAGTGAGAAATCAGTGAGGGCTTCAATGCAATTATGTTGGACAAGCTGGGAGTAATAGCTACTTTCCCCCCAGGCTGAATGAAGGAGTGCTTGGTGACTCTTCATTTAGTAATAGCTTAAAAAAAGGACAAGTTATTGCCTTAGGATTATACACTATGAAGCTCAGGGCAAGAGTCAGGCCATGCAGCCCAGGCTGAGATCCTCTGGGAGCCCAGTAAAAAACATGGGGCAAAAGACTGATGCAAYTTCTGCTAGGCATCTTTCCATGAGGCACAAGGAAGCAGGTGAAAAGGGAGGCCAAGGAACTCCACACAAGACCAGGAGCTGGTCCAGCTCTGCGTTGCGGGGTGGCACTTTGCATATATGCCTTGGAAATAAGCAGGATTATAGCTGGATTGTACTGAAAGAGGTTCTGACTGCAGCAGCAGTTTGGAAACAGTCTGCAGGGCTCAAACCCCTCTAGGCAGTCAGGCTAAGGGGGAAAACTACCCTCACCTCACTAAGCGTTGGGCTTGTCACTGATGTGGGGGTTCTGGAGTGTGTGGCAGGGCGCAGGTAGGCAGGACAAGCATAGTTCACTGCAGGGCACCTCTCTCAAAACAGCTCTGGAACAGTGTACCTTGGTTTGCATCGCTACAAATGCACTCATGCTCTGGCACCTGCCCAAATCTCTTAGACACCAAGGCCTGAGCTACTGGTCCTAGGAGCTCTCAGAACTGGTGTGTCTTTCCAGTGCTCCCAGCAGTCTGGCCTGAACCGCCCGGCACGGCTCCAACTCCGGAGCAGAAATGCCTCTTCTCTCTTAAAACATCTTTGCCATTTATGGAGAAAATACTCCTTTCCACAGTTTGATCACCTAAAATAACCTCTCTCAATCATCTCAACTCAGACTCGCAGAATGGTTAAGGTTGGAAGGGACTTCTTAGAGATCATCTAGTCCAACTCCCTTGCTCCAGCAGAGACACCCAGAGCACAGGGTGGCATCCAGGTCGATTTGAAGATCTCCAGGGAAGGAGACTCCACAGCCTCTCTGGGCAGCCTGTTCCAGGGCTCTGTCAGCCTCACATGGACATGGAACTGCATGTACTTCAATTTGTACCCTGCCATCCAACCAGTTCTCAATCCACCTCACTGTCTCTACACCCAGTCCACACTTCCGGAGCTTTCCTGTAAGGATGTTATGGAAGACTGTCAAAATCCTGGCTGAAGTCCAGGGAGACAACATCCATGGCTCTCCCCTCATCCATCCAGTCATCTCATCATAAAAGGCTATCAGGTTTGTCAAACACAGCTTCCCCTTGCTGAATCCACGTTGAATAGTTCTAATCACCTTTTCCTTGACATGCCTGGAGATGGTCTCTAGGATGAGCTGCTCCATCACCTTTCCAGGGATGGAGGTGAGGCTGACAGGCCTGTTGTTTCCCGGGTCTTCTCTCTTGCCTTTTTGAATACTGCAGTGATGTTGCCCCTCTTCCAGTCCTCTGGCACCGCCCCCTCTCTTCATGGCCTCTCGAAGGTGACGGAGAGCGGCTGAGCAACATCTCCTGCCAGTTCCCTCAGCACCCTTGGGTGCATCCCATCCAGACCCATAGATTTATGGGTGTCCGGTTTGCCTAAGTAAGCCCTTACCCAATTCTCCTCGTAGCAGAAAGTCCCCATCTCTCCATCTCCCTTGTATCTGGGCTCTGTAGTTCCTGGGGACCAGCCTTAGCAGTGAAGACAGAAGCAAAGAAGGCATTTAGCAGCTCTGCCTTTTCTGCGTCCTCCGTCACCATGGACCCTCCCCATTCAGCAGTGCACTAACATTTTCCCTAGTCTTTGTCTTGCTGCTGATGTATTTGTAGAGGCCCTTCCTGTTGTCCCTGACGACTCTAACTCCAAGCGGGCCTTGGCCTTCCTCGTTGCATCGCTGCATTCTCTGCATGGTTCCTCTATTCTTCCCATGTGGTCTGGCCCTTCTTCYACCTTATATATGTTCTCTTTTTCTCATTAAGTTTACCCAATGGCTCCTTGCCCATCCACGTAGGTCTCCTGCCCGCCTCGCTCGACTTTCTTCCTATAGGAATGCACCAATCCTGAGCTTGGAGAAAGTGGTATTTGAATGTTAGCCAGCTCTCCCGGACTCCCTTTCCTCCTAGGACGCTGGCCCAGGGGATTCCTCCAAGCAGCTCCCTGAGGAGGTCAAAGTTGGCTCTGTTGAGGTCCAGGGTAGCAATCCTACTTCTTGCCCAGCTTCCTCCATGCAGGACCACAAATTCCAGCATCTCATGACCACTGCAGTGAAGACGCCTTCCGACCCTCACATTTCCCACTAGACCAGCTCTGTTTGTCAGTATCAGGTCTAGCAGCACCCTCCCTTTGTTGGCTCTTCAACCACYTGCATCAAGAAGTTAWCCGCAATGTCTGCTCCCAACTGTGCGATTATCCCAGCAGACATCACGGTGGTTGAAGGAYGGTCCATAAGAACCAGGGCCTATGACCGTGAGGCTTCTTGCAGCTTGTAGAAGCCTCAATTGCTTCCTCATCCTGGTCAGGAGGCCTGTAGTAAACTCCAACGACGGTGTCGTCCCTGTGGCCATGCCCTTTAATCCTCACCCGCAGGCTCTCGACCCACGCTTTGTCTTTCCCTACACTGAGCTCCACACATTCCAGTTGCTCTCTCATATAAAGTGCAATTCCGCCACCTCTCCTTCCTGGCCTGTCGTTCCCGAAAAGCCTAAGGTCTTCTATGGCCATGTTCYGACTCCCTACTCTATCTGAAAGTGTAGCTAAAATGAAAGAAAACGGTTAAAATGCACCGATCYGCTCTCGGTGCATTATAAATACGGACTGCCTCAGCAAGGCAACTCAGAAAGCACCGTGCAAGACACCCTGGTGTTAAGTGCAGCCAGGCCAGACCCCACAACAGCACCAGAGCATCCGCTCTCCTCCGGAGAATGAAGCGGCGGATTGAAGAGCTCAATCCAGAAGAAGGCAGGACACGTTACTGAGCCTGACATACGGTTCCCTGCTGCCCAGAGTCACTCACCGAGCGCACGAGCAGGGCTCAGGAGCGTGGCACGCTGCCGGCGAGACGTCAGCTCCTGGGCCTGCAAGCCTGCAAGCACGGCTGCCTCAGCATCTCCTCGACCTTGCTGTGCTTTGCTTTCCTAAACCATCTTTCTACTTGTTCTGAAATAATCTCTCTACTGCAAGACTTCTGAATGCCAGGGGGATTGGGTGCTTGCTGGGACAGSGATCATGTGTAATTACCTTAGAAGAGTGGGACGGGCCCTTTGGGCACTAAGGCTGCACAGTGAAAAAATAAGAGTGTGCTAGAGCTCAAGGTGAAMGCTACAAGAAGCCTGATTTCAGGCTAGATGGTTTCTTTTCTGCACTGTAGACCCTGACTGCACCCCGTAAACATCGTTAAAACACAACGAGCTGTGGAAATGGGCTGCGAAGCAGACGACGGCTGCTAAAAATGACCGATTCCAGGCACGGGGGCTCCTGAGGTCTGCCAGGCAAGCAGAGAACTTGAAGCCAAGTTTGGTGTGGGAACGGGATCCTGCAAAGCTGCTGTCTGGCTGTGTGAGGCGCTGGCACCCAGCTCGGAGGTGCTGCCCCAGCTCCTCTGCCGACACGTGCTGGGAGCAAGCTGGGAGCCAGAGGAGGCAACTGGTTGGCTTTAGAAACCCCAAATCCTGCTTGTAACCCTCTCTGTCATCAAAATACAGCCTCCCGTCACACAGCTTCACGTTTTACATGGCCAAATTGCAATGATTTTGCTTCTGCCTCATGAGATACATGAGCAAATTACTCCAGCTTAATAAGTTACCCTTGTTGCACCAAGCCAAAGGAGGTGGCTGTCTCTTAACCTGCACAAATCCACTTAACCCTCAGTAAAAGGGAGTCAACCTTGCACTTGCTACAGGCAAAGAGCGGCCACGAAGGCACTTGTTGGCCGTAGTCTAACACCCGACTCGCAAGGCTTTGCTGTTGATCTTCTGGGGCAGTCGTAAGGGGAACCCGAGTGCTGCCCACGTGTCCTGCCTCAGCATGGGCAGCTCACTGACTTTCACATCCCTCTTCCAAATGCTCTGCATCCACAGCATGCACCGGACACTCGGTGCAAAGCAGGTTCTGCAAAGCAACTATTTGCTTGCAGCGATGGACGGCAACTCAATGGGAGGTGCCGGGGAAATGCAACGTGTCCTGCAGCTCTCCTGCCGCCGGCCGGCCCGGCACTCACCTTGAAAGACTGCACAAAGGTCCAGAGCAAGATGCGGATAGTGTAACCTTGGCGCAGGAGCTTGATAAGTCTTGCTGCTCGGAAGAGCCGCAGGAAGCTGAGGTTGATGAAGTTGTCCTGCGGAAAGTAAAGGTTTGGTGTCCTTCAGCAATTAACGTGATTAGAAACCACAGCCCGCAAAAAAGAAATTAAAATTACCAGCTTCACGATCTAAGCAGCAAATCGGCCACCAGAAAACCTTCCAAAAGAAACATTCGTCAGTGCAGATCACTCCACATGCAGCAAGTATGAGAAAATCCCTCTCCACAAGAGCCCTCCCCTCTACTACTGGGTCAAAAAGCAAAAAGGAAATAGCCCTTTAGTGCTGTCCATGGAGTCCTTGTTTTCTTTGAGCAAGGCAGTTTTTCTCCCTCTAGAGACTCAGGGAGAGGTAATGGTGCCACAGTATCATTTCATTTGAAAAAATGAGATTGTTTTGAAGTCTTGGTCAGCTTGCTTTGTACAAAGAATTGAACTTCGGCCAAGACAGTTGTAATAGACTTGACCATAACGCAGAAAGATATTGTCCAGTGAACACTTAAACATCCTTAATAAAATAAAGATGTTTTCTAAGCTGATGGTTTTAAGTATTTATCCAACATGTGACTGGACAGGCTCATCAAGGAGAAATGGCACCAGTAAGACTGCTTGCAAGCTGGATCACGGGAAGCAAATTAACTGGGAAAGGTTGAGTGTTCAACAGCAGGGCGATGTCTTAGCAACCTGCTGGTTTTTATTACTGTCAAATACGTCTTTGCAGGTGGATCAAAGAAATGCTGGAGACAGATCGTGATTTTTTCATTTGCTTTGTATGATTCTTTCCTCCACACCCCATTTTTTCCTATTCTTAAGGAAAAAAAAGATAGCTTGTCCCAATGAGCTAATCTAGAGAGGGTTCTTTCCAAAACAAAACATGCAAAAGCCAGATCCCTCTTGCCCTCCTAACTTTAAGGAGATTAAAAGTATCCCCCCTTTCCATATTAATTCCAATTCACTTCGGTGTGAATCTGATCACAGCCACTTATTTGAGATAGCTGAAGAAGGAGAACATCCCACTTTAAACTGTCAAGCAGTGGAAGGGAAAATACAGCCGTGAAGAGCTCTTGGCAGTAAAGATGAGCAAAAATTAGTCTTTCTCTTGTATTATTTTACCAGAAGATGCCCAGTCATATTAAACTGATCCACATTTTCTTGCTCATGCCAAGTTTTGGGGGGCTTGTTGGATCTATTCTTTTCTTTCATTTTCTTTTTTTAATGCCAGCTTAGATTTGGGGCCATCAGCATCGCATTCCACCAATCCCAACAAAGAGTTCAAGAAATCAGTCCCAGGCATGCACTCCGTTTCTCTCATGTTAAAAACGCAAGCAGCTCAGAGTTAGGCACGGACTGGCTATCAGACTCAGTCCTCAAATAAAGAGAAAAGAGAAAAGCGTATAGATATGTTCAATGAAAGAGCAGACAACACTGAGCTCATTCAGGTCAGCAACAGAAAGCAGCGCGAGCAGGCAAAGTACAAGCGAGGATTCCCCTGGGTTGCTCAAGGCCCGTAAAACGGGCGCTAAAAATTCAACGCTTGTCTCTCAGCATCAGCTTTGATTTTATTTTTCCTTTTTGCATCGGTTACCTTCCCTTCTCCAGCTACAGGCTGAACTCACTTTAGAAGGTAAGGGCTATGTAAGAGGTGGGGGGATCAGCACCTGACTGCACTGTCAGCTCGGACCCCCACCTTCCTGCCCCATCCTGCTGCTCTGGTTGGGATGCAGGCAGTTCCACCCATACTGGGTCTGCAAGTGAACTCAGATCCATAGGCACGCTTTATTCCAGAGCCTGCTCCCCTCCTGGAAATGCTCCTACAACGAGAACATCAGTGGGTCTTATGGACCCCGTAGCATTCACAGCACTCAGCAAATGAGGCCTGCGAGTCCCACAGACCGTGACCTTCGGAGCGGCGGTGGAGCCGCATCCTTCCCGTGCCCAAGTCTAAGGTGCTCTGCAGGGCAGTGTCCACAGGAGCAGCCCGTGAGCACACAGCCTGCCTCGCTGCCCTCCTCCTGTATTATTATAGATTAATGCCAAAAAAATGTTTTATTTGGCCTTTAGCATAATGTTATGATCACAGCTGACATGATGTTTAATATGCCCGGGTCAATGCTGACCGCAAGGTCTCACTTAGCACAGGCTCCCCTTGCACAAAACTAGACTTTATATAGCAGAGCCTCTATATATTTACATACATATATGTAATATGCAGCTGTATATCTATCTATATACATAAAATTCCAATACGAAGCTAGGGGCTTCAAACTGCCTATGTGGTAACATCTGTAACTTCCCCAGTACCTTGGGTTTGGAAGGATCAAGATTTCTTTTTTTTTGGCCTTTGTTTGTTTTTCCAAAGTCCAACCCCAAACGCTCCATTTTTGACCCGTGCGCTGCCGTTTCCTAAAGATGCACTGACAACCTCAGCTCCATGGGGCACCACCAGCAACCCAGGCGAATCCAACTGCACCCACGCTTGCAGGACTTCCGAAGGACGGTGCTCTGCGCTGCCCGCAGCGAGGCCAAGTTACACACGCCACCGTGATGGCTGGGAGGGCTCTGCGTGTGTAACCCTCAGCACATCACATAGGAAACACATCCTTCAACCACTACACCGCCCAGGCAGGTATTAGAACTGCATGCAATTAAAGGGGAGACTCCACATTGCAGTATTTTTTGTGTATAGTGGTGCTTTGCACTGATTTTCCTTCTACTTGGCTATCTCTATAGCACATGACATACAAAAGATCATTATTTGGATTGTCAAGCTTATTCTTTCTGAGGTTTTACGTGTTTTTCTGTTGCACGGTTGCTAAGGGCTGACCAATGCTGCTTTATGGTACAAACCACCCAAGAGCTAGCAGGGCCAGCTGAGTGTCAACGGTGCTTTCAGCTCAAGGGTCTGCACACGACCTGGCAAAGTCACCGTGTCCCACAACAGGAGGGGAGCGACAGAAGCTGCCTTGTGCCCCACATCCCAGCATCTTGCTGCACAGCAAGAGAGGAGGGGGAAACAAGGAGCAGGTACATCCAAGAGGCAGAATTAGCCTCTCTTGCTGCCAAGGCATGGGCAGGYTGGTCTTTTGCCTTCCCTTAGGCTACCTTCTATAGTGAAAAGCAGAAGAGCCACAATGAATATGGCATGGGGCCACTGCCTCAGTCCTTTGGTACCAGCAGCCTCTGAACAGCTCCATCCCCTGACACAGAAGCTCTTCATACTCTTGATGGGAAAGCAGAGTCATCTGTGTCCTGCAAAGCAGYAGCAACGTGTCCAAGACATCAAGCCTTGGGATTGTTAAGCCTGAAACGGGAACTTGTATTTTTCATGGTCCAGCCGGAGGTGCTTGCAGGATGTGGTGAAGGAGGGAGTATAGGACACACTCGCAGAACACCCTCACTGCAGCTGAGGTTGCTCACTCCTACTTCTTCTTGCAGCCCAGTGGGAACAGAACAGGGGTAAAAAAAAAAGCCAAAGAATGGAAGAAAAAGAAAAGAATTTGAAACTTCAGACTTTTGCTGTGTTCCAACTYAACCAAGCTGCTTGCCCAAAGCTGCTCACCCAAAGCTGCACCCAAAGCTGTGGGAACAGAAGTCCCGCCGAGAATCAATCTATGCTAAGAAGCTTCCACACAGAAAATGTGTCTTTGTCATGTGTCTTTAAGCACATGGTGACCAATGGTGAACAAGTAGCTCTTGTTTCACCCATGACTCCTGCCACACTGCCACGGTCATTGGGACTCTCCTGTTAAGGCATATCACATCCTTCAGCCTCYAGCAGGGAACACTGGAAAAACTATTTTCTAAATACACGATGGCCAAATTCCTCTTCCTTCCCTACTACCTTTCAACCTAGGCACCCTTGCTGTAGCACGGCAGGATCCTCTTGCAAGCAATGGGGGCAGAAAGGCAGTTGTGGAGGGCAGTTTAGGGCTCCAGAGACCCAATTTTGGCTCACACAACTTGGTCTCCCCATAGTGGAAGAAGTCTGAGACCAGCTGTGGGACTATAGACATTGTTTGCAGGATCAGTGTTTAAATCTTTATACTGCAGCATAGATATCAAGGTCAGAATTTTGACAAATGGAGATAACCTGATTCTTACAGTACACAGCACGTGCACAGCTGCTCCTTAGAGCTTGTTTCGGACTGTTTGGACCCAGGGCACACCAAGATGACTTGTACAATGACCTGCTCAGCACTTCTACCCATCTGCAATAGCTGCAGCTCCTGTAAGGATGACAGAGGACCCCTTCCTCAGTCTGCACCATGAAAATTTTAACTTCGGCACTTGTTCTTCTATATATCCTCCTAGCAGAGGATGTCCTCCTGTAGCCTTCCACTGAGCCAGCACGGTGGTGGGCATCCGCAGCGGGTCAGGAAAGCCAAGGCCAGTTTTCTCCCTGATAAAACAGCCACTGTGCAACAGAAAGTCCAGATGTTCAGTCCAAATAGATGCAAGAGGTGCTGTCAGGTGACCCAGATGTATTTTCAATAAACTTCTCATATCTGCTATTAAACATATTCAGGATAACTAAGAATGGCAGATTATTTTTATATGGTATTTTTCCCATTTTGTTCTGTTTTGCTTAATTTTTGCTTTTCAGAAACAAATGCCAGCATATCCAAGGAACTCTTTCAAAGCAGTCATTAAATCAGCATCCCAGCACCTTTCCGCGCTGTCCATAATGTGATTTATAAACTCTGCTTGCACTCACTTTTGCATCCAAGCACTCTCTGTGCCTGCCGTGGCTGCACAAAGAATTTTCAAAGCTGAATAACAATACAATCAGCCTTTGCTATGCCTGCTCTTTTAATTTGAGGGAAGCAAGTCTGTAGTTGCATCAACAATATTTTTGCCCTACAACACAGCATAAACCATAGGCTTAAAATACCTGTAAGGCAGTTCTCTTAATCAAACTGCTTCCCTTTGCAGACTGCTCAACATATTTCATTTAAAAAAGGAAAAAAMCAGTTTCTTAGAACTTAGAACAAAATGATGGGTTTCGCAGCCAATCTTCTCTACTCCAGGTCACCCAGAAGCATCCTTCCCTCCTCTTCTCATTCAATTTTCCACCAAAATACAGCAAGTGTCAGTCTCCCCTTTATCATAGTCAGGTGTAACAAGCAGCGGAGAACAGGCTATTGGTAACTGCATTTGCCTCACGTCACCAATTAGCCAAGGGGAAGAAGATGCAGAACAGAAGCCAGTTTTGAGGCACGCTGCAGTGAGGCTTTTTCACCAGTGCAATCGGAAATCTCATCAAAACGAATTAAATTAAAGAAAAACGAGAGAAAATAAAAGCAGAGAATTTAAATAATTGCTTAAATTCAATGAAACCAACCGTGTCCTATATGTGATGTTTTCATGGATGGGTATTTGCAAGATTATTTTACAAATTTATTTTTTTGAGCAGCAGGTGCACAACATACAGACGGAGACATGGTTTTCGCATTGTATGTTGATTGGATGGCGTGATTCAGCAGGTAGATAAGGAAAATAAAGAACAAAACAGGAAACAAAAGAGAAAATGAGTAATCAGGACAAGCAAAAAAGGAAACTCTGAAATTTCACTGGAAAAAAACTGTTGGGCTTTTGGGTGTGTTATTTCATGATACTTCTATAAACTCAAAATGCTTCAAACCAAAACAGATTTTGAAATCCTAAAGGTAACAAACACAGACAGTGCAGTTGTCATTTGCATTTCATTTTGCAATGCAAATTGGGAGACAATTCACAAACACTTCTCAGTATGCTTTTTGTATTTCCAGGCATAGAAATAGATGTCAGTTTGCCAAATACTTGTCCGCGGACACTCTGCCGTGTCCACGAGGACACTTTCTTCTCAATGACAGCTATTTTACTTTGGTTACTTAAAGCAGTTAGGAAAAAACTGACATACATGTTTTTGCCTAAGGAAATAAAAAATATATATATATATTTCACTGCATTCACAAAGTAAATTACATACGACATGACTATAAAACTAAAATAATGCAGTTAATCAACACATTTCTTTTCCTTTTGTCTTTACTCGTCAGTGGGTTAGAAGTACCGATGCAGCAAGGCTGGTGGAAGCTGAGTCTCTCAAGGTGAGACCATCCAGGTGAGCAAATTTATGCAGCTTGGAGACCACACATTGCCAAAAAAGCCATAAATCAGTAGTGCAGGAAACTGCTGCGCCTGCAGATATCTGCGCGCCCGATCTCAAAACCATCTCCAGAAACGATCCCCTCGCACACACGGAGTAGGAGGGCTTCCCACTTCGTGCTGGGGACATATGCACACTAAGAGCATCATGACTGTCCCCTGGGCGCCCCTGTGCTCGGGACACCTGAAAGTGTAAACGGGCAGTAACTCCGAGCTGGACACGTGGGGAGGGAGCGTTCAGGGCTGGCATCCACATATCTGCACTGCTGCTTATCCACGGAGGAGAACCAGGATTGGAGGGAGGCAAAGGGAAAAGAGCGTCTCCTTGGCTGGGGATGGAGTGTGACGACCTGTTCTCCTCTCCAGCTGCCACCAGCACTGTAACGCAGCAGCCCTGATGCCACGGTGCAGAAAGCTGCTGCACCCCAGAGCCAAAATTTCAGGTGAGATTTTAAATGTTTGCTATGGTGTTGTGGGCCGTGTGGATGCTCATCTCACTCCTCGGTCACTGCTCACCCTTACCTGGAAATGCAACGGACAAAAAGGAGTGGAGCAGGCGCAGGTCAGCATGATAATGATGCAAGACCGTATGCCTGGTGTGTGCTTTGTATAGGAGGTCTATTTGCTATCCTTACAAAAAATATCTGCTATAAACCTAATTTCTGAGACACTCTCAAGATATCACTTATGTAATCACACAGATGATTTTGTGAATACTTTGTATGCCAGGAGCTACAAAGCCACCCAATGATGATGGCTGTGCTGTCACAGATGGACATGGACGGACTGGTGGGAGATCAGGGAAAAACTAAACGAAAGAAGTTTTGGAAAAGAAGCCTAGGAAGAAGGCACCAGGGAGCACTAGGCCTGTCCTGCTGTGAGGGAGCATGTGCAGAGGAGGGAGACGGTCACAAACGTTGCTTAAGGAAAGACGGAGGTAGAGAAGATCAAACAGGTCTATCGACCAAGAGGCAGGAACAAGAGGCAAGGGGCTGGAGTGGCAGTAGCAAATGAGCTGTATCCTCGAGAAATGTTCCTCAGGGCAGCTTTGTGATAGCTGCTGGGGAGGCTGCAGAACTGCCGAGCTCTTTCATCAGCCAKCTCTCCCCAAGGTTTGGCTTCATGGACCTAAGCACTCATAAACACATCCCTCTCAACTACCACACCGGGGAGGATAAGGGAAAGGTGTAAAGATACTTGGAAGTTTGACCCTTTTAGACTTTATTATTGGACTGGTTTTAGAGCTTTTTGATGCTACTCCAAAGGCATCCAAGGGCTCCTGCCATCTTTAATGGTGGAAAACAAAGAAACAACCACAGTGCGAAAGGAAGGGGCAGTCAGTTCCAGCAGCCCACGACCACTCCATCAGTACATCCAGCTCCCAGAGGCCACACATCCTTCGTGGAGGTGTTTGGGAACACGGTCACTCTCTTGTCCTTAAACTGCCAGCCAGTGGCATCAGGGCACAGCTGCTGCTCCCAAAGGGCTGTCGATGTGCCCAGAGACCCCAGACGTTCTCAAATTCTGCAATGCCCCCCAGGCCAAGCCGAGCAGCACGCAGCCAGATCTCTGCGTACCGAGAACCTGGCGAATGCTGGGTGACCGAACAGGGAAAAGGAAGGGAGCCCTAGCACCCTATTAACTAAGTAYTATCCACTGAGCAGACAGCGGGCAAAGGCAGGGGTTGCTAGCTGCTGTTCTGGGCCGGCGAAACACCTACACAAAGAAGGATGCCAATAAAAACTCTGTGGGWTTGACGATACAAATGAGACGGCTTCCTGAAGGAGACACAGCGCCGGTTCCCTCAACAGCGGCAAGTTTAGGGTGTTGTTTCCTTCTGGAAGAAGGATGGGGTGAAAGAGAAGCCTCAGTCTCCACGTTTGGAGCTGACTTCCAAACACTACCACGAGTTTTCAACCAAGGCAAATCTTTAGGAGCCTTAGGCAGACAGCCAAGGAGGTCCCGCAACAGAGCAGGCAGTAGGACTCAGTACCTGCCCACAGTGGCATAAATCTTCTAAGCCTTCAGAAGAAGTGGTGTTCAGACCCTGTGTCTGATCTGAGCAACTTCACCTTGGCTGCAAGCCACGTATTAATAGGGAACAGTAATCCAAAGGCTGCAAGGCTCCCCAACTGCTGAAAGGACACCATTTGGGGAGGAAAATTGTTTCTGTGGTTTTTTTGGTACTATGGATGTTGCATAATAATATATTTTGTTAGAAGCAGTAAGATGATGTTCATCACCAGCTGAATGTCCTGTAAAGAAGTCTAGGAAACATCATTTTTAGCGTAAAAAGGAACAGTCTGAGTTCTCAGCACATCCA
This sequence comes from Eudromia elegans, assembly GCA_003342815.1. Classification (NCBI taxonomy): domain Eukaryota; kingdom Metazoa; phylum Chordata; class Aves; order Tinamiformes; family Tinamidae; genus Eudromia; species Eudromia elegans. The sequence goes on along the minus strand of PTEX01000143.1, from coordinate 1,661,038 downwards.
AAACGGCTCTATGAATAAATCCGAGGGGCTGAGAAGAAAAAGTTACAGTAAAGTTCAAATTCATTATACACCGATACAGCATCATCAGCTAAACCATGCACTGGGAGAGGAGAGGAGCAAGTTTACGAAGTGGATAATATCAGGCTGTCAAGTCCCGAGTCAGTCATTTGCTGCCCTTATGGAAAAATCCTCCAGAATTTAATGGAGCATTTGTACACCACTGCTGTAATCGCCAAATTCATTAGCAGGGACGGAGCAGGCGTTTTGAGGCTGGACAGGGCACGTTTTGGCAGGGCTGTCTGTTCTTTTGTGCAGCTARCAGAGCAGCTCTATGATCCCCCACGCAGGACCGTGCACGCTGATGATTTCCCCTCCCCTCCTCCCTCTCCTCTTCACACCTTTGCCCTCTTGCCCATAATTAAGACAGGCTCCAATCTTTGGGGGACAGAGATGACACTTGTGTGTGTCCTCTGTGGAGAAACTCAAACTATAAAAGAGTAATTTTCACCATGTCCCTCTTGATATTTCTCTTTATTAAATTCAACAACATTTTTCCATAAACGGGCAAAAAATGGCCCAGGGTTAAGGCTGTTCAGTGATCAAGAAAGAGAGACTGTTTCCTGGCAGAGTTACTAGCACTGTCATTCTCATCAGAGCTTTTTGCAGTGCTGCCTTTAGGGCAGGCAGCAGTGCTCAGATCCGCGGAAAGAGCAGAGCTAGTGGGAACAGGTTGCTGGGCCACCCAAGGACATCATCACGCAATGAGTCCCAGAGATGACTGCAGGGAATACGGCTGACAGGGAGAAGGTGCAGCGTCTTGACAGGGTACAGATTGGTCGGTAAATTAAACCAAGTGAGCAAATTGTACTTACCGCAATCTCTGTTACTAAAATATCAGTAATACTTCCCAATACTGTCACAAAATCAAAGACATTCCAGGCATCTCGGAAATAATTCTGCCAAATGAAAACACAAGGGAGACAGAAGGATCCAGAAGTTATTTTCTTTTTGCAAAGCAATGCTTTTGTTTGCTTCTCTTGAAAGTGCATCGTGAAATGCAAGTATTTCACGTAAAGAGAAAACAGTTGAAAGTAAATGARGAAGGAACATACCAGCACACCAAAGGCAATGATCTTCAGCACACATTCCATTGAAAACATGGATGTAAACACAATATTCAGGCATTTCAACATTTCTTCATATGCTTCTGGAGCATCATAGAACTAGAAGGGGATGAAAGACAGACTGTTACTGGAGGATCACTCATGATGACAGAATAAAGCGTTCCCAGATGACTTGCCTGACTGCAAGACTCCTGCCCATTTTAGTGCTGGCTTCTGTGCCCACTTTAAGCAATGCTTTGGTTTAAAACACGACTATCCATGACATTTCTTAGGCGCACCTTTGTACAACATGTTATCCCAACTGGGCAGCTGCAGATTCCCCTAGCACCAGGGGACTTGCTGGTACCCATCACCCTGCAAGCACGAAGCAGACCAGTAGGAAGGGTGGGCTGAGGACAAGGGCAGAGCTGTGTTACTGTGTCGTGTGCCAGCAAACCCTAGCAGCACAGTGGTCCTTTGACTGTAAAAATACTCTAAATTAGGCATGGGGGACCATGAGAGCTCATCCGCAACATCCCGCTATTTCCATCTCTTCCTTTTGGCCACTACAGAACACGTTCCAGAAGCTTGCCACTGTTGCAGGTTTGTGTAATTTCACTGATACTGCTGTGCTCAGGGCATCCCTGATCAGCGAAGCTCCCGCCTTTTAGAGCACCAAGTTTCAGTCTTGCTGGCAACAAGCTGAGGGAAACACAAGCAAATTCACAACATTTCTGCACAGCTAAGTAACATCTCCCCGTGGGGACCAGAGGAATCTCTMAAGGACTCTAAAAGTGACACTAATAAGGTGGTGGTTGTTGTTCCCCTGGCTCTGAGGTGAGGAGTAAAAAGCCTGCACAACAAACACCACATTTGCTAGCCCTAAGGTACAACGATTCAGTAAGAGTCCACTAACCTTCATCATCAGAACAATAGTATTGAGTGCAATCATGACCATGATAAAATACTCAAAGGGAGGGGACACCACAAATTTCCACATCTTGTATTGAAAGGATTGCTTGTTCTGAGGCATGTAGCGGGTCAGTGGCTTGGCACTTATGGCGAAGTCTATGCAAGCCCTCTACAAAACAAAAAGGAGGAAAGAACACAACAAAAGGGCTGGCATCATCCACCAGTCCAGATATTGCTGGGAGAACAGGGGAAGCATTTAGCAGAGGACGTTATTTCTAAGTGTTTTTCACACAYAAAGCAAGTACTGACTCCTACTGTAGAATACAGAGCACGATCCCCRAAGTGTGGTCACTTTTGGACACTCTTTGAAGCATCCAACCACGCTGGACTCCTACGAGCCCCTGCAGCCCTAGCGGACAGCCTTTCACCCCTGTCCTGCTCCTGGAAGGTCCTGATTCCTTCCTACTTAAGCAAGKGAGTTTTAAATCCACAGGTTTACTTCCCTGCTGATTCATCCTGGTAGATAATTCCATAAACTGAAACTGGAGAACTACTAGAAGTGTTATAGTGCTTAAAAAGTATCATGTGAAAGCACATTAAGTTTCACACAGCAAAAACGGTCCAGCTAGCAACTTCCATGAAATGTGAACTGAACTCATCCGATAAATTATGCAACAAATGTTGCTGAGTGATTCTCAAAGACACCCTTATTTGGTAATTCTTGTTCACATTATTATGGGTAGAAAGGTGCAYAGAAAAGTGGTTTCCACCCATAAGAGGTTCGGATTCTGAAACATTTTCTCATATCTTGGATTGAGAAGMGATCTCAATCTCTTCTTGGAGATAAGAAGCCAAAAATCTCAGTTTTTCCTACTGCAAAATCTCGAGAAAAATATTTTTTTCCTTGATTCAAAAAATGGATAAATTATCTCCAAACACTGAACTTTGATTTTGGACAAAAAATATGCACTAATGAATCACTGATTAAAAAGCCATCTCTTTTAACCAAAAGTCAGGTTCCAGTTTCAAAATAAGTTAAAAGAGATGGTTCTCACATCTACAGCAGGTAGTTGAAGCTATGGAGCCCTGGACAAAGGACGTGGTGGATGCTATAAATCTACATGTATTCAAGAGGAAACTGGACACATCCGTGGAAGAAAGAAACACAGACGGTTACTAGCTACAGAGCAATCACATCCAACTCAGCACATTGCTGAGCTGAAAATGAGAGCATTTACAAAGGAAAGCATCAYTCACGCTTGCCTTGTTCTTACACCTTTCCCAAAATATCCACTTGTGGCTGCTCTCAGAAGGACATTGGTTTAGACAGCCACAAGATAACCTAGTCAGAGGAGCTGTCAGAAACAACCACATTACATTTTTATTTCTGACGACTGGTCACTAAAAAACCCCAAACTTTTCAGTCCTCCTTTCGTATGGACATGCTTGAGCTAACATGCAACACTGTCCTCATTTTGAAGCAGAGGTGCAGTCCACAGCAATATGTGACAGTGCTTACTTAGCTCAAGTTCAGCATCGAGGGAGCCTCCCTGGTTTCATTTCTGTGCCACAGATGCAGTAGTCTGGAATTGCTTTGGTCTCTAAATCACTTTAAGTTTCACCTTCAATCTGTCTTGCCACACACCCAGTGGTAACATAGTATTTAAGCCTCCCTCCTAGATAACAATTGCTCTACAGCTTATTACGGCCACGGAGGCATGAGTACAATTCCACCAGTATCAAAGCAGTCTGAATCCCCAGATGCTAACTCCCATGACTGCTAAATTCAGAAGACTCGGGTACCTCATTTTTCTCTAGGCTGCATTCTGACATCACTTTATCTCCTTGCTCTTGGAAGGTGATGATGATTAACGCCACAAAGATGTTCACAAAGAAAAAAGGGAAGACAACAAAATACACCACGTAAAAGATAGACATTTCCATTCGGTAGCCAGGGCTGGGACCCTGTTCCTCATAGGTAGCATCCACTGAGTGCTTCAGCACACTGCAACCAAGCGCAAAGAGAGAAGAAAAGTCAACGAGATCAACGAGATTGTGAAGTACCAATGACACCCTGATAGCCACTCACTGGCCTTCACCCATGGGGATGGTTTTCCGTGTATACTCAGGTCAAACTCAATCCCATCTCTGTGGTTGGAAAGAAGTTTTCCTTGAGCATATACTTAGGAAAACTCTTTCTTTTTTTTGCCAGTCGGCAGAATGACGCAGATTTACTACATACAGATTCCCATATCCATTCCAGTCAAGTGAAAGGGAGAGGATATAGTTAGATCTGGCTTCTCTTCTTCTTTGATTGATGTGGATGAAATAAAAGTGTAAAAGGGAAAGGTGCAAATGGTCTCCGAGTAGCCCAGGGAACACTGAGGGACTGGGGGAGGACGACTGACATGACCAATTTTCATCCTTGTTTTAGTAAGGATCTGAACGTGGACGACAGGAAAGGCCTGCCCTGTAGAAATCACTGACCGTGAATTCTAATTGTGGGCTGTAGCCAAAAAAGCAGCCAAAATAAGGTCTTATGCTGAACAGTAAAAGCAATTTGAGGCTCAAATGCCTAGTATACTTTCAGCATAAGTCACAATACTTTTTCCCTTGTTTTCTTACATTAGCATTATCAGTTTTACACTTAAAGTAATGAGAGTCCAAAAGATGAGAGTGAGAATGCTATTAAGGACTGAAAACTGCCTAAGCACCACCCCGTGCAAGCTCAGAGGAATGCTGAGAAAAATGTACAGTCCTGCCCACTGATTCACCCTATAATCACACAAGGGATACCAGAAGCTYTCCCAATAAAAGCCTCTATCCTTTCCTCACAGGTAACCTACTGTTTACCTGTCCCTTGGAGCTGTGCAAACGTACCACTACTGCTGAGTTAAATTACCGACCCTATCCACCCAATGTACTCACGTGGGCCACCCTTCTCCTGTGGAGACTGTGAAAAGCGTTAGCAGAGCCCAGAGCACGTTGTCATAGTGGAATTCATATTTTTTCCATTCCCTGGGCTGCGCTTCCACTTCATCTTTTTCATAATCGAGGTACTGACCCCTAGGAATAACAGAGATTCAGATCAACCAAGACAGCCACTTACCATTATTCATGGAGATGAATCTCAAAGCTCCGGTAATAGACCTGACTTTGACTGTGCGACATCTTGCACAAATTACAGCTCATAGGTTTATAACATAAGGAAAGGCTAGAGGAGCCACAGGAATTCTATCTCGGGTCTAGGCATGAAAGAAATTTTAATCAAGATATTGATTCATCAGGCAAAGCTGGTAATTAACAGCATGGTAGCCCTCAAGCTGTCTGACCTAACAAAAGAATTACRCAGTTTGATGGAGAAAGTTCTCTGGATCAGACTTGCTGGAGCTGGATCTAACTTCAAAACTGGTCATGAAAAGGAGAGGGTGGGAGACAGGTCTCTTCCAACTTAAATTAATCAATAATTTTATATGTTTCTTCCTGTTAAAAAGTCTGCAAAAGAACTACAGTGAAACCAGTCATCATCACTCGTGGGGCTGGCAGAAGAGGGTCTGTGGAGGCAGTCCTTAACACCACTGAGCTCCGGCACTTGGACGCCAAGGAAAAAGGCAAGCAGGGAATGACACACATTGTATTGGATAAAACACCTTGACAGGCAGCTGAAAAGGACAAAGCAAGCCAGCAACTGGGCATGACGGGGTTTAATTAGGAGTTCTTTAACCTCCTACTGATTCATTCCTAATTTATTCATTCTATTTTTCTAATTCACATCAGCTTTAAAAAATCAAGGCAACAGGTATAAAGAGAAGTCACCCATCCCTTCAAAAACATATCCCATATTCAATCTCTACACACAATAAGCCCTGCCCAAGAAACAGAGACTGTATCAGCGAGCATTTGAGTAAGCGTTTGCTAGACCGCAGCCATAAATGGTTAAATCATTAAAGCAACAAAATGGAAAATCCACATCTAGGGCAATTCTGCCCAAGCAGCGCTCCAACTTACTGGAGACTCAAACTCAGCAGATAACCTAATGAAACAACATTGGGCCAGTGAGGCGAGCAACTGCTAGGAAAGGAAATGGGAATTTGTGCCCAGCAGGCCCTGCCCACCGCGGAAGTACCTGCAGTCCTTCTCCAGCTCCTTCGACTCATCGGTGCAATAGAAGAATCTGCCTTTGAAGAGTTGTACAGCAATGACGGCAAAAATGAACATGAACAGCATGTAAACTATCAGGATGTTGAGGACGTTCTTCAGGGAATTGACTACGCAGTCAAAGACGGCCTGTGAGCACGGGGGAAACACAGAGAGAAGGGCTAAGGCATCAAGAGAAAGGGAACTCGCCTGCACTCGTGACCTAGGTGCCCTGTTGGGCACCCAGCTGCACTTGGGAGCAACTGCCCAACCTCCCAGCGGCGCACAGTATCTTCAACCTGCACGCCAAGCATTTGCACATGCTCCAACCGTGAGGAACGGCTCTGGGTTGCCACAGTTCGAAGCTTTCTCATGCCAGTTTGCACCACTGAATTCACCGAAATTTGCGCCCATAAAATTCACAAAGACGACTGCCTCTCGTCTAGATAAGGGTTAGTCCTGAGCAAACAAATTCCTGGCCAGCTGATGGAATTAAAAACATACTTGTGTTTAATTTATTCACAGTGGCTAGGGTAAAATCTCATCAACTATGTTACTCATTGAATATTATTTGAACTTGTTGAATCATAACAAAAAATATCAGATACAAAACAAGCAAATGCTTTGAACATTATTTTTCTAATTAAGTCCTATCAAAATTAACTGCAAATAATATAGTCAGCATATGTCACTTGTGAACTATCTACAAATGACTTCTTGAATACATCTATTATTTGGTTATTAGTCACTGATTCATTGTTACAAGCAATTTGCAGTTTAATTTTAGCCTGAGAAGTTTGTCATATTAGAAATTTGAGCGGTGTTACTGACTGCACAATGCTGTTTCTGTTCTTCTGAATGGAAGTGAATAAGTCATAGGATTGCATTCCTGATGTAAACCAGAAATCCTGAATTAAACACCAGAAACTTCTCTAATCATCCTATTACTCTCGCAGTTTGTTGCACATAAAAAAAAAAATCAGGACAAAATAAGATGGATTTTGAAGAAACACCAYGTGAATGACTTCTGCTTCATACCGAGATTTCTGAATACTCCTTTAGAAATCGTAAAATAATTCTGTAAAATAGCTTGAAAATAAAGAATACATTCAATAAAAAGCAAACGTTCTGCATTCTGCAATAGGATAGAGTTACTACAGATAGCTTTGTGATCCAAGAACCATGCATTTCAAATTTCTAAACAATAAAGACATTTTTCTTATATTGTTCAATATTATTCTTCCTTATCTTTTGTCATGACTTCAGCACACATGAAGATGCATGAAAAGAAAATGACTTGAGCACGAATGACGAGTAGGGACAAAGCAAACCTTAACAATAGTTGACCCTGATTTTTACATTACCCTATGTGAAAACAGGAATTTGACAGTTTAATGCAAAAGCACCCATCTTTCCTCTGCCATCTCACGTAGAAAAGAGACTGAAAACTCACATTAAGACACGCTACAAGAACTCACAGCTCCCCAAACGCCAAGATTTAATTCTGTAACTTCTTCTACTTTCTACATCCAGGGACTGGACGTATCTCAAAGAATTCTAGAATTGGTATTGAATAAGTAACCACAGGCCATTACATTTATTTTACTTTACAATGTGGTATTTTAGAGATGAAAGGCTACTGCTATAAACCCCTGCAGTATAAAKTCTTTAATAGAAAAGATGAGTAGATTAAAATTTCTCATAGGTTAATAACATTTTTCTTTAGACAGTGTGTGGAAAATCTTGCAATATTCATATTAAGCTCTGGAATGAAAGTCAAACACTCCAAAATCTATTTTTTCCATGTATCATTTTAAGGATATCACACTTACATTGTTTAATTTATTTGATTTATATGCAGATTTTTTCTTTTCTTTTTTTAGAAGTTTGATTTTAATGTGTATTCACAATTATTCACAAAATTGCACACAACACTTGGCAAAAACGCATTCGACATTTTCTAAACATCTGCACAACTATTTTTACAAACCTGGCAAAGAGACTAATTGCAACAAAACAAAAGGAACAGAATTAGCTKGGGCTGCGTTTACTCAAGTCAGCTCCCACTCAGGTCAGTCGCAAGTCTCCAGAGAAGGAAACGTTTGTGGTTAGTCTCTAACCTTTAGCTTTGGCAGCCGTTTAATGGTCTTCAACGGTCTCAGCACCCGCAGCACTCGCAGTGACTTGATTGTGTTGATGTCCTTGCCTTTGGTTCCTCTGCAAGGGGGAAAAGGCACAAGAACAGAGGGAATTGTTGGGTTCCCAGGTCGCTCGCTAAGATGCCCCCAGACCCCCAAGCTCTTCCCAGGGCTGGGCTGGCACCCCAGCARGGGCGCACGCAGCACCGGCCGGGACTGCAGCTCTGCGCCCAGGGGACAGCGGCAGCAGTTGGGACGCAGCAGGGAAGCTGCAGGCAGCACCTGGTCCTGGCCAAGGTCGGTTGCTTGTGCACCGCAGACTCGGTTCCCTTCCAAGYTACTCCCAACGTGCCCCAGGGAGCTAGTGACCTTCCTCCGCCAAGTTCTCACCCAGACAATAATCACAGCTGGGGTAAAAACACACACACGTCGGCCACAGCTGTGAGGGCAGGAGTCGTGGCCTCGTCATSCCAAACCAACGTTTCTCCGGGTGCTTCTCACCCTTCTCAGGCACAGAGGTTGTGTCTAGAAAAGCAGCAGTGACTCAGAGAAAGAGGCCCTTCCATGGGTGATGGGACAGCCCTTTTCCTCTGGCCAAGGCCGCTTTCCATTCCTGCTGTCTGCACCCAAACCATCACCCTGAGGCCTCTGCCGGAAGGCATGCCACCAAACCCATGCTGGACCATGTAATATGAGGCATATTACATGCTTGGAACAGAACTAGGGCACCTCTCCAGTTATGCATGCAGGCACCCTCAGAAACATTTTACGTTGTTATTTCACAGCTACGTGCAAGACGTGAGGCCATTCCTCTGGTTACCATCACGAGGTTAAACGGGAAGGTTAGAGTTTCTTTCCGAGTGCACTTCCGAAACAAACACAACATTACTTGTTCTTTTTTCTCGAAGGCACGGTTGCATCTTCTTTCAACCCAACAGCAAAACAATGGCATTCCTCTTCATTCAGTATGAGGTGAAAAATGAGATGAAAACCTTTCACAGACTTTTATTCATGTCTACAGGCTGGGGGCTGAGGCTGTACTGAAGTAACAGATGCATGAGTGAATGAATCACATGTTGAGGGGATGCTGAAATATCTCCTCTACTCTCTTGCAGTTTGCTAAGTAAGATTCACCTTTCCATGAGGAGAGCAATAAAGAGCAGTCCTGGAGATGCTGAGGACATGCACAGACAGCAGAGTGCAAGGTCTCCCCTGCTGCTCCCTACTAGCCAGGCAGCCCTATATAAAGGACGGGCACCTAAAGGGAAGAACCCTCCCTTGGCAACTGACTGACCTAGATGCGACTGAACAGGACGGGGAGTCTCTCCCTGCTTCTAGTGGCCTCAAACGCAGGTTTTCCCAGAGGGAAAGGAYATACTTAATCCTCAAGGCCTACTGGCTTCATATTCAAAACCAGCAATGATAGAGGCTGCTTCTCATGACAAATGCCTACAGGCAGCACAGAGTCCCCCACAYGCCAACAAAGCTGCCAGTGAAGATCTAAGTGCATACAATTCATGGTCTGAAAATACTTGAGGCCTCACCCTGCTTCTGCTATGGGCTGAGATAAAAATCCCACCAGTCTGACAGGAGGGTGACACTTCTGATCCTTCTCTCTTATGGGAGGAAGCACAGGAGAGATTAACATTTAACAAGTGAGAAGAACAGCTCAACTTGTAACTCAGGCTGCAGCCATGGACCGTTAACCCTGGTGCCTACAGAAGAGCAACACTCCAACACCTGCAAGAGGCACGAAGGTGGCAGGAGACATGGGCAGGAGCCCAGCGCTGCCCAGCAGGGCTGGCTGCAGGGAGGAGCTCAGGGCTCTAAGCAATTAGCGAGGAAAGCAGGAGGCAGCAGCCCCGTGCTCAGCTCTGCGGACACGGACGGCCTGCGGAGAGGGCAGCCAGTCCACGGGGCAGGAACCAGCATCACGTGCTGCTTCCGAGCAGGGCACGAGCAGGGCACGCAGGGGCASGGAGAGGGAGGGCGAGGCATCTACTGCAATACAGCACGTGTCAGTGGGTGACCTCTGCTGTCAGTCCATAATATGCTAAATCAGCCCAAATGCTCTCGGAATTGAATTAATGCCGCTGAAGAGCTGCTATAGATTCCAAAGAAGTAATTTTCAATTTCCATGGAAAACTCTTTCATCTGTTTCAGAAGATGGAGACCCAGCAAGCGTAGCTGCTACCGCCTCTGGCTCTMGGTTCTGGCCCCACGGAGGCAGCAGCCCACGTTTGTCTTTGTGCACCCGCTCTCACGGCACCGACCCCAAGCAAGCAAAGACCCTGCGACAGTCCCTGTCACCATCTCCCTGATGCCTAGAGCAGGGCCAGCCAGACCGGCTGTCCCCAAGCAACATCTATTCCTCAGACAGCTCTCTGCTCCTTAGGAATTCCATGGTTGGAAATCACGGAATACCAGGCAATTTGTTGAGTCTGTGGGGAAGGAAAACAGCAGGAAAGACGGGAAAACGTATGGTCACCTTGCTGTTCTGCCAGGCAGGGCATGGGGCTGATGGTCACCCACCATGGGTGCCACCTCCCAGGCTGCCCCACTGCTCCTGCTCCCCTCAAAGGCCAAGCAAACCAACGAGCTTGCTCCAGGTTATCCAGGCCTTTGGCATTTTGCCGGGAGAGGGAGGTAGGGCAGAAAACAACATAGAGGCAGGGGCTAAGGACATAGGAGTAAGAAAAGAAGGAAGTTGAGAGAATTAAGGGAGGTGCAGTTGGGGCAGAAGGAGGGAAAAAATAGTATGGAGGAGGTAGGGACACATGGGCCCAGAAGTATATTCAATTCTTCGTCATTTGGAGTCAAATTTTAAGTTTCCAGATTAACCACATTAACAACAGCCCAATTAGCCGCACAACCACTTCCAGAGGTAGCAAATGAACTAAGAAACTCTGTCAGTCCTAATCTGGTCTCGGGCAGAACCCCAGAATATTTCTGCTTTGGACTTTCTGGTAGTCCTCATTCTGGAAGATCTAAAAAATCATTTAGCATTTCTGCTAAATAACAATTGCACTAATAGGGCTTGTGGGAAGCAAAGTTCCAGAGAGGGGAACACAGGTACTTCCCAGCTCTGAAGGCGCTTSCTTGGGTCTTACAGGGCTGGCTCCAAGCCTGAAAAAAACAACCTCAATGGACTTTGTATTTCCAGGACGGTCAAAGAGACCCATTACTGGGGGCCAGGGAATAGATGGGTCAGAGCAAGGCATTTTTCCTGGCGTAGGAAAGAAGGTGCTGATCTTCTCTTGCACAGAAACGGATGCAGGTGACTGCATTAGGAGTTTCAAACCAAAGGAAAGACAGGTCCAGTCCTCAAAAATTCCTCCTGCCTGAAAGAAGGATACTAAGAAGAGCTGAGGGTTTTTTTTTCCTTGCAAGCACCTAAGCACATAAAGAGCATGAGCTGATTAAAAGTTAATGGACTTTATGGTCTAAATTATATAGAGAATTTTTAAAATCATACAGATTTATTCTCATAGATTCTTGMTATAGAAGAAAGCTTTTTCAAAGGACTGGTACTAAGAACTAGAGCAAAGCATGCTGCGTTTTGCTTAAATACACCTTTCACAATGTGCAAATAAGAATGTATACAACTTAAGTTTTGAAGAGGTCTGCCCCATTCCCCTTCTCTTTTACACTACTTGAGCATAAAGCTAAATGCTCCAAAATATGAGGTCCAAATCGAATTAGCAGTCAATCAAAATATGAGCACACACTTGACCAGAATAATCCTAACTGCATATTTCTCACTACAAAAATAAATTGGAAAGGAAGAAGTTTCTTARCTGAACTGTAGAACAACAAAAAAATTCCGAAGAGCTATAGGAGAACAAGCAGGATAAAGACAGATGGCAAACAGGAGCCTTGAGACTGAGGGGGAAAAAAAATAAAAGAAAACAAAAAAAMCCACAAGGAAAATAGAAAAGCTGCATTAGGTTAATTCTGCTTGCATTAGACCAGTTCTGCTTTTCCTGGGGCAGTTTACTGCTCATTTATTCAATACAAAACAAAAATTTAAAAGAGCTTTGTTTGGCCTTTTCCCCCTTTAATAAATAAATAATCCTTTAAAAAATTAATGCCTTTTTTAAAACGGAAGCTTCTTGTTTCTGTTCCTCCTGCCAGCAGCTCTGATTTCACACCCAAGGGCCTCTCAGAGGCAGATGATCAAATATTCAGAGCAGGGGGGAGCCGGAGCCTTCCCGAGCGCCTGAAGCCCCCGAGGCAGAAAGCGGATTCCTCCATCTGAGCGTGAACGAGGTCACCCCGTTCTGCCCGGGTGCAGCACCACCCTCAGACAGGGGCTAAAGGAGAGGGGAGAAAAAGACAAGGCCCCACTTCATTGGACCACAGAGACCTTTCTTTCAGTCCCTCTCATTACACTTTGGTTCTCTTCGCCGGTGAAGCCCAACAGAACTCCGGAGAATAAATTCTTATTTTAAACCTAAACTGAGCGTTTTTGAGAATTGCAGCTTCCACATTAAGGATGTGCTCCCTAAGTTGCTCCCCAAAGCTTTTTTGATAGGGACAAATCTATCATAGGTTCTCATTTTCAGTCAAGTACAGCAATGGCCACCTGGCTTTCTCGTCTGCTTCTYTCCTCTGGCTAAAGAAAACTGGGATGGATGAGAATTGCCAAGGGAAAATACAATTCACTGAATAATGGGTAATAAAGGGACAAAGGGGTCAATGTGATGGGTGGAACATGGGTCATTTCCACAGTGGCAAGTGTGTGTGCACACATTTGACAGGCAAAACAGTGCAGTGAGAGACAGGAATAATGTATTACCCCATGAAACTCCTAGAGAGATTCCAGCAAGAAGGAGACAAAGAAAGAGCAAAGTCAATGACAAACAGAAACATAAGGCCATACAGTGCACCCCATGCACATACACTTGTACGCTGGCAAGCAATCCCATCCCCTGTCCCACACCCACCACCTCATGTTCATGAAATAAAACAGCAGGAAAGCACTCAATCCTCGCACATGCCCCAACACCGCGCTCACCCTCTGGCTCACACGGAGACACTGCAAACACACTTTCAGCCTCCTGAGCGAGGGAGGTAAATAACCCCTGTTGTTGGGCAAATGCTAATAAAATCACTGATTTTTCAAATAGTAGCGCAAAATTCCATGCACCTCAGCTGCTTTTCTGTTGTTGAAAATGTAAAAATGAAATTTCTCTCCATTCCTATCTGTCAACTATTTCTATCATGTAAGAAGATTTTACGCTTGGAGCTGGTAAATTTTGATGAGAAATTCACTCGCTTGCCTTAAGCTTCTTTATTTCCAATTCCCAAAAGACTGAAACAAGTCTATATGTTTGTGGCATGTTTATCCATCTCTAGGAAAAGAAAAGTATTTCACTTAGAAATACACTGTGACGTGGCAAAAAAAAAATTATTATTGTTATAAATAATAATAATCTTTCTAGCACATCATTTGGACCATTGCTTTCAAAATGTCTGGTTTTTTCTTTCCAAAATGTTTTTTTCCTTCTGAAGTGTTGCAGGCAGAGAGTAAATTGGTATCCAATTGCAAGGCTGAGATGAATTCCATGTACCTTGCAACAACAACTTATTTTATCGTCTGCCTAAACAAACGCAGGTTGTCGCCAGCCTTTTGGCGAGCTCTGTTTCGGTAGCTTTTTGGCAATATGTCTATCCAGCAAGAAATTAATTCAGATCACCTTTAGAGTGGAGTCAAGAACATTCAGATAGTGAAGTAAGTCGCACTGGCTGAAGGCTAATCACGCATTCTTGCAGACAGAAACTGGCGACAGCCACACTAAGTACGTTTTTACAGTGACACTGATGATGAGGGACAGGACTCCAGCATTTGCTAGCAAAAATCCCACCAACAAAACAGAGATTAGCGAGTTCTTTCACCCAAAGTTCATTTTCAGGATATCCAGCAGGCTCAGTGGGTCCAAACAGCAGCGCTGGGCTCTAGGACTCGCTTGTCTAAATTTCATCTGAGCAGTCTGAGGCTTCACGTATTCCGAACAGGACTCGAAGCCACCGAGGGCAAGTCACCCCATACGACTGCCTGGATTTCCTGCTTTCATTTTAGACAGGAGATGCTACAAGTATGCTCTGCATTCACACCACACGCTCACACTGCCAGATGAGATGCAGACACACAGCAGAGGTTACAGTCATAATATCTAAGATGAAATTCAAATTATTCCAAGCCTCAGAGATAAATTTGACTCACTTCTAATCTGGGAGACAGTAAATAGGCAGGTTTTACTCATTCACTTTCTTTAAATCCCTGCTCAGTACTTACTCAAAGAGCATGGAAAATAGAAGCAGCTTTGGGCCCACTATTATGAAGCACAGTCAGCGGAGGTGCTAGTAATTCATATAGAGCCTGACAAGGTGCTGTTAGAAATTCATGACCCAGTGTGAGCAATGGAAATCCTGAGCTCAAGGATGACTGAGGAAGATTAGAAATTTTTCCTTTTAATCAATAACTTGTCCAAAAGAAACCCTAGTTCAAAGACAAGCCACTTTATAGACCTGCCCTGGTGTTTGCTCTCCGGGCACATAGAGCAGCTCTGAATGGGTGACTAAATACCCCTTCGCCCCGTCTGCCTGCCTTCATGGTCTGAATTCCTAATGGAAAAGGGTTGGGAAATTCAGAGCGGACCACAGACGTTAGGCCATATCGCTTTGAAAAGTAATACTTGTGACTAACATTACTTCACTTTTATATTTCCAATTCCCATTTGGATCTGAGAGATGTTATGGTAATATCCATCACACACAGGGACACTGAGCTGGAGATATGTCTAGTCAAGCTTAAAAAACAGGCTCTGTTTTCTGAGGTGCAATTTTGGAAAGCAAGACATTCCCCAAAACCACACGGTTCTTCCCTTGCAAAACGGCTTTCCCTACAAGGCAGCACCCAGCTCCTCTCAGAAACCAATTTCTAACACACGGTGACAAAGTCTCCAAAAGACAGGGAGAAAAAACGTTTCTTGAAAATTTTTCTTTTTTAAAAAGAATTATATTGGATGTGATTTGCTCCAAGACATAAACAATTCTTCAGGGTTAGGTGTAGAAAGCCAAAACCCCAACACCTCCATTCAAAAAATTGTCACCTCCTCTGGAGGAGAGCAAAGGATGCAGCTTGATYATCTGATCACTCACAGGAAGGCCCTGGTGACAGCTGGCTCAAAGCACAAGCACAGGACTAAAGAAGTCACTAATATGATTTAATGACCATTTCCTCTGAATAACTCTTCATCGGAAAAAGGGGCAAAAGTGCCACTCATCCATTGGTTCAAAAATCTTATCAACCATGCCAATCTAAGATGCTTTTTTATCCAGCATTTGCTATGAAAGAGACTAAAAGATCCAAACACAGACCCCTCGGCAGTAATCGGGAATGAATTTGACACCTCAGAAGATGATGAACCTCTGAGAAACATTCCAGGTCAACTTTATCAGGAGATCCACTAACTTTTTAGGCTGCCAGGGACAYGAAAGCATCTTCCATCAGCAGAATGATGCATAGTCACGCCAGAGGAGCAATAGGTGCAGCTGCCTGCCTGAAAACTACTGTTGGTCTGAAAACATACAAAATATCTCCACTCTTTCTTGACAGGTGGATGCATTTTTTCATTAGGAGATAAAATGCTGTTAATTCTTCAATCTTCATTAATCATCATGGCAGCAAATCACTGACTGACAAGAAATCCTAAAYGTTCATTGCAATTATGCAAGCTTATTTATCAGAATATTAAACTAGCCACATCCTCTAACCTGACTCCAGGTCAATTCCTAGAATGTCCCAGAAGAACGGAAAATGTCAGCAATCCAGTTAGGCAGTTGCCCAGAACTACATGGGGAAAATGTCTTTCCAGAATCCCACTCGAGCTYCCCAAGTTCTGAAAAATCTGTGTTATTGCTCCAAGAAAAATACTCAAATCGAAARCTAATCTTCACTTTTCAAAACAATTCAGTGTCTGTGGCTCAAAATCCTCTAGGACATTAAAGGAGTACATGTAACATTATTTAATATCAATACAGACAGCAGCGATTTGAGAAAAGGAACAACTTAGCGTAGGAAGTGGCATTTCCTGAATGAGAGAAGAATACAGGAGAAAAATGCAAAAGGTATAATACCAGGAAAACTCATTACTAAAAAATAATACTTAGCAAAGAYCCCACTAAGATCTCAGCTATTTTTTCATAAAAACAAAAAAAAAATCCTAGACAATTATCAGAGCATGTTATAATCAGTCCTTTCAAAACCATGACTCCTATTCAACCTTTCAACCATGACTCCTCAGTCCTTTCAACCATGACTCCTATTTGAAAGAGCAGAGAATGGACATATCATAAAATTGGGACAATTTTCACGAGACTCCACGACACAGTTGAGGGCTTTTCCTCCACTAGCTTTGAGGTTTTGAAACGTGCAAACTGAATATTTCACTGAGAAATAGAACCACAAATTCTGAACTTCCACTAGCTCTCCCCCAGGGTCCTGCCCATTTCTACAGCATATTCCTCGAAATTTGGATTTTAACGAGAAGGTACTTACGAGAAGGCAAATGCCACCAAGGCCCCACTGACCACAATGAAGTCCAGGATATTCCACAGATCACGGAAGTAAGAGCCAGGGTGGAGGAGCAACCCCAAGTCAATCATCTTTGGAGGAAACACAYCAAAACAAGAAGTTTTAAGAAAATAAGCACAGATAAACTCGGCTGAGATACAACAGATAAGTGTCCTCGGTCAACTGATGTCTCACAAACTCTTCTTCAGGGTTTCACAATTAATATTGATTTTGTTGGTGACAGGACTCAGCAGGGGAAAGGGCAGCTTGTTTCCATTGCTCAAGGTGGGAGTTAGGTCTTCTGAAGTAGGTAATATTGGCACGAGGCAGCCCTCAGTGTGGGGAGAAGCTAGCGGAGGCCCCACACAAAGCTCTGCAGATGCTCTCCACAGTTTCCATCACGCCTAGAAACATCTCTTCATTTTTCAAATCCTGCCTTTTACCACCAGAGGAGAACCATTCCATCACACTGCACTACAGCAGATGGTATGCTGGTAACGAGGCATCGCTTCCCTCTTCTAGTCTTCTCATAAATACTTCTCTGTCAGYAATACTTACTGGCTCATTGTTCCACACACACGCACTGACTGYGGTGTCCCTCAGAAAGCTGCCACCAGCCCAAAGCAAAGTTTTCATTATAACAACAGCAGAGCTATATCTAGTCATGCTTAATCAAACTATCTGTCTCTTACGGGCGCAAAGAGCTTGGTCAAAACCAAAGCAAATTAGCTGTAACCAAAGCCCTGACGGCCAAAACCATTAACCGCTACGTAGGAACCTTTGCACACATTAAATCACGGGAACCTCTGCGTATGTGAAACATCCAGAGRGCATACCTTTATCCTACCCCCAATCCAACAAAATTAGGAGGAATTAACAATCAGAAGAGAATATTACAGAATAAAAGAACAAAAGATGAGAAAAAACACAATCAAATGGAACTGTCACAAATTAAAAGAAAAAAAAAAAGAAAAAAAAAAAGAGAGAGGGAGAGAGAAAAATAGCCTGAACCCTCATGGACAGACGCTGCACAGAGCAGCAGCACTGTTAAATTCTGTACGAATTCTCCTCCCAGTGCTGCACGCCGCTAAGGATCTTCTAAAGAGCTCTACTATTATCCATATAAACCTTTTTACGATAGCTTCAACTTTCTTACACTGAACAATTGAGGAAAAGATCTGTTTTTACGTGCCTTGTTCCCATCTTGCTCTGAAAGTAGAACTAAATCTATTGCCACACCAAGACTGCAATTTCAGCACTGTCTACTGCCCTGCCCAGGGATGAACGAGCTGGCAAGCTTTTTGAAACAAAATCAACTAAGAATCTCCTGCTAATATTCCTGATCAGTATCAGGGAAGGGGAGGATCAGAGCTGCCCAGTAAGGTCTGTCAGCTGGGGCTCAGTCCTGCCCCTAGACCAACCGCGATGCCTGTGCACGGAGCTGGTACCCGCCTGCAGAGCGGTTCAAGGACCTGGCCAGCCCCACAGGTACCTCAGGGAGCACCACAAGACTTGGTACCTCAGGGAAACGAATGGGGCGGAGGGACACACACGTCAAAGCCCTTTYTTCCCCAAAGACATTGGTTCTGCATCCCCACACGTACACACGCATCTCCGCATCAGCCATCACTCACATTTCTTAATCTTTTACACACCACAGCTGCTTAAGGCTTCCTTCTTTTCCCCACGAAATCAGAGATGCTGAAAAGCAAGACAGATGCYACAGAAAAGCATCATGGCTACTTTTGAGTGCTGTTCCTGAGCTAAAGTAYCATTAACTGCTCTCTAGGGTCACCAGGAATCTGTGTCACAGTTCACCGCCTTTTTCCAGGTTCCCAGAAACAGAGAAGGGTAAATCTACACGGACTTGTATACAGCCCTATTTGGAGAATTCCTTACCTTAATCACCATCTCAAAGGTAAAGACACCTGTAAATATATAATCCAAGTATTTCAGGGCCTACACAGAAAAGAGAAAATTGTCTTAGAGGAGACTACACACAGACATAATAATCACAAAAACAAAGCKTAAAAACTCTATTCTAGCACAGCTCCATTTACTACAGTGTCAGTGGATAAATTTTCTCACAGGGGGAGCTGTCAAATACTTTAGGCACAAAGTTGAATCATCTAATTGAAAAAAAAAGAAAAAAATATTTCCAATCACGGCCAGAATGCAGCGTGTGCGTTGAGTGTGGGTTGCTTCAGTGCACCTGTGCATATGGTAGGAATAAGATAAAAAGGCTAAATTTCAAATGAAAATATTTGAATATCTTTTCCTAGAGGGCTTATTTGCCAGCATCTGTGTAGAAGTCCTGGGTTTCTCTTCTACAATGGTGGATGCTAGTATTAATAAGAGACCTCAGGACAGCAAGAAAGTGCTAAAATCCTGTTGTTAAAACTCATTATACAGCTATTAAGGACCAGGAAGGATCAGYAGGATCAGTATCATTACTGGATTACCAAGCACCAGTATCACTACTGGTACATGGATTCCTTCGACTATTCTGGCCATGCTGTCGGTACTCACATCATTCCTTGGTGACTCGGCTTGGACAGGGTCCTCRGCAGCCAGGGCGATACTGCTGAGGGCGATCACTATGAGGATGACCATCTCGAAGTAGCGCAGGTTGACGATGTAGTGGAACAGGCGACGGATCCTGAAAGCAACAAACGCACAGAGAGCTACTGCGGATGCCTTAGGTCAAGCTCTTTGACCTAAGACAGAAAAATTACCTTCAACATGAACACTACCTTTATGATTCCTATCACAGTAAGTTTAAGAAAGTTGAAATCTGTGTTAATGGCTTTAACCTCAGGTTTGCAACAGATCTGTGGTGGGATTCGGGGTCAGACACTTAACATCTCTGCACTGCACTGACTTTACCCCTCTGCAAAGCAACAGCATCTATCTAAACAGCGCCGAGAGCTTTGGACCATTGAAATTCAATTCTACAAATCATTTATTTGCCTCTCAATCCTTTTCCACTTTAAACTCGCTGGCAAGAGCCCTTTGAGATTCAAACCTGGTTTTGAAATCCTTTTAAAATCAAATAATCTCCTTGAAATTGAAAAGCATGCTGCATACTTTGGGACTCACAGTTACAGAGGCTGTTTCACCTAGGTATTATTTCTAGTAGTTTTTTCTTGCCAAGCACCCCTGCACACACTTTATTCTAAGCTGTTTTTACATACCACATAAATACGCTATAATGATGCATGTGGTTACTTTAACCTAATTATCTTGTTCACAGGTTCTGTGCAAGAAAAGTGACAAATGTTCAATTTCCCGGCAGTGCAAAATCACTCACAAGTTTTGGTAAATAACCACCTGAGCACAGTTCATATATTTAACTGCATGCACAGAGAGATCTACGTTTGCTCTCTTATTGTCAGCAACACGAAGCACTCCTGTCTGAGGATCAAATTATACAAGGAATTGACCACCAACAAGTGTTAGCTGTGAAAGCAATTCAGTTACTATATAGCATTTACTCCAAACAAACACTAACTGTTGGACTAAAATTCTTTTTTTCCACATCTGCTTATACACTTCCTTTCTTGGGAATACCTATGGAGGTAGAATAAGAGGTGCAAACACCAGAGGAACAGACTTGATATGAGATGACAGAGAGCACAGTGCTCTGTGGCCCCCTTCACTCCAGCTATCCACGTGATGCTGGAGGACCATCCTCATCTTGCTCTGGGAATCCACGGAAGCGAACGGGAACAGCATTTGTAACCATTAATTCACACACATTCATCAGCAAAGCAACAAGTCACTATTTTTAGATGCTAATCACTCATAAAAAGCAATGAAGTAGAGGAACATTTGTAAACTGCCAGTGTCTCTGCCAGAAAAAAACCCCAGAACAAACCAGTAAATTCACGTGTGTTTTGAAAGGGCGGCATGCTTCAGCAGCAGTGTATTTCAAATATGCTTTTCAGAATTCTTCTGTTCACTAGCAACACCCTGGTCATGCATGTCCCGTGGGAGGGAGTAATTTAGAAAAAGTCATGCTGAAAAAGCACATCTTGGGAAGGCAGAAAGACCATTCTGGAGAAGTTAGCAGCTGAGGGGATTATTGGGACTGTGTCTTGATGTTGTTGATACTCAG
Organism: Eudromia elegans; assembly: GCA_003342815.1. Taxonomy (NCBI): domain Eukaryota; kingdom Metazoa; phylum Chordata; class Aves; order Tinamiformes; family Tinamidae; genus Eudromia; species Eudromia elegans. Next base: position 1,640,053 of record PTEX01000143.1, on the reverse strand, counting down.
AGTATGGTCTTTGTCTTATTTCCCTTTGGCCTTGTGTAATAACAACTCTGTTCCAGCAAGCTTCTTCATTTTATTTTAATGGTCTTTTGGATGACCTTTTTTTTCAGAGCAGGGGGGCAAGGGGAAAAAGCAGATCTTGAACCATGAGGCTCACAAGGTCATCACTGAGAGACAATGTGAGAGAAACGTGCACAGAAAGTGAAGAAGTCTTGCTGTGCCCTTAGCTGCCCAGTCCATTTCTTGGGCACTCTCTAGCTTCCTGCCTCTGCAATGCTGTCTTTAACAGCCCTTTAGCAATTAATGCTCATTTTGGGTGGTCACATCAAACAAAAAGACTTGAACCACCAAACAGGAGGAACAAACCAATGCGCCCTTATSCAGCCAGCTGGAGTCCAAGCAACACGACTCAAATGTTTCCTGCTTGTGCCATCGAGTTCATCTTTATTTGCTGCTGCACTATGAGTGCACGCCATCAACTAMCGCTCTCCCCTGCCGTGCCCTGTGTTTTACAAACATGCAAAGTATGCCTTGCTTTATTTGAAATTGCACAGTGTGATTACAGCATTCTGAAGAGGGAAAACTTTGCAGGCTTCTGACTCAGTTATCCTAAACTATTATGAGGTCTAATTGGCAGGTGGCTGGAGAAGACAGAGAGGAAACACAAACGTCGCTCTTGTGGGCTTGACGCAAGGGGCGCATGTCGAGTCTTCAGTTCATTTCCTTCGGGAGATTACATCAGTAGTAATTTGGGGTYATTTTCCCTCTATTACTACTGGCATCGAAAAATAGCCTCCAACTTTTGCCACTGATAAATTCCATCTGTGCACACGCTCACAGCTGTATTATCCTGGAGCACGTGGGGTTGTAGCCTGAATTATGCAGCTGGCACCGGCTTTTAAGGAAATGATTCAGCCCTACGGCTCTCCAGGGGTGCCAGCCCATGGCCTCTACCACAGATGCAGTTCTGATGTCACGGATGAATTCAGCTGTAGGCACCATGAACATGGTCCTGTTTTGCTCCACTGACTGTAGAGATACCCAGGATCTCATTGTCCTGCATAGTAGATGGCCTAGAATCACTCATTGTTCCCTTGAATCAAATTGCTGAGTGAAGGGCCTGGGTCCATCTGGGATATCCGAGCGTGTAGAGTCCAACCATAGAAGACAACAGCTAAGAACTGCAGCACATCTAACCAAACACGAGAAAAATGATCACATCTGCTACTAGCAGACCTCTGGCCCATTTTCAAACATCTTCTGTTGCCCCAAGTTGTTACTTCAAATGACTCACAGCCCTTTATGCTGGAATCATTATGACTCCCGCTGCACTTGTCTAGGCCCGCAGCACTTCCGAGTGACACATTCGGTATTTCCAGGCTCTGAGTGCAAAGCTCCGCGTGAGGCAGAGCTGCTCGAAGCAGAAGGAACGTTACAATCCCAGCAGATCCCACGAGCTGTACTCTCAGCTTTAACAAATGAAAAATATTCATGTGTTCCCGAAAGTTCAAAGCTTTAGTGATGTTACGGTACTAGAATGGAGAAAGCACAAGTTCCAACTGGGGAACCTGCAAGAATTTGCTGACATCAGAAATATTCCTTAGCCGATAATTGCTTTCCACAACAACCTCTTTTCCATACTCTGAATTACACTGTGCATGTTTCCTTTATTGATCTATAATTGAACGATTTCCTATCTGACCACCAGCAGGGCAATTAGAAAGTTTGCCTAGGTCAGACTCTTTTCCCTATRCTGGCAATTTATTCCCATAGGAGAGGTCAGCAGAACGAGAACATCTGGGCTGTAACCTACATATGCATTTATTAAATTTTCCAGTGTGTTTGACTGACAGAGAYGAAGATCAAGCTAATGCTATTTCTCTAAACACTCATGCTTGAAGTACAAGTAAATCATAAGCAGCAATAGAGAGCCAGAGGACTTACGGATTTGTCGGACTTAAGATAAACATGGAACTGTAAGGCAGGATTGGTTTGGGCCCATTTTTTGTTAGGTCATCAACATCTTTCTTCTCCTCAGTTTTGCTTTCAAATTCCACGTTGTTCACTGCAATATCAATTTCAGGAAAGAGAAATGAGATGAAAAATGTATCCGCACCCTTCACACAGCAGGCTGCCTGCAAGAGCTGGATGTGGRAAAAAATGCAGCTGGGATAGAGAAGAGCTGCCTTTGAATACGTTGATTAAATGCAATGAACAATCATTTGATTATTATCACAGCTATTTACAACCACATGATACACACTACAATTACATTGCTCCCTAAACACTGCACTGATGAGCACTATATCTGAAATGGCCAGGAAATGAAGATGCCCAGTGCAGATAAACACAGAAACCTGCCATTTATTTACTCAAGAGCTGCCAAGCTRGAGATTGAAATCTTGTGCCAAGTAGTGTAAATAACGAGGTAGAAATGATCAGCTGGTGATCCAAGAAAAGCAGAGTAACCCCAACAAACCAGTTCTAAACCTTTCCCCATGAACTACTASTGGGATTGCCTCTGGAGCCTGGAGGAGAGCAAATTCATAGGAAACCGTGGATAATTTGTGGGCTAAGACTGGCTAAACTTCATAGCACTGGGAAGATGGGTATGGAAGGGGCTTCACAGACCGTTCAATCCCGTGCCTACACACAGCACCTCACTTCTGGCACAGCTCCCCTTGTATGAATGTGCCAAGCTTCATCTCACATTAGGCTTTTAACTTTTCTCGATCCCTTTAGTCTCCACCAAAATTCTGCTCTCAGCAGGTTTAAATGATTATTTACTTAAGGCAATGATTAATATATGAGCAGGAAGACATTTTACGCTTCAAGTTCTTTTCTTGGCCAGATGTATACACTTGTCTATTAATTCTTAGCACCTGGAATCAAAAAAAACCCACCCACTTGTAATATGTTAGAGGCAGTTTTATTATTACTTTTCTACTTTGCAACAAAATGGTATTTCATTGTGAGTGACACCTTCAATAAATCCCTTACTGTATCTCAAGCCAGATATATTAGAAACAGCCAGGAAAGGCAGATTCTGATAAATCGTGACAGACACGAACTCAGTATTGTAGCAGAGTAAAATTGCCAAAAAAGAAGAAAAAAAAAAGATAAACCTCGTGTGGCTGTCAGAATACAATGGAAAAATACAAACAGCTTGCTCTTATCTGGGCCTCGTAGGAAGCAGAGTCCTGACAGCTCCTGACTTGATGCAAACCTCCCGGGCTCTGTGCTCCGCTCTTGCTCCCAGCTCTTGAGGTTTCCTTACACAGTGTCTGCACTGCCAGAGCAGCCTCAAGTGGACTCAGGGGCTGGATGCGCTCCAGGAGTGAACAGAGGGCACATGTTGAGCATGGGCACAAGGATCTTGGGACTGTCTGTAGAATAACCTAAATTTACCCCTTTAGACACAAGGCAGAGTATACAGCTCGGGAAAAGAACAAGTTTAGGTGGATCTTTTGCAACTGAGTTGCATAAGAGAACTGTAAAAAGCTCTAAGGCTACACAGTAATTACAATCCCAAAGTGCCCAGATCACACCAGGGCCACTGKGACAGCCATGTAGCATGGAAGTCCTGCCTCTCCATGGTGGGTTCAGGTAATAGGCAAGGAAGTCTGACTTCACTCTGTCTCTAAAGCAGTGCCACAACTATCAGCTCCATGCTGCAGCACTCATGGCCACTCAGGCCTTTGGGGTACCAGAGCAGCCACAGTGCAGTGTTGTTCACCTGGGGCAAACACTGCAGCAAGTAAACCTAGTAGAGGGGAGATTTGGGCCCTATGCACACAGAAAGGATCTTGTTTGGTCTGCTGGGGAAGTTTTGTTGCTTATTTGGTTGCACAGCTCTTGAGTACTCAGCGTTGTTGTTCCTCTTCCTCTTTTACATAGTCTGGGCTGACTATAGGCCAATAGATGAATAAGCTCTGGTTGTGCTCTCTCCAGGGAATCTCACCCTGGGTTTTCAAGACACACCAGGAGAACCTCACATTTTGGGTTCCTGGAGTAATACCAGGTCCCCAGTGCCATCTCCCACAAGGATGTTGGAGGACAGGAGAGCTCATTGCTCAGTACTGCTCAGTACTCTCTTCTCTGGCCGCTTCCTAGTGAATAGCAGGGAACCAAAGGCACTCACTCGGTATGACGGTGCTTTCCCCTTGAGGGGCCGTGATAGTGACAGGGATGTTCACAGTGGTCGTTTTGTCCAGAGGGGGCTGAATCATTCGAGTCACGTTCTTCTGGTTGTCAGCATCTTCCGGCTGCTCCGGCACTTTTTGCAAATAGGTGCTAGGAAGAGTGTGCACAGGGACAACACTCACACTTCCACTAGCCTCTATCTCACACTGATTCTCCCTGCAACACAAAAGCAGAGTTTATTAAACATGACCTCAACAGATTTAAGAAAACACACGTACCCTGACAGTCCAAGAGGCTCTAGCTACGGTTTCATAGGCTGTTTTCTACATATTGGCTCTTTGCAGAAAACTTTGCTGGTCATATTGTGTGTGACCTGTTCCCTCTGACACCTTCTGGACCAACAGCTAAGCACAGCATGAAGAGGATCTGTGCCACTGGAAGTAACTTTATTTAACGAGACCCAGAAGTGAGATTCATAAGGACCACGTGGCACTTTCACGTGAGAGTGACATTAACTTTCCATCATCAGCTAGTTTTTGAATGAAGTCTGACATTTTTCTATGCAATGTTCTACTGAAGGTTTATTTAAATTTAGTGACAAGTATTTCCAGTCCTAAACCATTCAACGCCAATGTAAGATGCTCAGAAACTGCTGCTTTCTACTCCAGCAGTGGCTTTATTACAGCAAGGAGGAAAGCGGAATTGTGCATATGATCAAAGCAATATGCAAAGTGATTTGTAATCCAGCTTAAAGGAAGATGATATGCACAGGCAAAAATAATATTCAATGCTCCTCAGTTCCCCATGGTGACACATGCTCAATGGTAAGGAATCCTAAAGAGACTTCTTTATATCATTAACAAAGCTGAAAAGGCCATCTTTGCCTATTAACTATTCTAAAAGCTTCATGGGTATTATTTTTCTCACTTGACTTAGGTAAGATTTAAACAGGACAGGATACACTGTTGTTTTCTATGAAAGAAGCCACTTCTATTGCAGTCGTGTGCTGTGACAACTGGAAATACATCTTACAGAAAGCTGGACAACATTTAAAAATACACAATTCAAACACAGGCTTCCTTAAGAAGCTGTGAAATACTCTATTGTGCAATATGTAGGAGATGGGGCAGACAGTCCTATCTATCTGGCCTGTTGGCTCTTGCATCAAGAAACTTACTTTCTTTCTTTTAAACTTGAGCCATTCTATGGGCTGGCATGGACCACAGTCATCTTTAGGAGCCTCAGCCATGACTATAGAGCTAGGCTGGGGGAAGTTTAAAAGGAGTATCAGGAAACACCACTGAAACGTATTTGAAAGGTGTTTGGGGTCTGGTGCCCTCCGAGCTGCTGCAGTGGCATGTCTAGCTGGGCCATGTTCACTTACTTGGCCTGGTGATTGCGGTGCTCCTTCTCTCCAGGCTCCCCATCCTTCTCCCCATTTTCCTTTTCCACCGACTCATAGGTCGACAACGCTCTGCTCCTGAACCGGTGGCGTCTGTGAGGCTCTTCACTGTTCTCTCCCTTTGAGCTGGGTTCTCCTTCCCGGTTCCCAGACCTTGATCCTCCCCGGTGCCGGGAACGCCGCTCGCCCCTGGCCCCGTTGATGGTCCCGTTGCCTTCCTTGCCCTGCCGCTCGGCAGAATGGCGGTGRGTCCGATGCCTGCGGTGCTCCTTCTCCGCACCTTCCTCCACCGAGCCCCGCCGATGGTGTCTCTTTCCCCCTTCCTGTCCCCTGCTGCGGTCACCTTTCCCTTCCTTGCTGCCCCCTTCCACCTCCTTGCTGCGGCTCCGGTGTTGCCGGTGCCGCTCCTCCTTGTGGTTGGTACCAGACTCCCCGTTCTCATCCTTGGCCACGTCGCCCTTCTCTTGCTCTCCCAACTTGTCCTTATCGCGATGCCGGTGGTGTTTTCGGGGAGCCTCTGCCCCATCAGCAGGGCTGATCTTGGTCTGCTCCACTTCCTGCACGTCCACGGGGCTCAGCTTGCTGATGTTGTTCCTCCCCTCACTCCTCGGCTCCACCACCAGAGGCCGATCCAAATGAGTCTTCATGTCGGGCCGGATGTGAAGGGTGGTGGCGTAACGCACCCGCTCCTCCGGGTCCAGCTCATTGTAGAGAGCCTCACAGCTGGCTCGGAAGTTGTGCATCCGGATCTGGCTGGTCCTCTGCTCCCAAACGGACTTGGATTTGGAGGCGTTCTGCTGCTTGCTATGGAGGGGAGGAAGAGGAAGAGTCAGTATCCAACTTTGCACATATGCTCTCTACTAAGTGTTAAAAAAGAAAAAAGAAAGGAAATTTTCAGCCAAGAGGGATTTAGAGGGTTGAACCAAAGAAAATATAGGAATGGAGAGAGAATGGCTGGCGGAAAACATGAGCGGGGAAAGCCAGCAGGATCGTGTTAGTTTGTCCCCCGCGCAGGGGCGCTGCCAAGCAGGCCCGCGGGAATGGCGTTATCTTGATTTCGGACACATGGCTATCTCGCTTGGAAGCCTCATGTGCAGGCTGGAGGGCTGAAGTCACTGTTTACAAAAACCACATAGCACAGCCAAAGCTTACAAAGAGCCTGCAAGGCTTCCCCACAGTCTGCAGCACATTTCTGCACCCCTGTAAACGTCTGCATGAGCAAACCAGCAGGGAGCAAGAGGAGTCGGACTGGAGGGAGGAGCAGGGGGAAACGAAATCCGAGTGCCCTCCCACCATCCCCATCCCCTTACGGCCAAATGAAGTGTCACTTCTCAAGCTGCAACTGCTGCATAAGCTAAGGGAAGAGGACAGATGATATCTCTAAACTCAGGACATCTTTCCAAGGTGAGGATGGACCATTCGGCCCAAACATCACACGAATCTGGCAAAAGTGCAAGCAAGAAAGACTCTTTTGGATACTGTGTAAAGGCCCCAGGGATGGGAGAACTGAATGCAGGTGCAGTTGTTCCTTTCTACAACCCTCTTTTATGATGAGACTACCTCCACCAGCACAGCATTTGGTTTCCAACCACCATACCTCAGTGGATCTCAAACCTAGTCAATACAGAAAGGGAAGCMATTTTTCTTTCTTCCTAAATAACGTGAGTCAAATTCTGCTTTTGCATAAAGCCAAAGCAAACCCATTGGTTTTGAGGGTGGAGTTCTAGAATTAGACTGGTTCAGGTTAGCATCCTTTGTCCTTAACGAAACTTCCTCTAACAAGGAGAGGAGAAGCATTTCCCTCCCTCCGACTTGCTCAGAGCTCTTCATCTGCTACGCGCTAGGCTGAGCTCTGCAGAACGAGGAACACTGCACGGGGCTCGCAGAGCTGTCCTTAAYGCACGCCCTGGAAGGCTGCGGACACACAAAAGCAGACGTGTTCTTCTTACGTGCTGCCTGGGCAACCCTGACCGTAGGAGCAACCAGCTCCTGAAGAGGCGTGGGCTGATTCAGCCTGCCCGGGGCTGCGGCCRTGCTCAGACCCTCTGGGAAGCAGCACTCGGCACACGGAGTCGTGGAGCACAGCGGGAGCTGTCGGGCAGGGTCTGCGTCTCAGGGCAACGCTGCTGCGGATTTTCATTTCATTTTTCTTTCCTGGGGATGCTGCTGCCTGGTGCTGCTAAACAGGCGAAAACAGACCTAAGTGCTCCCTGCAGGCGGGACGTGCTCACTCAGGCAGACGTGAAGAGATCGGAATTTACCTAGAAATCCAAGTGTACACAGCTAATCATCAAGACTGAAAACCTAAGTCTTCTCTTCCCACACGGCACATCCTGGATCAATTTTCCAGGTTTATTTTATACCACTGCATGACAACAGATGACAAAAATCACTATTCTAAGTGATATCAAAAGATACTAGGGCCATATCTTAAGGTCCCACTTGCAAAACAGACAGAATCAAATGGAGAAGCCTCCCTGAGGCTGTCCACAGCGGCCCCAGCACGAGAGAGAAACACCTTCATCATAGCAAGCCCTGACCTGATACTCCCGGTACCTTTTAAGGGTGTTTACTTTGCAAAACTTCCTTGCTTAAGTAAGTCACTGAATCTACAGATTCAAGTTTCTCAAYACGGCGAACTACCCGCAACACATCCTTAACCCTGACACAATTTCTGAAGGTGATTTCCAAAAGAATACACCGCAGTCACCCACTAGCTTTGGTTAACAACGAGCCAAAGCTCAGGAGGTTCGAAGCAATGACTTCATCCTTCCTTCTTTTCTTAAAAAAAAGTAATCACTGTATGTGAAGTGCAGCCAAAACACAGTCAGGAGAACGTGAAGCTTGCCTACAAGCTCCTTAACATATTCAAGCCAGTCAAGAACCTCAGAAGCAAGTGCCAGTGCACATAAAGTTGTGTGCAGCGGATGGAAGTAAAGCATTCGAGCAGGTTGGATCCTCTGGGGACAACCTGGAGGGTTTTTTCAGAGCAGAAGTGGCAGCAACCGCAGGGAATGTGCCATCAACTTGTCCAACTGGATTTATCTGACTCTGGCTTTCTACAGGTTCGGCAAGTTCTCACGGCAACTGAACACWGGCTCATCTTCCCTCCTGTTGCTTGGCTGGACCAGGCAGAGTAGAYTATTCCAGAAAGGAAAGTACACTTGGATCCGTATTATAATCTTAGGGTACTCCTAATGATTTAATGATTAAAGATTTTGCTACCATAACCTTTTAAAACAGGTACTTACTTAAACCTTGCTTTACTTAAGGGCAAGTTGTTTCCCAAGGCTACTGTTTTCATAAGCTACATAGAGGCAACCATTAGAAGAYTGCTTTAATAAATGATGAAGGAAAACTGACTATAAGCATAATAATATGATGTTAAAATATCTACATATTAGATTATGGGTATGAAATAATAGGTGCAGATTACAGAAGAACGGAAATTCCTTTTTTAAAAAAATCTTTTAATCCAAATTMATATTTTCTGTGTATAAATTGAGATGTTTTCTTCAATTTTCAATTTTCCACTTGGAAAAYCTAAATTAAATATTATACTTTGCAATAGGAGCACAGAACTTTTTTCCTCGTTGAAAAAAAATGTTTGAAAAACAACTTTGTTTCAGAAGAACTCATCACTAGCATCTGTATTTGTTTKGCCGGTGACCCCCGAGAATTGCCACTTTCATGTTTTGGCACCTTTTCTTCTTTATGAGTTACATTTCTTGTCTGAACTCGAATATAAGATGCCCTGTGGTCTCCCACTCAGCTGGCAGAACCACACTCATCACGGAAATGGACCGTCATAAAAAGCACTGTCCAGTTCCTTCTAGGATTATTCTTGAATTAGAATGTGGTTTTGCATTAAGATTTTTGATATTTATGTTTCTYGGACGCAAAATATTTTCTTTTCATAAAGCTGCTCCTGTTTTCCTGCAAACTAGAAGCTCTGAATTTGGAACGTGCCGAATTTAGAGTTTCCAAATTGCAATATAGCACAAGGCACACATCACATTGCTAGTGAAATCTGAACTGCCTTTCAATCTGTCATGAGTGGCAACCTCTTAGACCAAGACAGTTCACAAAATACCACCTTCCAAATCTTTCAATATTATTTTCCATTCATTTATTTATTCTCCATTTGCTTTATCTGCTCCTTTAAACAGCACAGTGAAACATGACTATAGCCACACTGTTGTCCTAATTCAACTAAAACCACCTAGATTAAGTATGTGGAACAATTAAGTGCTCCTAAATCCCACCAAATGACACTTCTTTTTAAATTATGTGTTTTCTCCAGAGCTGCTATGCTATACTCTCATGGCAACGTTCTGGAAATTAAGCAGTATTGGCACCGTTTTGGCCAAAATCTCCCTGTGAACTCCTAGGCTCTGATAAAAGTCAAGAGAAAACACATCAGGGAAAGAGGTCTCAGACCCCTTTTTGCACYGCGAGGATAAAACCAAAGCAGAAGAGCCAGAGAGGGAACACATACAGCAGCAAATGACATGGATGAAGGATGACTTGGGTTGGATGCAAATTATTAATTAGGCCTAACCGGAGATATCTAAGCTTTTCATTGCCTTTCTGTAGGCTCTCACTTGTGGATGCAACAGAGACATCCTGTAATAGSGCAGGAAAGAGCTGCTCCAACTAAAGCTATTCCTGTTTTCTTCCTTGTATCAAGCAAGACAACCATCTAACTCCACTGCCAAGCACTTCCATCACTAACGTTTGCACGAACGTACAGGGAGTGATGCTACCCATGGGCTACCCCACTCGGAGTGCTGGCTCATATGTCCGCTCTTGCCATTGACCACACTGAAGTCTCAGGTACCCATGGCCGGTGCAGAATAAAATCCCAGCTGCTAAAACAGTGGCTTTTGCTTTATTTACCATTCTCTAAAGTGCCTTAATAACATGCCATTTTTCATGTCCACGCTGTAGCTGATACCTCCGGGTCCTATTACAAAAAAAACAATAAAGAGCAGCAACACAAAGGAAAACACAAGTGAGTAGTAAAAGCATCAGTTTGGATTCAAACAACCCTTACGATACAGCAAGGGGATGGGTGGAAGTCCAGCTTCCCAAACAACTGTACGTTGTGGATGACTGAAGGGGCCAGGCTGTTAAAATAAATCTCAGTACAAACTGAGTATTAAAAAAATGCAATATAATTACTCACTTAACTGTGTGTTATCGCCTATGTGCCTAAAAATTAATCGCTATTTTTTCCAATTTTCAGTACGTACTTTACATAAATACTGATTTTCTTAAAGAACTACAGCATATCTGTATACACTTAATTACTTCTTCTCACCAACTTAAAAATGGATTTCATACTGTTCGCAAAGCTTTATTTTTTTTWAAAAAAAAGCATAAAAATTTGGAATTTACAGCAGACTCACCTTAACTTATTTTGTTTTTCCTCTCTCTCCTCAAAGCTAKTTCAGGTATTTTTGCCCAAGGTTTTTCATCAAATTAGAAAATTCAAAAAAAACCTTTAAAAATTAATCAAAGGAAGAATACAGAAAAGGAATACTGTAAAAAGATTTTTGAATAAATCTTGTCTGCTCAGAAACTATAGATTTGCAACTCCCGGGTCTTATTGATATTAAAGGCATAAGATCCTTTATGCTAAAGAAGAAAAAGGAATAGGATTTTTTTTGCACTTTTTAGAAGCTCTTTTAGATGACTAGACTGTTGCTCAACCTTTATCTTCGCACAAAAATTAGATCACTGATCTATTCAGTGTAATTACAGCAGTAGATTTCACAGTGGGTAGAAACAGAGGGACATAAAGGCATTGGGATCTGTACTAACATGCCCCCAAGGAAAGGGAGTCCGTAATACCTGCATGTACCAAAGGGAGGTTGCTCCAATTTATCTCTTTTAATGTATAATTAAAAAAAAAAAAAAAACAAAAAAAACAAACAAAAAAAACCCACCACATTTCTAACCATGCCATTTTACACTGTATAAAGGACACCCTCAGATGTCTTTACAGTTGAGCAGAGCTCTGCTAGCCTATCACAGTAATTTCTACATATAGGACATTGCTCTGGGGTCCAATCATTTGTTTAACCAAAACAAGTGTGACTTTTTTTTTATTATTATTACTATTTTGCTGAAGAAATGCTTTGCAGATCTGCACGGAGCAGAAAATGGACACACTGCTTGACGGTCAGGTACGGCCCCCCTTTTTCATGGAAAGGACCTGATTATAAATTACGCACTAGGCAGGACACAGAGATGCTGAAGAGGGTGTGAAGTATATCTGCATCTATATCGAGGTCTTTCCACATGACAGTTACATCTCCAGAGATGTAAAGTGGTTTCACATACAGAGTAATGAGTTTTAACCTGTAGCAACTTGACAGCATGGTGCTGGGACGGAAAAACACGGGAAAAGAAATTTGTCCTTAGCCAGCACAGAAACACCCTAACGTAGGCAAAGGCTCTTGTTGTTGTTGTTTTTTGGTTTTTTGGGTTTTTTTTCCCAGTACAAATTACTTTGTTCAGGGAATAGGTGCAAGCAAAGCTTCTTTCTGAGACACATAGCACCAGAGAGGAGTTAGCAACAGACCTCAGTGGCAAATGCCTCCAGGTGAGGGCAAATCCTCTGTCCAAGGGGATTTGGGTTCCATGTTATTTAAATCCAGCGTTTTAAAAGGCAGCTCTCTCTCTGGAGGATTGGCAAAGCCTTGGTCCAGTCTATGACCTGAATTTCCACTGGTCTAATCCTGGCAGTGGGGAGCTAAGAAACGGGATCCCAGACGGGCACAACTCTCCCAGCCGAACCCCACACAGACACTTTGCATCTGCTCTGGCCAGTTGCAAAAGTTCAGTTTTGGCCACAGAAGCTAAATCCACACATCTTAATCAAATATTGCTACTGCAGTGATGCCCYGGATCCATTGAGACCAAGGACCCCCCAAACACCCGAGGACTGGGGAGCAAGGAAGAGGGCAGGAAGCTGGTGGAAAACCTGCCGGCTTCTCCGTGCCTTCAAACGCTGCATCCTGCTGCGGTGCACGTAAGGACAAACCCACGCATGTTTGAATTGCASTTACTTGTCTCTCCAAAAGCATTTAAAGAAGAAAGATAACGTCAAGTGGAAAAGCATAAACTCAAGGCAAAAGCACTAAGATGGGTTGATGACAAGTTGATGACAAATTTTGCGGTATTAGTTGGCGGAGAACAATGGTATTTTCTACAAACCTGCACTGCTGTCAAATCACACTTGTGATTCACAGCAAAGCCAGGAAGATGTGTTTGTTAGAAAGTGYGGAAGAGAGTGGAAGGCATCGCACCGTGTTCACTGAACCAAGGGTACATAGGAGCTTGCCGAGTGCCTCGTTTTCCCAGTGGTATCTGATAGCCTTAAGCTCCAACTCAGGACGTTCAGAGAGCACAAGCAGAACCAGTGCTCTTTGGAGTATAAATCTCCCAAGGGTATTACAAAGAGTTTTTAAATTTTGTCTCCTTCGGCCCCATTTGCAGAAGTCAGAGCCTTTTAAAGCCCTCCTCCAGCTTACGTTTAAAGAGTGCACTCGTGGTGGGCCCCGCTCTCCTATTGAACCGTTAAGTGCAAACACCAGTGGAACATCAAAGCTGTTAGCCCAGGGCACAATAAACACAGAGAACAAAAATACTAGTGAGAACACAACAAACCATCAAATGAGGACAAAAGGAAAAAATCAAGGAGGAACAAAATAAAGTAGTGAGGGGCAGGGAGGACAAGAGAAAGAACAAGGAAGGAAGGAAGGGGGTAAATTATCACAGTCAATGTGCAAAACACTACAGAGTTGCTCACGATCAAATCACAAGCATTTTATGGCAATGTTGCACACCTTCCAGTCCTTCCACCGTATGTTGGTCTGGAGGCTTTCCACAATGATGGGAATGATTTTTGGGAAGGGGGAGTGAAGGCACCAGGGAAAGGGAAGGAAGGCGGTTTATAGAGATAGGTATCATAAATCCATTTACTGAATACCGTAACAGAGAGCAACTCACGGTGAATTTACGCTGGAGACTGACGAGCTGCGAGATACAGTACCTCGAGTTTGCTTTACAAAACTGCACATGCAAAAACAAACAAACAAAAGAAAACAAAAAGTGAGAAAAAAAAAAAAAAGAAGAGAAGAGAAACTATAAAAGACATCGGGAGGAGACTCATACAGGCTGTGTCCTATCGAATGCAGACTGCAGCGTGCATCTCGGGAGGAGACCAGGCAAGCTTCAGAAAGTGTGGAAGCCACAGACACATCACCTTCTAGTTAACAGGAAGACAACCAAAGAATCCAAATGGAACCAAAAGGGAAAAAAATTAAAAGGTGAACCAAAAGCCACAAGATGATATTGAGACTTTTATGCCTCCTGGTGCCATACTCACACAACGGGAGTCCTCGGCAGAAGCCATCCTTAGACCTCGGGAGAGGTCTGTGCAGAAGAGCTGCTGTTTGCTTTTACAGCCATGCTGTAAATCATTACTCCAAAGTGGGAGCAGGATGAACATGGCTAATTCCCAGTCAGGCTCCGCGACACGGATGAAGGAGCCTTTGTGTGGAGCCGTGGCAAAGGCCTGGGCCATTCCCAGAGAACCAGGATCCACCTGAGCCACAGCAGCTGCCCCCACGTTGCTCCTTGCTCATTCCCACCCCAGGTTCCCTCCTCAGAGGCACCTACCTCTCATTTCTGCCTGGGCGCAGGGATGCGCCTTAATTCAGCCCCTCTGCGTATGGCTCACCATGTCTAAAACTCAAAGGTCTGCAGCCCAGGCAAGGGATTACACTTTATTTAAAGGAGTTGGTTTCCATCCACATCTAATTTTGTAGATTCTCCTCCATTCAGTGCATGTTTGTATAAGTGTCATCATATGTGGGGGGTTCTAAATACAGAAGGATTTAAATTAAGCTGAAAAAGAGTTTATTTTTCCTTTGGCAGGAAATCTACAGAAAATTAGGACTCTAAGCATCTTGATACATCTTGTCTTGAGGTGCTAATTTTCTCACAGCTATAAACAATAATTTTTTATAAGTCTACACCATTTGCAGAACCCACCCAGAAGGCTGAAAATAAAATCCCTTCATGTCCTGAATTTGCCTTTTCACTTCAAATATATATAAAAATGTTCAACAAACCAGAAGGTCCATTTAACACACAGCATTCTTTGGATAGCATGTCAGTTTTCATTGTCCAGAAGTTTTGAATATAGCTTCATTAAAATTAACAAAATACCCTGAACAAAAATGAAGGATACAACGTGACTATGCAGAGGCCAAGATACCTGGAGCATATATTTGGAAAATGATGATAGGGATTTTCAAAAGCCTTGCTTGAGCAAATAATCTGCTGAACACCCATGTAAAGGGTTCTAACTAGACCTCAGTATTTTTTGATTTGCAGTATGCCGAATGAAATGAGAGGGAGGGGGCAGTCGGTGGGAGGTCAGCGTGCTCTGCTCGTCTGCCAGGGAACTTGGTGCTTCCAGGTTGCTCAGGCTGGAGACCCCTTTTCTTCTTTGCTGGAGCCCCCAGGCTGACAGCTAAAACTGAAGAGAAGAATCTGATGACTGCACAAATGCCTTAAGGGTAACCGAAATTACTTGGGAAACCAGGTGTAAAAATTGGGATGGAGGAGAATGTACAGGGTTGGCTTCATTTACTCGAGATTCAGAATCAATATTTTGTACCAGCACTGGGGAAATTTTGCTTTTAATTGCTGAAAGCAGACCTCAACTTCCTGTGGCAGAAAGCTTAAATGATCCTTTGCACTTCCTCTTGCCTCAGTCGGTGCAGTGCAAGACGGAGACCACACGATGACTCTGCCAAATACGAGCTGGCCAGGCAGCATTTGCAAACACTCTGGGGTCATTCCTGCTCTCATTGCTAGAGCCTCCTTTTCTCAAAGTGTACCCAAATAAATCCTCGCAGGAACTGCAGATCGTCAGGCCAGGAAGCAAAGACAACCTCCTTTGGCAAGTCAAAACAACAGAAGCATTTGAGCGTTGCTTGGTGCTACTTACCATCAAAGAGGGAGAACAAGAGGGTGTCTGTGTAGCTGTTTGAGTTGCCATTACACCAATGGCAAAGGCAAAAAAGGTAAGCTAACAGGAAGAACCACAGTACCTCACACATCAACACACTTGAAGGGAAAAAGGGGAAGAAATCACAAGCCAGCAAGATAAAAAGAACACCTCTTCTAGTCTACGTCATCAAACACGGTACTTAACGCGCTAGGTGTTCAGGCATACTCCTTGCTGGGTTCTGTTGGGTATCGACAGCCCAACAGGGATTTTAAAACAGATCATGGTATTCCCAAGACAGGAGGAAAATATGGAACCTCTGTGATAAAGTCCTTGAGAAACAGAGCAACTCCCACCCTTCCTCCCCAAACCTGTACAAAAGGGACAGCCAACTCGGATGTCAGTACGAAATGATGTGCTACCTCTATGTGCAGTTGGTAAACATGTGGTAACAGGCTGCTTCTACCTGCAGGTATTCAATTAAAATGTAGTTTGCTTTGAACAACCATGTGAGTGACCAGCAAGAATCAGCCAGGGCCTGGAGAGAGGCAGAGGTCTTGAGAGGGTGGAAGATCCTGGGAATTAGGTGTAACTTTGAGGGCGGTCAGTCCTGTAACAGTGTTCAGTGCTGGCACACGGGCTGCCTGAACTGCCTCTGCCACAACTGCCACATCGGGAATTTCTCCTTCCATCAGAATTCCTCCTTTATGTGTATGCTTAAACCATTTCTTTGGTCCGTTGACAGCTATAACCGATTGCCAGATAGAATCGAAAAACCTCAAAAGCAACACAGCCAGAAAGCTTCGCTCAGCCTGTCATAGGCCTAACTACTTACCAGGTTCCTGCAAATTTAGCGTTTGATAGCTGCTGTAACGGCTATTTTGAGACTCTTTCTAAAAGAAGCTGAGAAGGGGCCACTGGAAAACGCAGAGGATTGAACAGATGCGAAGGCGTTTGGCATCAGCCGCCTCGGAGCGGGCCGGAGGTGCGTGCGAGGCTCCCGCTGCCCGGGGCAGCCGCGCTCCGCAGCTCCTCCGCTGCACCCTGCGGCGCCTGTGCTGGGGGTGTGTTTAGCGCAGCCCCTTTTGTACATGACATTGGTGCATCTCCGGCTGGAATAGAAGAGGTGGGCAAGGATTTCGAATGCAGGGGGGGCTGCACTTTGGATTGCTCAAGAAGCAAGCCCATTTGCAGAAAGTAGAGCTGTTTCAGAGTAGGGTCCTTTGTGCTGCCCACAGAAATAAACCGGAGCGCTGCCCACGCCGCTGGCACCGTCCAGCGAGGACCGKGCACGTTTGTGGACCGAGCTGCACACTTTGCAAGCAGAGCGGGAGCCCATGTCCCCCTCCTCCATTCGGGCCACCAAGGAAGCTGCACCAATGGTTTGCTCTAAAGACCCCTTGCTCAGTACAGTCGCCCCGTTCAAGAGGCTGAGTGTTTGGAAGGTTGTACAAAACAGAGGGGCTTAAAGACAACGCTGGGCAAGCTGGAACAAACCCAGAAACTCACCTCCAGAAACAACAAAGCAAGGAAAATGCTAAACAGAAAACAAAGATCACAAAAATAAGAATGAAACAATGGGCTAAAATTAAAATGCAATAACATATGTTAAACAAATATTCTGCTTTAAAYCAAACGCTGCAACCATGGTAAAACCAGCCTAGCGTTTAACCCTGAAAATCACAAAACCAAAGGCTGGTTCAGGATAGAGTTCACCAGGTGAAAAAGCAAACTGTGGTCAGACCAATGCATTTATGCAAGTCCCTTTGGTGGAGCAGAAGGAAAACCACAGACGTCCTGGGAGACTGATGAAATGGGAGCTACAAGCCAAGTGCAGGTAGCATATTACAATGGAGCACTTTGAGTCAGCCCCAAGATAGATGATACCTTGATTCTGTTGCAATGATCAATACATCATTAAAACACATCTGTATGTCACAGCAGCATCTCACCACGGAATAATTCTGGGCTTATGCTGCAGCCTATTGCACGTGTAAATAGAAAGGCTTCCAAATAGGCTGACACACTAAATAAACAACCTTTTTTTTTTTTAAGCTAAGGAAATTGCATTTTGCAAATGATGCAATAAATTGAATGCTTCCTGGAGCTCGGCCAGTATGAGGGGCTGAGATGGCACCGAGACACCAGAGACACGGGTGGGCACAAACCAAGCGCGCACACTGCGCGCACRCCAGAAGAGTCACAGAGCCGGCAGAGGACAGGAGGGCCTGAACTGGGCTGAAAGCAGCATGAGGGGAAGATAAATTCCCACTCCCTGATACAGCCCTGAAGAGAAAAATGAGTGAAGGTCCAAGTGCAGCATCTCRCCCTTCAACCTGAACTACCACTACTATCACCTTTCACTCAACCCAGCTCCCTGACGGCTTCATCACCTCTGCCAGAGGCAGACAAATGTCCTCCTCTGGATGAACACAAATATCATTACTGAGAAAATGCAAGTAATGGTGCCCTCCGCTTCCTCCTGACACCTGAGAGACTGACTTTGATTGACAAGAGTAAAACAAATTAATGTTGCAAATGTAAAAACTGCAGCAGCTAAGCCCTTCTGAGTTCTTATTATGGACAAATCTACCTATTAAATGGATTGCTTTGGCATCTATTCATTAAACATCTTCTGGATCATCAGGCAGCAATCCATCCATGCATCCATTTATCCCTCTATAAACACCTAATTTCTCTCCTGCCCTGCCCCTTTATGTCTTTATCCATTTGCTCATCAATCTACTGATCTTTTGCATTTTCTTCCAAGCTAAGGCCCCCCTCTATGCCTTGCTAGTGCCCTTGAAAGCATCTCCGATGTCATCAAGCAGAGCCATGGCGAGGCGCCGTGGCAGGAGTTAAACTGTGGCCTCCCATATTGCACACAKGATGTGGCCACTGTTAGTAAATGTGGAAGCAACGGCCTGCCTTCTCAAATGGGTCCATCTGCAAGCCTAATTACCTGTGCAAACAACGCAGGGAGGGATCCGGACAGACACAATCTGAGACACAATAAGAAATCCACCATTTTTTACTCACTTTTAAAAGGGATTATAAATCTGGACCTGTGATACTGAAAAATCAGGTGGAAGTCAGATGAGAAATCATGGAATAAGGTTACTTTTGTCTCCTTTAAAGTGGATTTTCTGATTACTAAGCAATCCACATATGCAATTTATTTGCATTAAAAAAAAAGAAAATAAGCACCATTATCTTGCATTTTAAAATAACAATACCATTATTTGCTTCATCAAAGAACAAGACCAAATATCCACATACAAGATCTTTCTGAGACAGGATAGGAAATCCTCGCATGAAAAGGATTAAAGTAAAAATCCGTACATAAACATGGCATAAACAGGAGCTGATTAAAGCAATAATTGCAAAACAGAATGCTAAAATAATTAAATAGCTGTCAAATATATTTCTTTATCCTCCACGTGGAGTGAATGAACRCCATTTGGTCCATTGTCTTTGATGATGTTGCTTTGCATTCCCACTACCAGAGATCTCATGAGATCGCTCTACTGAGAAGGACTAAACCAGGATCCTGGCACATTCCAGAGGGTTTGGAATAAAACCAAGAGTGCAAGTTTCCTTTCTGAGGCTTCACTTTCCCCAGGTCCTAGGTCTTCCTTACTAGAAGCTGTTGGAAAATACCAGCAGCTCTCAGCAAAATGCAGGACACTTTTGTATAGTGTCAATTGCCCTGACACTACAACTCCTGAAAAGCCATATGGACCTTCCAAAAAACATGCTTAATCCATAAAGCACTCGAGGGCAGGTGCAYTTCAAGCACAGGACCCATAATCCCACATGGGCAGCATTTGCACTGACCAGCATTTCCAGCAATATCTGGACAAGTGTGTCCACCTACATACAAATGCTTCCCATGAGCTTAGAACAGGACATAGGAAAAGGTGAGCACCAAAGGAACATTTTTGAGGCATTCTTCCAAAGTGCTATTACAGAATCTATGCATGTGTCCATATCCATGCAGTGAAAATGTACTTGAAAATCCAAACTGATGTTTATAAGAGAAAACCAGTGGCTGTTCACATATGCAACTTATTTTTTTTCCACCCCAAAACACTTTCAGAAAGCAAGGAATGACCATTCAAGCCATTCTTTTCAGCATGGGGTTTAGGAGGATCCCTTTATGCTTAAATTCTSTAAGCAGAGATTATTAAACAACACTCAATGTTATAAAGACACACCTTCCAAAATTAAAAATCCAAAGTGAAATGCTGATGCTTCACCTGGTGAAATCTATCCTAGGGCACTTTTTAGTCCCTCTATAACACAATTATTCATAGTAAGGCAAAAGATGAGATATTACAAACAAACAAAGCAAAATTAAAGAAGTACTTAATTACATACATGGTTAAGTGATCAGCACCACAGTATTCAGTCAACCTAAAGCCCAGTCAGTAACAGAGACAGTATAAAGGGGCTTACAGAGTACTATGGGATGCTAGAGCTGAACAGACATATACCGACACTGAAAAACAAAGAAAAATGGCAAAGTTCCCCCAAAATAAAGGGTAATGCTTACGCGGCTATGGAAATGTTAGCTGCAGACATGGGGCTGACTTCTGCGACTTCCTTGGCCTTTTGCAGGGCAAGCTTTTGATTTGTAGCTTCTTCCATCTCCTCTTCATCCTATCAAAGACAACCAAGACAAATGACAGCGCGCACCATGCGAGGGCAGCGACTGGGACTCGTCAAGGGCAAGCAGCGAGGCCACCCTGTGCTCGAGGACCTCTGGAAACCCAGCCGGGCCCTTCCGTAGGCTCCGGCTGTCGTCAGCAGCTGGTTGAGAAGAGAAACACAAGGTTTGCGACACTTTCCTAAGAGCAACCTGCCTAATTAGGGAGTCCTAATTATCTCAGGGAGCTGTGTGTATAAATGCATTCAGACCTGCACCATCCTGAAACCTATGGGACATGGACTCCCAACGCCTTCCTGACTGCTGGTCAAAGTGACTTGTAAGACAATAAATTCAATAAACAGTCAAGGGTTTGATGGATCCCACACCAGTTTTACCCTATATATTTTTCAGCTGCAACACTGTAGAAGTATTGGGTGAAAGCAGAAAAGAGAAGTTGTGTTAAAGAGCCCACCAGAAAGATGGTCACGCTCACGCCTTCTGCGTAAGCCGCAGTTCCCAGATGAGGATTTTTAACCTCTGTTAGCATTGCAAGTTCACAGCAAGTAGAACTGTGATTTATTTTCCCCTTCCTGGTGTACCTTCCAGAGAAATACTTCGCTCCTGTTCCACATTGCATGAGTTTATACCATCTTCCCCATGACTGTTGGCAATATCCAGACAGGGCAGGATGTGCTTGGGAAAATGTAGGAAGACCAGGGTTTCCCTACCCACCCTGAGATGATTAAACTGGCATGTAAATCAGGATGCAGAGCAAGGGGAAGTCTGACATCAGAGACATCGCAGGACTGCCAGTGGAGAGAAGAGTTTGGGGACAGTTTCAGATTCCTTTCTGATTAACAGACAGGGAGGAAAAATGTCAGTAGATGCAAAATGGGGGAAATTCTCCAAAGACTTGAAATCCAAAGGGATTCAGGAAGATGCAAGAAACCAYTAGAAGCCAAGTTAGGAGAAGTTAAGTCATTCATAAGTTTGCACAAGCAGAGAAGGGAGTAAGAGAGATCTAGGGAGGGAGGCAGGGGAGGAAGAGAGGAGGCAGAAAAAYAAATTCTTTATATATGTTCAAAGCCAGGAAGTTTTTTTGTTCCCCCCCACCCCCACCCCTCCCAAATGAGTCCTTCCAAAGTACTGCTGAGTTTTGTAAGAGACATAAGATGATACAGGTTAAATTAAATATAGTTACAATTCTAATACTTCCCACTAAGGTCACAAGGCCCAGCTAAAACTACCACGAAATGTTCGACTGTTATGATAAATTAAGTCCTGTTCTATACCCAAAACTGGAAACGCTGATTGAAATGCTCCAGAAATGAAGGCCAGTTGGAAAACTTTGTCTTTCCATGACAGAAGCAGTTACAGGCTCTTATAGTTTTGCCACACTATCCACGGTGCCGATCTCGATTAGTTTCACAGCGTGTCAAGAAAGTCTCCTGAGATCAACGGACTCCAGAGTAACTTAATTATATCCTCAGGTCATTTTTGATTTTTTCATGATGATATTTACTTAGCAACAAAATCCCTCAATTCATCAGGTATGCTATATAATTGAATTAATTTATTAATTTTATCTATTTTCCTCTTCTTTTGAAAGCCCCAGTGATCTAGAGGAAGGGAGATCATAAAGAAAATTAAAAAAAAAAAAAAAAAAAAAAAAAGAGTTTCAGAAGAAGCTTTATGATTTGGCAATGCTGCTGAATCCATCAATATTTAATTAGCCTTTATAAGCATCAACAGTCAGGTTTCTAACCATCCCAGTCAGCTGCTGAAATATTCAGAAAGAAGCATTAAGCATTAAAAGGATTAAGAAGTAGGATGAGCTTCATTCTCCAACAATCTGTGCCGGGCACATGGAAGGGCTGCCCAGGAACCTCCTGCTAAGGAGGGCTGAGAAGATACCTCCGTCCAAGCTAGAGACTTCTGCAGCCTCCAGAAAGCACAGAAAGAGCTGAGTATTTCTGCAGTTCCAGCAAGGGAAAGCAGCCCTACCAGCCACTAATAAAGCATGTGGTTAGTGGACCTCCTTCCCTGGAAGGAGTAGCCAGGTTTGCGAAATAGGAATGCTGAGATGGACACAATGCTCTTTCTCAATCTAGCAGGTCGCYGTGACTGACAGCAACTGGACAGACATAATCACCAGATAGAAGTATTTTTATCTGCATGGCGAGAACAAGCTAGAAACATGCAAACAAAATCTGATGCAACCTCATAAACGCGCCATATTCTACGAGAGGTCAAAAGAATGTAATAATACGAACAGAAACTGAAGCACTTGGGATCCTTCCCGCACAGTATTTGGGTTGTACATCTTCGTAAGGAATGCCTCAGCATCAATCTGAGCATCTATCAAAGCTACATCAGCGCCAGGGCCAGCTCCTCTCAGAGCCCAGCTTTCTGCCCGTGCTGGGGCTGGTGTCTTCCACCTGGTGAGGGGCAGGAAGGTTCCAGCATCCTCACTGAAATTCCACAACTCTTCAAGTTGTTTTCCATAGGGCTGATTGCAGAACCTTAATTCTTTGATTCATCGCGAAACTCAGCAAGGTACAAAGCATTAGCACAAAAGAGCAAAAGCAGCAATATAACACCTGCATTTCCTCCCTCCTAACTTCAAGGACCGAATCAGCCAAAACCCTTTAGATGTTTTGCCTCTGCTCTTGAAAACAACAAATGCTAGGAATGCTGGTGGACCTGAGCATGGGAACAGCATAAAAAATGCCCCCTACCCACTCCACGACAAAAAGAAACTAAGGAATATGAGATGGTTCATGGAAACCAGTCTTTGCAATGAAGCAAAAGTGAATGCGAGTAAACTTCCAAGTCCTCCCCACAGGACTCTGCAATGCCAATGGCTATCCAGGTGCTGCACGAACAGACAGACTCTTTAGGAAACCAAGGTGTCTGAAGGGACGAGTCAGGGATGCTGCAGACCCAGCAGCAGAGCTCCAAGCTCGTGTCCACTTGGGGAGGTGACGAGGAGACATGAGAAATTTCAGTCTCTCTGGGAGAAGAGACACAATACGCTATGGCGCTTGGCAAAGTTTGAGAAAACAGTAATCTTGTACATACCTTGGTGAGCTCTTGTGCATTTGCAAGGTTGTCAACAGCAATAGCCAAGAAGACGTTCAGAAGTGTATCTTTCAAGGAGCAGCTAAGGAAAGGTTTTAATACAGCAAATACACTAAATAATTCCTCTCATGTTGCCAGGACCCTTCTTTACGCAGTTACAATCTTCAGTATGTTATAGACCAACCCCTTGTACTCCTGTTTTGTCATCTTCATTCGTGATGCACTCAGATCTGCCAGGATTTGACTCTACAGCATAGGTAGTATTGGACATTTATCTCCTTACCACACATCTCATATTCATGCGCTGAGCAGATGGGCTTTATAGAATTACAGGTGCAATTGATAAGGGATGCCRTGGGGGCATTAAGACCTGCAAAAGCCCCTGCTCCATCCCTTCAAAATAGCCATACCCATGCCCTACAGACACCAGATTCTTGCCACCTGCTTTCTTCTCTTAGGGAGGAGCAACAGCCCCTAGGAAACTAGTCATGTTAACAATAACATTTACATAACATAAATATACAGCTATAYAAAAGCACTCATTTTTATGAAAAAGTTAGGCTTATGTCACTGCTGTGTTATACACCAGTGGGAGGAAATTCTCATGACTTACCCATCAAAATCAGTATGACAATTAGATCACCACTGCCATCCCCTCTCCTGCATCCTGCAGTGTCACGCAGAACCCAACAGCAGAAGAGCCTGTTAGCAGGGCTCTCTGCTTGAGCTTATATTAATAAGCCTTGCTGGAAAGCAGGCCGCCAGGCCAGACCAAATTGCACGTTGGTCCAGCAGTACAAATGCCTATGCCCACGCCAGCCCCAATCTTTCTGTATAATTGTGTTATATTCTTAAGACATAAGATTTCCCTACAACTATTAGTTCATTTATTATTTTCATTCTCGGCCCTTAATGATTTAGGCTATTACTTGTCTCTCCATCTATCTTAGAGTTGTTATTCTACCTATGTGTCTGCAAAACAGCCCAGGGAAAATTGTAAATCAGAGAGCTTTGCATACAAAGGGAGAATGTGCAAAGCAAAGTCACGTCTAAATTACTGTAGAAAATGCATTAAGCTCTTGAACATTACCCAGTGACAGGAGATACAATCACCCTGCCATTACTTCAGAAAGATATGCTAAATATGAGCATACCTGATAATGTAGGTGATCKAGCACATATTTCTCTCTGGCCTGTATAGCAATTTATTATCCTCACTAGTGCAAAGCAAAACATGAGTTTGGCACTAGACACAGTTCTCAAGAAGATGAGTAAAATGGCCCCAGTAGGTATAGGGAGAGACCTAATCCCAAAGCAAATAAATAGAGGTGCTTTGGTCTGAGTTGAAAACGAGGCAGAAAAGAAGTGCTGCAGCAGCAACATGCTGGAGAGAGCCACACAGTGCACTCGAGTGAGGGCAGAGCCGGCAGGACATGGCTAAACCCATGGCGAGACCTGGAGACMCTTTGGCCTAGGTGCCTCTCCGACTGCCTCCCACTTCTCAGAAAATGGCTCGAAGAGGCACCTGAGGTTTCCCATTAAACAAGAGGACCCTGAGTGGTGCCAGGCTGAGTCACTGAGCGGGCTGCTCACACCAATCACCTCCAGCACAGGAGCCTGTCCAGAAAACCCAGTGCCCCAAGGGTCTGGAGGCAGAGCACTGGCACAGAAGCCACCCATCAGCTCAAGGCCTATTTGCTCTTCCTCTCAAGAGTCTTCAGACATAATTTGATCAAGAATTTTAGGATTATATGTCTAATTCCCATTGAAATGAATGTCTCCAGAGCCCAAATAATTATCAAAAMCAGATCCTTTGCTCCTAACAGTAGAAAACAGAACTTGTATTTGAAGCATAATCCCCATCAACGGCTGCTTCCTCTGCTCAGACAGGGCAGCAAGGAGCATAGGTGGCAGCACGCCATTCCTGGTGAGCCAGCAAACAAAGAGCAGAAGGGAAAGAAGGCGATGCTGCAATATGGGTYTTCCACCCGCACTGCCGTCTCCTGAAGGACTCACTGAAGTACGAGTGCCATCAGCCTTTCGTTTACAAAGATACTAATTTCTCTGCTCCTTTTAAGCACCAGTTGGACCAGAGGGCTCTAACTCCCCGCGCTGGAGCAGTGGGCACGGAGGCRGAGCTCCCGTGGCCTGCGGGCGCTGCTGCGGTCCCGGGCAACGACGGCTCTTTGGGTTTCCTCCTTCCTCTGGGGTGCTTCCAACACATCAGAAATGCTTCGAAGCCTCCCACTCGAGGGATAAATGCCTCACTAATAAAACTATCTTCCTCCCGCTGCCTCCTACTCACCCATCCAGAAAAATCATCTCATGCAGCACAATCCACCACTGGAAAGATAGGTATTTTTAAGGGACCATTTTGATCTAACTAAGCAGACGTAACCTGGTAGAAGTGGTTTTTTTCCCTGCCCAATAAAGGTCCCTGTGCCCCTCTACCAGAGCTCTGGGATTTGCCAGACACGGTCCAAGCCCCAGCCTCTGTGCCCAGGGCAGACACACAGACCTCGTTGAACTGGGGACTCCCTGCTAGGCAAACGGCGCCACGGCCTCATTTGGGAGGTCTGGCACTTGCTAAGAGGCTGCTCCATTTCATTTAAGGCTCCTCTGCAGGATGTTTCTCTTCTTTTTGGCCTACAGGGTAAGATTTGGGAGGGSTTTGGGTGTCTCTTATTCCCCCCAACAGATATATCACTTTACAGGATAACGATGGATACAGACGCAGCATCATTTCCCAGAAAATGAGCCAAACCCTTCTGTGGAACAGGACGTAATATAAGAGACTTCCTCCTTATAAAAACAAAGCTTTGGGTTCTTCTCCTTGAAGGAAAATATAAACCGCTTGATATTTTCCTCTTGAAAAATATAAACTGACTCAAAGAAGCAACTGAGTTGCAATAAGAAGCAGGGGAAGTCAGCACTCACCCACGTATCTCCCTTTATGACTAGGGCCAATTAAAAAGCCCCAAGCAGCTTGGGGAAAGGAAAGGAATCCCATATGCTTAAGAAGGGCAGATTTTGCAAACTGAGCCCAAAATCACCAGCTCTCTTTCTCCAAACAAACAAAAAATTGATTCAGTTCTCCTAAGTTCGTAAAACTGAACTCATCAAAAGTCAATGTTAAAAAAAAAAGAAAATAAAACCACCCCCAGCAAAGGCACTGAAATGCCTTTTGTTCGGCTGCTGTGCAGCCTTGCAGAGAGGGCTTAGGAAATGGGTTTCAATGTGTGATGCGAGGAAATCAAAATGAGAAGGCACAAAATCGAAGGCCCGGGCTACCCTAGAAGCCTGCTTGGAGAGGGCTGGTCACAATCCCACACCTGCCACCCAAAAAAAAATCCACTTTGTAAAACTCTCATATTTTTAAAGCTTTTTCTGAGGCTTCCACAAAGTGGGAAAGTGATCTTTGTGAACGGCAGACCGACCATGAAACTTAAGTGCCAATTTAGAGCAGATAATATAGTTCACATTACAGCTAATTGATGACCCACCGGTGCAGGACTGTTCTCTATAAAGTATCCTATAGCCAGGCTAGGGGGTTCTCCCTGGAAAGATAAAACTAGGACAAACACATACACCTCACCCTCCATACACTTGTCTTTTCCTAATGTTACTATGACATTGCTTCTGCAATGACCATTTTACTTTCCACAAAAAAGCAGAAGCATGTTTTTTCTGGAAAGCTAAAATTTATTTTAGACATTCAGGTCCTATCAAATACCAATCACTCAAAGGGGAAATAAAAAAAAAAAGCAAATAATAAATACTGAAAGATCTACTTCATTAAAATGTCTTTAAAAATGCATTCCCGCAGCTATAACCTTCCTACGAACCCATCCAGCAGCTAAAGGAGAACTCAGATTGATGTATGGTTTTGCTCTGCGATATGACATTCCCTTCACAGGCAAAATAACACTAGTGGGCTTTGCTCGGCCCATCCAGGCACTCAGTCGTGTCCAACTGCTTCATCCAGTGACCATTATTTTATACTGATCCCTTACCATCTGCCTTGGTGGAACATTTCACAGATAAGTGACATCAAGTTAGGAAAACTATTGCTACAGAAAATCTCAAGGCTTCCTCTTAGGGGGTTTGTGAGCAGCCAGCAAAGGCAGGGAGGTGGGAAGAGTCCACCCGTGTTTCTGAAGAATTTCAAGAGCAGTGAAAACAAATCACTACAGTGAAGCAGGTATGGGGCGAGTCCTGCAGCCTAGGGGTGGATGTGTTCTCATGCTGCTGTGAAGATCACAGGAATGACCAAGTACAGGAGAGGAAGGGTGGCCCAAAGCACAAGCACGTCCAGGGCAAAGGGCTGCTCTAGCTCATGGCAGGCCGGGGTCGCATGGCTTGGCAAGGGGATCACACTCCTCACCTCTTCCAATGGCCTCCTCCCCAAAACCAGCCCTACAACCATCTCTGGAGGAGGCTACACCGAGCGCCCAAGACAACACGGCCAGGGCGCCATCCCCCTGCTCTTCCCCTTCTAACAAAACCTAACGGACAAGGGAGACGCTCCCTCATTTAATAAAAGGGGCTTTATATCCTGTCCTTTTAAAATGCTGGATCTTAGTCGCTCTAAGGCTTAGCCTGCCTCTCTCTCTCAGCCTTGCTGTCAGGCCTGCTTAAAGCTTAATCTCATTTTCTAATGCCAAGCCCTGAGGATTTAGAGCTCTCCCTCCCATCCGGCTCTCCACTGACCCAGTTTTCAAAAGCACCGTGTTTCTGGAAGGGGGCAGGTTGACTGCCATGAGGTGGATGCCTGTGCCTAGCTGCCAAACGAGTCCATGTGTCACACTCACTATTGCTCTAAGAGCCCACATTTATGGGGCAAATTCCACAGAGACAACTTCTGTGCCAAGTACAGCTCGCATGCTGCCCGCTCGGCTGCTCCTGTCACAGTTCCTCACGCTTCATGGGAGATTTCAAGCAAAACAAAGAACCAGAGTCCTCCTCCCCAGTCAGCGCATGCTCATGCCCCGTATCTTCTCATCTCCACCCCCAGCTGAAGGAACGAACAAGTCTACACGCAACAATTCAGTACAAGTAACACACCCCGTTTTCCTTCCCCTCTCATAGCAGCGACCTACCAGCGTTGTTAGTCCAGATAAGACTCCAAAGAAAAAAGAACACAAGGAACTGTAAGGATCACATTGCTGGGMAACCCCATGGAGAGCTCACCAGCAGAGCTGCAACGCTCAGCAGTATTACCCCCGTTTTACAGAACAAACAAATCGGCTACGTCACCTCATACATGCAAGACTTCTCTAGTTTCTATGTGCAAGGATGCTCTGTTTCACCCCAGGCAGCTTATYTCCACAACAAGCAAATGTCTCATCCCAACGATTTCCTATCTAGTTAACATGAGCAATGCTACGCATCACCATCCCATTAACCGTGACCACCGTGAAGCCAGGATAGAGCCATCATCACCACCATGCTCCGCTGGCTCTCCTAATCGCGCCCAGCCATCAGCTACAAGAAGCTCTCTGCTTGTTTTCAGATACACATGTATAAAATCCATCCTCCCTTTCAAATCCTTGCTGCACTTGACTTACCCTCCCACCATCTTAGAGGTGTCTGGGGACACGAACATAGA
Source organism: Eudromia elegans (assembly GCA_003342815.1). Taxonomy (NCBI): domain Eukaryota; kingdom Metazoa; phylum Chordata; class Aves; order Tinamiformes; family Tinamidae; genus Eudromia; species Eudromia elegans. The sequence goes on along the minus strand of PTEX01000143.1, from coordinate 1,611,141 downwards.
AAATCTACTGCTGGGTGCCCAGCAGGCACCCAGGGACTTCTGGTTTCCTGTTTGCACTGGGCAGATTTATGTGACAAAGCAGAACAAAATAACTTCACAGATCTCATGTGTTTGGTCTTGGAGCATCACCCAATACCCTCAGAGCCTCAAAATGAAGGTCTGGACTCAAGTTTAAAGCACTTACACAGAGACAATTTAAGACATTTTTATTATCAGTAGCTGGTTAAACTGTCTTGAAGACAATGGGCAGGATCAAATAGAGGCCTGATCTAATACTTTAAACCAATTTCAACTCTTTGTTCCCCATGCAAGCTATTTGTAAAGATACTCAGAGTACAGAGATCCTTTCTAATTTGATATAAATCATTTTGCCCACAATGCAAATTAATTCACAATAGAGTGTCCTTAATCTAATACATAAACCTTGGAACGAATGAAGACCGTGTTCACATTGCAATCAGAAACACGTTGCTGCCATGGGCTACTTGCCTGTGCCTGTTTTAACCCTGCTGACTCCTTTAAGGAATGAAGCTAATAGTAATGATCTAGTTTTTAAAAGCATACTGAGCAGGAAGCATTTAAAATCAACCAGATATTCCTAGCAGCCCAGAGTTAGGAAGCATAACTCGGATTAGATAGGTAACAAGTGGTAATTTTTTAGCTTGCTAAAACTCCACATCCACGTGCCCAGTCCCATGACAGAATGGGCAATTCGGGTGTCCCTGTTCAGTGTCTGTTCCACCCTCCATTCTGGTCACCTCTAAGTGCTGGGAAAGAGTGCAGGACACCCGGTGCTACTAATGCAAACCAGCGTACAAGGATACAGTTTCCAAACAACGTCAGGACGATGAAGTAAATGGAGGAAAACATTCCCGAGCGGACACCGCCTTGCGACTCGATCCCGTGATACATCACCGCGTTCCAGTCCTCCCCCGTCAGGATCTGCACAGTGACATCGGAGAGAGAAGAAGAACTGGTGACACAAAGGAAAAATAAATTAGCAAAGGCCTGGAGGACGTAGGCAGTCAGACACGATCCAGGACTGACCTCTGGGAAGAGAGCAGATGAGCAAGTTGGTGTGTCAGACTCTGGTGCCAGACACCAGAGCCATTAGGCTTGGCTCGTCTCACCCTAGACTGGGTGCAGAAGCAGCAAAACCAACATTACATTTTGAAGAGCAAAATTCCTCTTCATTTTCAGTTCAGGCAGAGATAGCCAAGTTTTGGCAGCTCCAAGCACGGCATTGCTCATAGACAGAAGAAAACTGACTTCTGTACCCTGTGCCCCGAACAGGATTCTCTAATAATTTCAATTCCTTTCATTTCCAGGAAAAAAAAAAATCCAAGTCCTATTCTCCTTCCCTCCCCACAGTAAAAGACAGGCGGATATCAGACCTTGGCACAAGGTCCTTCCACCCGCAAAGGACACAATAACGCAGACTCCAGTCTGCTCATCAGCTGCTGACAGACGGCAAGATTCCTGCAGCAAGGATAATCCTGGCAACAGCAATCGGGTGACAGCAAGCACACACACAAGCGCATACAGCGCCTATACAAACTTGTTTCCCAAATACTGAATCTTATCTCAAATAATTCCATGCAAACCCGGAGCAACCTGCATGACTGGCCTCACCATGGGTGTTCACCATGGGTGTTCACCAGAGYGACTGAGGCTACGGGCCAGGCCATTAGACATTCAGCTCTGCACTGCATTATACAGGACTGCTCGAMCTTGCATACCAATCATTTCTGTGAATTCACGACGACTCCGACTTTCTGGGAATACCCATAAAGTGACTTCTATTTAAATAAGTGCTCACTGAAAGAGAAACTGAGAAGAACACTTCTTTGCTCTGCAGACGCCCAGGAGAGACATATATAACTGATTACAAGCAAACCCAGTGGGATAGGGATTGATATCACAAATCCAGACAGATTAGTTTGAATGAAGAATAAAATCTTAAAAGGAGGGGAGGAGGGAAAGGAAAAGGTTGTGTTATGGAATCTTTTCAGGTTGGTAAAGGGTCTAAACTCAGTGGACTGTCCATGAGGAGCTGAGGATATTTTCTGAGGCCCTGCGGGGAGCATGGACACCAGACCCAGTGTCCTTCCAAACCCTTTGCTTCATCAGCTGGAGGAATTACCTCATTAACCAGGCAGCAGCCCTCAAGGATCAGCGCTTGAGTGGTTAATAAAGGTCTTTCTGGTCTGCAAGGGGAGAGAAAACAACAGCACTGCAGAGGGGAAAGTGAATGAGAACTTTGGAGTTTGGGGAAGCCCTCAAATTTTGTTTTTTCCCTCAGCCCAAACCACTTTTTTGGCTCCCAAACTGAACATTTCATCCAATCCTGCTCAGCATTTAATATGCAGGCCTGGCTGAGGAGCTATCAGATAATGGAATAAAACCAACTTTTAAAATCTGCTATGTAATCTTAATGGCCTAATGAGCACATTAATGAAGGCACTCGGCTACCAGGAATCGGTAAAGCACAACTTCAAAGGCTTGTCCTAAAAGGCAGATGTTTTCCTGAACTGGGGCTTTGACTAAATGCAGAGCTGCATGAGCTCGGTGTCTGTCCTGTCTCACAGACAGGCCAGACCGGAGCACGGCCAGGACGGGCAGGCACGACGCTGGATCCCGGGAAATGATCCCAACCTGCCGCAAGGCGCCTCCAGCAGAACCCACGTCCGCTCACATCCTGCCTCGGAGACTCCTCATCCCCTCAAGCACTCCTTGCCAGYGTGCTCCTCAGCAGCTGGCACCATTGAATTATTGAAGTGGCAGCACTGCACGGATGGTTAAGAGAGGTCTGCCGGCTTTACAGTCTCTGCGTATGGGTGCTGTGAACACTGTTAGCTAAATCATTGCTGCTGCAGGGAGATGCACCAACTTATCAAATTATTTTTCATACTTAGACGTGCATATACATACACACACACATATATATTGCTGGCATGTCCACATTTTCATATGTATTAACTGCCCTTCGGCTCACACAGACTTTCTCAGAAGCCGTGGAAACACGTGCAACATTCTTCCACGAGACTTCAGGTGCACTGGGGCTCAGCTACCCCCAATGCTGAAGCCAGTCAGCTGCCAAGCAGACCAAATCTGCCTGGGAGGCCCATGGCAGAGGCCTGCGACACAGCCGGGTCTGCTGGGACAGAAGGGACTAAGCCAAACCYGTGCAGAAAGGCTCCTGCCCCAGGGCCGCTCCTCCCAAGAGCCCTGCAGCCTAAGCTCCAGCCCCAGCTCATGCTCACCCCTAGGCTAGCCAGCCCCAAGCCCCTCTAGGCTTGCACGCAGGTCTGGATGTCACAGCACAGGCACCATCCCAGGGCCTCTCTGAAGCACTTTCAGTGCCCTCCTGTTCCAGATTGTCTGGGCTTGAAGAGGCCTCGACACTGTGTTTGTAAACTCCCRTGAGCGGGACAGACCAGGAGCAGAGGTTATTGCAATCCCTCAGTGAGGTTGCACTGAGTTGATTTCATGCTGATGAGTTTGCTAGTTTTAATTCACAGCTTTGACGTTCTATACAAATATCATTCAACCAACYGTGTTGTATTGTGTCCCACAGACACTATATTATAGGGTTCTCAGCAAAAGAAAGGAAATATTTTGGCTAAGTATTCTCAAGAAGTGGTTATAGTCCCAAACCAAAATAGCATGCCCATTTCCAGATGATGTTCATATCCGGAGCCTTTGTTAGGTTCAGTTCCGGCTATAGAGCAATACCTTCACATTTCTGTAAGCATTTCCTTTGATGAGTACCAGAGAATTATGCAAATATTAATCTACCGTGACTTACAATATCCTGTGAGGTAGGTACTATAAAACCTGTTTCACATATGGAGAGAAACAAGACCCATATGAAGCTGCTTGATCAAAGGTCACAGGACACACTTTAAGATCCTTTTTCTGTTTTAATCCTGAAGTTGTCATCAACCCCTTTTTTTTTTCCCCCTTTCAGGATATGACATTGAAATACATAATCCAAGCCCAGCTGAAATGCAGGGAAGTTGGGATGCGGGGTCAAGCCTCAGCGAGAGCCCGCCACAACAGTTTGTGTGGCAGAGCTCTTGTGCTGGAAGCAGGTCTGGCACAGACCCAGGAGGTTTATTTGCTGTTTCCCACTGAGCAGGGTGCAGCATCCCCTGCTCTCTAGTGAAACACCTGAGCTAATGTTTAAGAAAAAAAAAATGTAGGAAACAGCTGCAAAATTAAGCTCTTAAATCTGAGCTTCACATCTCCCAGCACTGCTCCCTCCCCTACCAGCCCATGAACTTGCCTGAGGCTGGTGCCTCTTTGTGGGCTCCCCCATTGTTTTTTAATTCTTATCTAGCATTATCTTCTCTTTAGCCATTATGGTGCAAAATGCTACATTATTTGCTTACTGCCTGGAGCCAGCTCAGGCCATTTCCTCATTAAATTATAGCAGTCGCAAGGAGAAAGTGAAATTTCATCAATTTCTTGTTTTCCTAGGGATTTTTTTTTTCTAAGCATATTTCTGTAATGATTTTTGATTATATATTCATTGATCAYCATAAAAAAACCCTTTTCCTTCTGAAATCCCACCAACTTTTGAGGACTAATTTAATCACCGTAGCAGGAAGAGATTCCCAAGAACATCCTCACGAATATTAACCTAGAACAAGGTATGTTTTTACCTGGAATACTGTCAGGATGGCAGCAGGGAAGGTATCAAAGTTTGTGGTTGGTGTTTCATCTTGAAAGTTGAATCTAGAGAAATGCAAGAAACGCAACAACAACAACAGTAAGAGACAAACAGTTCTGCTGCATTCTCATCATTCCCCATAACATGAGACTGAAAGCAGCCTGTGTCCTACCCAATGAAAACAGCCCAGGCTACTGCAGAAGAGCACCTGGCATCTTGGAGAAAATGTTTAATAAAACTATTATGAAAAACCAAACTCTGGTGCTGGAAAAAAAATGATATTTTGAGATTAWTTTTTATTCAAAATTTGAATGAATAAACCAATTCTCAAATTATATTGTGAGACTAAGAATTCCTAGAAGTTCCTGTCCACAAGTGTAAAATTCAAGACCAAAATTTCCCTCTTAGTAAGTTTTCATTTAATTTAAGAAAGTTGTTGATAATTTATTTTTAAAAGGCATTTAAAAATTATTTTAACAGCTTGTAAAGTGTCTTACAGCAGAATTCATCACAATTGATATTTCTTATTGAAAAAAAAAATCAAGCTCTATAAAGCACATATTTTCCAGCAGAAAAATACTGCAACTTAAAAAAAAAATCTTCTAGCTGTCGCTAATGGAGTAGGAATTTACCTTTCCCCTCACAGTTGAAATGTGCTGTCTCTTCAAAAGGTATTTCAGAGATCTGCTGCACACGGGAATCACGGAATGATATAAGAGCTTTGAAGAAAATAAGAATTCTAGCAGCTAAAAAGGATCCAGCTTTTAGACATAAAAAAAAAATCAGCAAAAGCTTTCCTAACGCTAGGTATTAGGAATGCTTTGGTTTTTTTTTTTTTTTTTTAATTTGTCAAGATGCCAAGTTGACAACCTTAAAGAGTCAAGTTTTCTATTCACATCTAGCCAGGATCCAGCCCCAGGAACAGCTATCCCTGTAACCTTACAGCTTGCATTGATCTGCAGTCCTGAAGCAGCAGTTTTTAGCTTGTTGTTGTCCTTCTGCTGGGAAGGATACCTAAACAGCAGCTTGTCTCATAGAAAGCAGRCATCCTTTAACTGCAGCCTAGAGCCAAAAAGGTTCTTTATCCTTGATGCGAATCTTCCAGCCCTCCAGTCCCTTCCAACCTTGTGCATTCCACATGACTGCTTTCAAATAACCACTGAGAGGACAAAGATTAAACTTACTGTCCTCCAAAGAGCTGCATGCCCAGCAGAGCAAACACCACGATGAAGAGGAAGAGCAGGAAGAGCAGGCTGATGATGGATTTCATAGAGTTCAGCAAGGAGACCACCAGATTTCTCAGGGAATTCCAGTACCTACAGTGGGGATCACAGCAGCCAAGAGAGAATGTAAATGGGAAGAAAAGTCCTTGGAGAGGAACTAATATCACCTACTTCCTTAAAAAAGGAATGCCGTGGGTTAAGGRGTGAGAACTGGAGAGCATCCTTCAGCTCCACATTAGGCCTATGTCAACTCGCCCAAAACGCTGAGCCCCGTGCTCACAGGCTGACTCACACCCCCACGTCCAGACACTCAACCATTTCGGTGAAGGTTTAGCACACACACCTCTGCACCTTCAATGAACAGGAGCCTTCMGCAAGGGGGCAATTTAGTCACAGTTTGGCCACCCATGGCCATTCAACTTCAGGAGATCAGAACTCACCAAATCTGGGGACATAAGTTCCCACAAAACAAAAGAGAACGATCCCGACTGACACACGTCACGTTTGGCCAGATACCCAAGCTCGGTTTGCTTTTGCCCCCCTCCTTCTCTTGAAATCATCCTCGATTCCATCTCTTCTCACTGCCGCCCTGCACACGCGCAGGGCAGGCGCAGAGCCATGGTGGGCCTGAGCGTGTCCTCAGAAATGGCACTCTCGCCTTGTTTGATTGCCCTGCTGAGAACAGGCAGGGAGCATTTATATTAGGAAAACTAATGAATCAGAAAATGCAGAAAGAGCTATTAAAGCAGAGGAGCTCTTTAACAATCTCCTTTCGGACACACAGGCCCGGGAAACAACAGGGCCAGAGCAGGCAATGTGAAATGAGAGATTTAAAGTCATTTCACACGTCAAAAGTTAATGGCTTTCAATTTGAGACCACGGGCAGGAATTTTGCCAGCGAACTCTCTTTTTCTCCGGTGACTCCCCGTTCTCGCCCTGCCTGGCCCGAGGAGTCCCCAGGCAGAGGCTGGTCTCCGTAGCAGCTTGGCCCTCGGTGCTCTGCACATCCTCCCACGTTCTGAGCTACGATGTGCCTGACAGAAGGCAGCTCATGGATCTGTCTGATGATCCGCTCGTAGGGAAAGAGGTTCAGAGCGCAAGTCAGAAAAGCAGAAACACTCTCCTTTCTTTTTATCCCAATTTTCCCCTCTTTTCAGCCCCCACAGTGGAGCCGAGAGGACCTCACATTTCCCTGCACAGGCATGTCCTGGGTAAAGCCAGTGGACAGCTCAAGGTTAAGAGGAGCAGGATCTTGCACGTCTGCTACACCCATTCCAAGAAAAAGTTTGCCCATAATATTATGACAGTATTTCTCTTGGCAAATCCTGTTGTCATGAATTCTCATGAACCTGATCATTTTGAGGAGCAATCACACCTACTCAGGATTATCCCCAAGTGAAAGGGGCTAAATTGCTCTGCTTGGAGAATGAGGAAGGGTTTTGCTGATCATATTGACTTTCCCCTGCTTGACACAATGGCTTCAGGCAAAATCTGGCACAACATAGAGTTCCTACCGCTCAGTTAACCCAATTGGACACTAAATTCATGGGGAGGCTCTAGATGGTCCTGGAATAGCTCGGCACACATGGCTCATTTCAGCAGCAGACCACAGCTGATTACAGAGCTCCAGGACATAATGAGGAGCTACATTTCTACAGATGTCAGTCCCTACTCAGCTTTGTCAAGACAAAGAGGAAAACATGTTAGGCTATTTTCTCTCCTTGTCTTCCTCTCTGAATTTCAGTTCCTCTTGGATTGCATTCCCTCTAGTGCATCCTGCTGTGACCTTTACTGGCTGCTGTAATTTAACTTCCTAACTATCACGTTGCTCTGCCTTCTGCCACCGCACTGATAAGGGCTGTATGAGGAAGAGGCCTTTGAATCAAGGTCTAATACCTCCAGTTATTCAAAGYAGAGTGGACTGCAATTGTCATTTGCTGAGCACATTAGAGGAGAAAAGAGGCAAGAAGTTTCAGAGAAAAACTGCTGTGAAATATGCAGCAGAAAAAAAAAATAATGGAGGGGAGTGGATAGAAAAAGGAAAATGCCCAGGGTGAGGCCTTGATTTCACCCAGCAAGACTGGGATGAAAGCAGGCGGGCAGTATGTTCATGCCTGGTGCTATGGCTTTGGTAGCTTTCYAAACTAGACCCCACTGCAAACTCTGCTAGACCTGGGACTGCAGCTCAGACACGGGGCTATCTCTGCAGCACAGCCAAGGGACCCGGCAGGTATTGAAGTGCTCTTACCTCCTTGGACCACTTTAGAGAGAGGGTGTTCAAACAGGCAGACCTTGTGCTCACTAGAACAGCACTACTACTGCCTGCAGCGTTGGTGATGCACTCTCTCATGGTGATAGAAGGCTGGGGCGAGTAGAAAGGGAGCTGGACTTACTTTGTTACTTTGAAAATCCTCAGGAGTCGAAGAGCTCTCAAGACGCTGATGCCAAATGAGGTACCAGGTTTCACTGCAGCCCAAATGACTTCAAAAATACTTCCCACAATCACCTGCAAAAAWATATTTATTTATGTATATATAAAARTGTCTGCTTACATTTTAGGCTCCTACTAGAGATGTTGAGGTTCAAGGAACCAGCAGGTCTTGGGCTATAATGGTTTTCTTATGAAGACTGTTGGTGTAATTTCCAAATTCACTAATTAGTCCCTTCCCCCACCAGAAAAACAAAATGTAACTTGTTCCAACTTTGTAAATCTGCAATATCAGAAGCAGGATATGTGCAGTCACAGTTGGGAACTTGTCCCTTTCTTCTCCTAGTAAGCAGACTACCTTAAAATAGCTCTTTTTGAAGAGCACATTTATTTCTCCTCCATCTTGGTTGAGCTACAAGCGTCACCACTTGATCTCGCCCCACCACCAGCCACAGCAGAAGGAGCAGCTCCATTTCACCACCCCACACAGCTGCTCGCCCTAACTTGGACCTTGCTGCCTCCTCCTCTTCTGATCAGAAGCCCAAGGTGGCTTCAACTGCAGCACCGCAGAGCGGCAAACCATCAGCAACATGTAAAACCTGTGAAACGGGTAAAAAACCCAAACTCCTCATACCTCAGAACCTTTAGGAGACTGATTAGGATATTGGCCATGAAGAGATCTGGACAGGGCTTTAGCATGCCTATCCAATCTTCTGTCAGAACTTTTGCCTTTATAATTTATAATATAACTAAGCCTTTAATAAGCTCTCAGATTAGTAAAAAACCTGTCTCTTATCTTTTTTTTTTTTAAAAAAAAAGGTTGGTTTGTTAGTTTGTTTTTTAAAGTTAGCAGAAAATTAACCTCAAACTATAAAGAAATCTCCTCTGGCTTCCCTCTGTTACATAAAGGACAAAATAGCAATGGGATAAGTGCAGTTGGAAAGAGTAATTATATAAATATAGGTCACAGCATGGTTAATAAGAGAAGACAGGCATTTGGCTGCCAATTGCTGTCATTATTTGTATTAAACCWGCATTTCAGAGCTCATGTAGACCGACGTCCTCAGTTGTACAAAGCACACTATAAAGACATTATAACCAGATTCCAGTGAGCAGCTGATTCTTGTTGCAGAAATGAACTTTAATGGAAAGTCAAGAAAAACAGAGCTGTGTCTGTGACTACTTGAACGGTGCTGTGAGACTGCGGGCGGCTTGGAAGACCCCCTCGTGAGCAAGAACCTGGCCTTTTTGCAAAAATAAAGCATTGCTCACAACAACTCTGCAAGAAATGCTGAAACCTGAGCTTCAAGAAAACAAAGTTGAAAAACACAGATGTACAGCAGTCATTCCTCCACTCATTCAGATCACAATAAGGAACCAAAATTTGTGTCCACAACATGTCGTTTTTCAGATTCCCTCATGAATCATCAACTTTCCTCAGATTGTCCACATTTAATATTGCTAATTCATTTTTGGCATCTCWACATGAGCTTTTGGGAATTGTTTCCCATAAGGCCCCAATGGACTATTTCTCCCAAGTGGTGTCACACTGTTTTGTTGCTGTTCTCTTGCTTTTGAACCATTTCATCCTGGTTTGTCAAACTAAACTGACTACAGAAGCGCGTGCTGTTCCAGCGGGGGTGAAGAAGTCAAATTAATTCYGGATGCTGCAAGGTGGGCGAGGAGGAAGAAACCCAGATAGAAGTAGGATCCCAATGGATTCTTGAGAAGAGGAAGAATTAGAAACAGATCAACAGCTTGGCCTCCTGGGAAACACACTCTGCAAAGCTTATTGCCAATGCTGTGCTCACCACAGCAYGACAGAAAGCAGACAGACCCAGCAGATTTATTTAATGTTTAATGCAAAGTTCCTAAATCACCTGCTCCTGACTATCTGATACAAGTTGTTCTTGTTGTAGAAGGAGCATTTGGCACACAAGGATACAGAAAAAATTAGCAGCATGGGAAAAAACTGGCTATATTCAGATGTGCACTTAGATGATACCTAACCCATGACTGAAGGACATCAACCCAGCGTCAGTCCCTGCACAATGCCAATGAGGCAATGTCTCAAATACAGATGGCTCTTGCAGTGGCTGGTTTTATCTTACTAGCTTAAGTTTACTAGCGCTGAGCTTTCCTGCTGACGCTGCCAAAAAAGAGATGCTATATCTGCTGTAGTCTTGGATTTAGGTGCAGTTACTTAACAAAAGAAGATCTCTCTTCTCACCATATGGGAATAGTGCTGATGCCGTGATTTTAACCCCATCAGGGAAGAGGATCGCTCTCAGCACCTTGACACATAAAGACTAGAAACAAGACTAAAGCCACCAGAAAGACTGCATGAAGCATGCAATGAACCTTGCCCTTTTTCTCTTGCTCATTGCCACGGCTGCATAAGTTACATAGATGCTTTAGTTAAAAAAAMCCACACCCTTAAAGTCCAATGCCTACTCTGAGGTCCTGTGCACAGCCCACAATAAATACAAAAGAAGCTGAATTAATCTCTATGAGGACAGATTATATCCTAATAGTTCTTAATAAACTAACATYTATGCACAATGTTTGTTATTAGATTGAATAAAAAGGACCTACTCTAGTCACACTTTACAGCTACCGTTTCGCCTTGAAGGGGAAAACCTTTATGTTTAGAACAAAAGGATCTGAGTTACAGTCTTTCAGTTCCTTATGTGTTTAGACCTCTACTTCTGGGCACTCGTGTCTGAAAAGTGCTGGCTATGTATCTCGGGGGAAAGGCCATTAAATGGATGATGGGGAAAAAGAACAACCCGATGGGTAGCTTTTTTTTCCTTTCAGTCAGCTCATTTAAATGGGACAGTGAATCTCACAGTAACCAGATCATTTACTGGTGCTGATGCTCTGAACACCCTGCAACTCTCAGAGGAAATGAGCACCCCTGCCTGACACATTTTTTTAAGAGGAATGATAACTAGGGGAAACTTAATGTGTTGCACTGCAGCTAATTTATACGACGACTTCTACTCCCTGGGATACACACTGCTCCACCACCATTTCCCATGCATTCCCACACTCACCCTTAAACATTTAACCCTCTTCAGTGATGGCAGAGCCACACTCTGTCCGCCCAGCTGATGCCTACTCACCCCAAAGTCAAAGCAGTTGAATGAGGAATGGAAGTAATTTCTTGGCCCCAGGCCATACATCTTCAAAGACATCTCAGTGAGGAAGAGACCCAGAAAAACAAACTCTGCAAAATCTAGAAACCAGAAAAGAGGTTAAATTAGCTTGCAAGACCTTGGTAGGCAGACCTCTTCATGCAGAATACAGTGCTACTTCTTCCCAATACTGATTACCTCCTGCCAAAGGGAAATCCCTTGGCGATACCAAACAAGACCCTGAGGGCAGTTCCACATAATTATTTCTATATGCACATGAGCTGTAACCAGCCTTCAAGGCCTACGAAGGCCACGCTTCACAACTTTTGTGGGAAGGTTGGTATGTGAGCATAAGAGTCTCATCCAAGAGGGCAAAAGGAAAAATCTGGGGCTGATATTTCAGAAAATAATGTTTTGCAAATGCTTGTTTATGGGATTTCTCTACCTTCATGAGATAAACATGTTTGGAAGTGGTGCGTATGCTTTCATAACATTCCCTTTCAGTAAAAATACCTTCTTACCCAACAGAACTGCTCCCTCCATGAGCTCATCTGCAGAAGTGGTGGGTCTCTTGTTAGGATAAAACCACATTTATTTTATTAAATCTGCATAACTATATAATTCTGGAAGTTTGGCTCCTTCTGCTGCACACAGCACCTGCCAGAGCGCTGCTGCGAAGCCTTTATCACTTGTGGTGAAACACGGGGCAAAAAGAGCATAGCCAGAGCTCTCGATTTCTGTATCACTTTTTCTGCATTCAAAGATACAGAAAACACTATCTTTGGCATTTTAAGTTATGCAGGCTAGACCTGAAGTCCACCGAGCGGGCAAGGTCACATGAAGGATCAGGACATCTCCGTCTCCCTTTGAGCTSGCTGGGACAAACGTGTTCCCAGCTGCACCAGGCTGCAACCGTCCTCTCGCTCCCGGCGTCCGACACAGCCRCTCAGTGCGCAAACAGTTGTGCCCAACACCTGGGATCCCACAGTAGGAAGGAATCCACTGTTTCATTGGCAACATATCCGAACTGCAGAGGGTGTCGGGCATAAAACGCAACAATTGACAAGTCTGATACTGTAAGAATATCGTTAAATTAAAAAAAAATAGCCCACACTTTCGAAGACACTGAATTTTCCTGCACACATTGCAATTGCCAAGCTGTAAGAAAGTAAGAAAGTTAAGGTTCTTAATTAGCAGCAGCTGGCCCTATAAATCAGAAGTCTAGACCACAGATTTCAGGCCAAATGCTGAACTTCCAGGCCATACTCTGTGTTTTGGAAATAGTACAAGCAGAATGCAAACTGCTCTAATACAGCAGACACATCTTCTCTGGGTAGACAAAAATTCTTGCTGCAATTGTCACCTGTTCCATTCATTAGCCCAGAGGGAAAACTTGCTCCAGTATTTTTGCTGATGAAAGCTGCTCTCTTGCTGGGAAGTTATTTCTCCCATCCTTGGTTTCATGCTCAGCAGCGTTCAGCAAGCCTGATGGCACTTACTGGCATCACTTCGATGCCAAAGCCTCCTGTTCCATCCAAAAGATTGATGTGAAACCAATACTTTCAAACTGGTGGCCTTGTTTAACTGGCAGACAAARCTTATAATTGCAGGGAGGGGTTGGAGGCCAGGCCCGCAGGAAACCTTGCACAGCCTCCACTCTAGTGGGGAGATTTTCCTCCTCTTTTCTGGGCTATGAGACTCATCTTGAGGAGCCATATTTCAGGTACATGCAAGAACTGTTCACGGTATAATAAAAAATACTAAGCAGTTTTTCTACCGCAACTTTCCTCAGTAGAACTCAGTGTCATCATTTTTCATAACAAGAAACAAGGATTAAATTTAAAATATGAAAGAAACTTTGCTGCCTTTGAAAGAAGAACCCAACATGTCCTTTCACAACTGATGACTCTTCTAAAACAGAATTCAAAATAGGCAGCAATCTCAGCAGGCATCAGGTGCTACAGATCTTAGCACCGGGAATATAAGGATGGAGGCAAGGATGCAAGGAAAATGTGAACATGCTGAACAACCTGGGCAGAAGGGATTGACTCAGGATGAATCAGCTTCTCCAGCTGATGGATCAGAAACACAATTTCTTCTGACATGGCCCTATCCATGTAATTGAAAACACAATTTTGCTGTTTGGACCTCATGGTATTCAGACCCCACATGTAATTTAATCTGTCTTAAACAGAATCATTTTGTAACATGATTTAAGGAAAAAAAGTTTGATACAAATACTCTAATTTAGTTTAAAATTTGTGCTGCTGGCAAAGGCCATGGTACCGTTCTTTTTGATCCACACATTTGAATGGTTCTTTTTTTTTTTTTCAGTCATCAATGGATTAATTCCATTTCTGCATTGTCTCCAAGCCTGAGACCATTTGGGCCAGGTGCTAAATCTATTGGTTGGTTTGTTTGTTTGTTTTTGTACTTGCTCTAGCACATTAACCTCAACCAGGAGGAGAACCTCTAACTTACCCCGCTCCAACAAAGTAGACGTGAAACGTTCAACAGACATAAATAAATATGCTTGTTTCGGAAAGTCTTTTCCTCTCAATTGCAAATACTGCATATTTAAATCCAGAGGGAGCTGGCTATCTACTTCAAAGGCAAGTACAGTATCATCAAAAAGGTCTAATTGCATAAAAGACACGGTTCAGCATAGTGCAGCACACCAGGGAGAAGTTCTCAGGCCTTAATGGATAAAAATATTGTTTCAAATATTGTGTTCATCAGCAAGGAGATGTTCTGGATCATGTTTTCACATGGCTACAACTTTAGAAGCCAGTTAAACTAGAGAACCTCTTCACTGAGGGCAGCCCTAGAAAGGGGAAGCCTGACAAGAGGGCTCCTTCCTCCTAGGTGAGAAGCCATATAGAGACCATATAGAACCATATAGAGAAGGAGAATTAGATCTCCACACTAATTTTGGAATGATTTGGGGCTATAATGTGAATTCTGCTATTCACCACACCGTGAGAATTCAATGAATTTCTCATGAAATGTGGGTGAAACACAGCTGTTTCAGTGAAATTACACAAATTCCAAGCCCTCTTCTAAAGCTCCCAGCTGTAGAAAGCTCTGAAGATCTAAATTCATTCTTCAAAGCAGTTGCACAAAAATGAAACATCAAGCAGGGAAAGCTAATCAGAATGACTCAAGAACAGAAAAATTAACAGAAAAGAGGAAGGAAGGAAAAATAAATCAATGCAGGCCTGTAGGCTTTTACTAGCCATTCTTTAAGTAAAATTAATTTGTAATGTAATTAAATGTTTGCCCAGAGGGATGAGTATAATTGAATTAGAGGTGCCTGGGTAGAGTTTCAGGGTTTAGTGGATCCTCCCATATTTTCCTCCACTCCTCTCTCTCCTGCTGCTATAGTTCACAAAACTCCCCATTAGGTCAATTATAAGCATCCTCCAACTAAGAATATAATTAGAAACAGCTACATTTCTCTTGCCATACATCAGACAACCCAGTCTTGCTCCTCTGTGTCTAGGTTCACTCATCATGGATCAAACTTTAAAGTTATTCTTTAAATACTCCACACCATTTCCAGTGTTGCTTCCAACAGCACATACCTGCACTGGTTAACTAGCATTTCTTTCCCTGAACCTCAGGGAGTAACTTGTGAAATGCCTCCCCAGGGGCTTCCTCACCAGCAGAGACCTTACTAAAGTCTAAGAGAAAATGTCAGTGCAACAACAGAAAGCCACATATAGGGCAGAACAGGACAAATAAGAGACACACAGAAAGAACATCTGTCTGGGAAAACATGGATATTTGAATCCTGAGAACATGTGCTGCAATAATGCAAAACCCACCTGGCTGCCACCCTGTGCCATGTGCTCAGGTGTCCCTGCTTGAGCAGGGGGGTTGGACTAGACAGTCTCTAGAGGCCACTTCCAACCTCAACCATTCTGTGATTCTGTATAATACTAATTCAATATTTTTATTCACGTCCTCAGCTGAAGTAGGTGGGGTGCAGAATTTACAGCCTCTGTTCTAGATGTATTTCCCTTGCAGACACATACATTTAATTCTGATCAATTAAAACGCTCCTTCCAACTCTCATAGGAGCATTGAAAGAGATACTGCTGACTCACAGATTTATGTTCTCATAGGAAAGTTACTCCACAAGGTGTTCCTAAAACTCAGTTAAGAAATTTGAAGTCTTCTTTGAGTTGAAAGACATAAAATCTAAGACATTTAGTTCTAATTCAAGAGGAAATCCTACTAATTACTCTGCCAATCTAGTTTATTATTTCCTCTATTTAAATTAGGAAATGAAGAAGCAAGACTGCTTTTTCTGTGTGGTCTCCCTTTTTGAATTAAATCTTCAATAGAAAAAGTTGAAAGGAATTTCTCTCCTCCTTATGCATCTCTCATTACTGCTCCAGTTACTTGCTGATATTAAATATTTCAGGAAACATTAACAAGGATAATTTTGAAGTCAGACCAACTAGCAGCCTTGACCTTTTGGATCTATATTATAAAAAAAAAGTACTTCAAAAATGTCCCTCTTAATATTTAAGATCAGATCTGAGTATACGAAGCAGGAAATATTTAAGCATCTAATTTATCTAGAAGTAAATGAAAGTTAGGTAGTTTAGTATCTTTAAGCATCGAAGCCACAGTTTTTTTAGTTAGACACTTTAAAATATTTAGGGAATTTTCTCCTTTTCTCTTGCTTTAGAATCTTTGCCTGACAAATTTTCAATCAGCCACATCTGAATACCAAGTGCTGGACAAAAGATTTGATCCTGTTACCATCCAGGCCAACCGTTCCAGAAACAAAACCTCCAGCCCTTCCCTTCCTTTCCTTTAGGAGGAAAGAACTGCTGTGTCCCATTCTCTGTGTCACCATGCTCTTAATAATCTCAGTTTATATGAACTGCCAGTCTTCCAGCTCTGGAAGTCACAACCTACAACTTTGTAGAATTAAAAAAGCTGTACACCTTCCATTCAATCTTTTCCTAAGGAAGGCCTCATGAGCAAGGCTGCGACATGTAAAAGATCTAAACCACAAAAAGTTGTGTCCACTGCCCATTCATTATAGGACAAAACAATATGCAGTTACAAAAAAATACATCCTTCCAAAGCACTCACCTGCAGCCTGATCTCATAAGTCCCCATAGATACCAAGTTAAATAAAAGCTTTTGCACAAGTTCTCTGCTTGGTATGTAAATATGGTCTTATTTTCACAGAAGGGCATCATGATATTTATCCCATCGGATCATGTATCATTATTACGGAAAATATAGTTACCAAAAAAAGGCTTTCTGTAGAGCACAACGTTTTAAGGGAAAGGACAATAATTGCTGAAAGCGTAGTGAATTACTTTATGATTATGTAAACATTATAGGTTGCTTTCCTGCCCAGTAACACTGGCCATTGCACATACTTTTGTCCCAGTGCCATCAGTGCTGGCAGAGATTTATGTATTTCCACAACACAAACCATCCACAGATGCAGATCAGCTGCAAAGTGGCATGAATTCTGCAGTTCCCTGGACAGCTACTGATTAGTCAGAGAAACCTGCACTTGCCAAAGTGCATATTCATTTCCCCTCCTTTTATAACACCTGCTTTATAACAAATCCTCCTGCAGTGTTACAAGACTTACATGGGCTTGAATGTGAAGTTTGGGCTAAGTCTAAGATCACATCCCTATGCTATCTCACACCAGTATCATGTCCTGGGAGGTTTTTTCTCAATCTTAATCTGGAGTTCCTAGAACCGCTCCCTGATACATTTGCAGTTCTGCTGAGTGAACCACAGGAAGCTGCAGAAAGAGACCTTAGGCCGTGAACTGAGGAAGAGGAGGGGACAGGATTGCCTTCTCACACCTGAGGAGGTTGGAACCCCGGTACTCACAGAGAGCGGTGGTGAGCTTCTCCGGCTGGTCATAGTGGACCATGGCAACGCAGAGCGTGTTGAGGGCAACCACGCAGAGCACAACCCAGTAGAAGCTCTGAGCTTTCACCATGCGCCGGATGAAGAAGCGGAACATTTTCTCCTTTCTCCGGAAGTAAGAGGAGCTCTCGGTCTTCCCGCTCTTCAAACTCGCACGGGCAAAAGGAGACCCTGGGCATTGGGGGACAGAAAGAACCGTCACCGCGCTGCATCCAGGCGGAGGAAAGGAAGGAGGAGACTCATGGGCACCACAAGCCCTCACTCCCCAACCCAGATGCATTGCTGAGCAGAAAGCTGGACACGCCGAATGAACTGAACCAGGAGGTTTTGCTTGCAAAGACATCCCAAAAGATGAAGACTGGGATTTTAAAACTTTATGAACTGGTGCCCAGTTCTGCCATCAAAAGAAGTTGTGCTTCCAACCCCTTGAATATGTCAGTAACTTGTAAACTTTGAGCTCCTGGTCGACTGGAGTGACAGAAAGCAACAGGCCCTGCAGTTCCTCACCATGGTCTGGAACATGGTGAGATGGTGAGACCCCAGGCAGCTATGCTGCATGCTGGGGTGCTCACATGGATTACTACACAGCCACTGCTCGGGAGCACCTTGAGGCACCACACAGCACAAGGGCTAGTGAAATGCCCTCCTGTTGTCAAAAACGCACACGAGTTTGTCTCGGCTCCCCATCACTCCCTACCAGTAAGGAAGCCCCTACCTTTCCTGCCCTGAACACAAGAGTATGATCAAGGCCTTCCACTGCTAAAGAAATGTCCTTGTTCTACTCTCCCACTTCATGTATCTCCATGGAATGGGGCTTGATTTGCCTCCATCCATCACCTTTTGGGCACAGCTACTCATTTGTAACAAGTCTGCCTGTATCAGCAACATTTCAAGCCTAGTCCAAAATCCTGGAATAGAGTCAAATGTTTTAACCATAGGGCGCTGATAGAAGAAATGATTTCTAATGTAAGCTCTCCCCCTTAGGTGGCAGGCACTGTTGAAACAAACGATGAAACAGCAATCTCTGGCCACTGCTGAGGCAGGAGAATTCAGCCCACATCAGTAATAAATGCATGCATCAGTTGGAGCTGCTTTGTAACAGCCAAAAACACAGTCACAAGCAGGGCACATCCTGATTGCTGCAGGCTGCCCACTACCTGTTTCATGCAGTGCTGGCACCCCTCGCAGATCACTGCTGAGCCTCGTCTCAAGATGCCTTGGGGCAAGCTACTTTCTATTGCCCTTCTCTACATCACATGGCACGTCTTGGCAGGTAGGGTTGACCGGGACACACACAGTACTCGTTTGGTCCAAGCACCATGGCAGCATGTGATTTACATCGTCTGTCCTTGAAGATGGCTGAGTGATGTGAATGTAATGTTCCCAATGTAGCAGCCAAATTTTTGAGCACGCTTGCTTAGATTTCATCATTTCCAAGGATAGAAGGGGTGGGAATTTCACCTTGTTGTTTCATCCTGCAATTAGCATCAAACGCAGTACTCACAGAAAGGGTAAAGTATCCGGACAGGATACCAATGGGCTCTGCAAGTCCTACAGCTACGCCCAGGAGCACGCGGCACATACCTCCACCGCAGAGAGCTGCAGGCTTCATCACATGCACTTGGTCTATGGGCTGTGCAACAAACAGCCAAATGCAGAACTGGCCCTGGCCAGGCATTGAAGATTAAAAAAAAAAAAAAAAAAATTTACTGCTGTTCTGATAGTTTCATAATCCTTTCTTTGCAGTTATAAAATATATATATTTTTTAAGGGCAATGCTCATCTACTGCTTGAAGGCAGCAAAGTTAATGAGAGTTTAAGACACAGGCACCATCAGCATCATAATTGCGTTCGGCAGGTAAAGCCCTCTCAGAAATTTAAGCCAATTCTGTACTCTTTCATGTGCATGAGAATAACCTGCTGCCTTTATACCCCTTAGCTAAATACTCTGCTGATCTTAAGTAAAGAAGAATAGGTCACATTCTGTATTTAAACTGTTCTAAATCCGAGTTAGTCATACTGCAGAAAACAAGGTAGGGTATATGCTCATCAAAAAGACATCAGGAGCAGAAGGATTTGCTGAACAGTTCGTAGAAGAGAATTTTCTTCCTTTTTGGAAAGCCATAGAAGGCACATTGGGCATCCAACATCGAAGGGAAGGCATAATCCACTGAACAAGTGTGGAAGATGGAAAGCCAAAAGGAGCCAACATCTACTGCTGCCCCTTTATTAACGCAGAGGCTGAGAGTTAGGAAGTAAGAAAAGAACAGATCTTAAGAATAAGCCCAGAAACACTCAGGAAAGTGTTTACCACTGTAAAGTTTTATAGTGTAATTATAAGGCTCACTGAGATATTTGTGTTTGAATTAAAGAGCAACGTATTCAGGCAACAGCCAGCAAGAGACCTGTTGAAGTATCTACCACTCTGTCTGCATCTTTATTTGCACTCAGTAATTATATTGTTAGTTCTTCCACAGTCCTTGTGCTCCCATCAGAAAGACATTATAGCACAAGGAAGCCATCCAAAAAAATCTTTTCTCAAAAACGTATTCTTTATGCATAATTGTCCATATGATCTAATTGTTTATGTTATGCAGAGTTTTCTTCCAGCAGCCTGCAGAAGTATCTGCTGTATTCATTTCTTTTCTGCCATTTTCCATGCATCACAATCAAAAACACTTTTCCTAAGTGGATGAACCATTCGCAGATGATGGAAAGCACTGCTGTTGTTTTCTCTGCCATGTGCTCCCAAGGCTCTGCATCAGATTATCCATAAACGCAGATGCTGCATCATCCATGGCCACCTGAAATGCTGGGCTTGAAGATCTGTTCGTGCATCATGGGTGCCCAGGGCCTGAAAGGACTTGGATGTGAATGCAAAGATCTCATCATTATTGCAGCTACAAATACATGTTTTAAGATGATCATTTCTTGTTATCAGTGCAGTGACCCAAGCCCGGCAGATGAAAACAGGACAAATCCAAAATCTACAGAGCTGCTGCAGGTTCTTCCTCTTCCCTTAACAAACTTCTCACAGAAGCATCTAGAGTTTTGCCACAACATCTGCAACCTGCTCCTGGTTTGTGGGATTGTGGCAGTTGAACAGCAGGAGGTGATGCCAATATCATGATGAGCAAACTTCATTTCCCTTGATCAGATCTGAATTTAAAGGAGGAAAAAACATCCAGCAACAGCAACTGTAAACCCTTAAAAGGGTAAGGGGTTACATTTGAGGTGGTTATGCTTGCATCCATGGACATGTATTCTCAGATGGGCTGTTTGTGCTATTACCCTTACCCATCCGAGATTTGCTGCTTCTTCATGGCTACTGGGGTGCCAAGACATTTCTTTGGCAGCTGAACGAGAACATCTGCTGCTTCAGCAGCAAAACAAAATACAGACTCAAACAAAAACTCTGCCACGGAGATAACAATAAGAAAAATAAGTGTCAGTGAAAAGGCTTTTCTTTGGCTTATGTCCAAAGCCCTTAGGCAGGATAGTGCGTGAGAACCTGTCTCTCCTTGCAAACTCCAGATCCATCTCAGAGCTCTCTACCTGGTATCGTTTCAGAAGGGAACTGACTCTCTGTCTACTGCAAAACAAGCAGAGAACCTCTTCTGCCTGACTCTCCAGAGAGGAAGATACCAAATTCACACCAGGAGCCACGTACAACCCGCTCAAGAGATATGCCCAGAGCAACATGCATGCAAGTGTTTGTCTCCCTTCTAAGGCAAGCACTGGAGAACTAGCACAGAACTACTGCCCAGCACTTCCCAAAACCTATTCACCGAACAAAGTCAGCAAAGCTATATGCTGAGCATTAGTGATAGATGTGACTAAATACTTGTCCACTTCTTACTCCCTGCAAGAGATGAGGTTTAATGGTATCATTTGACATATTTGGGTTTCATTAGCATAAATGAGCATGTTCCAAACAGCATCACAGCATGCCCAACATGGCACAGATTCTCCAAGCATTCCGGCAGGGCTCTCAAACAGTGCGACATGCAGTAGCTGAGCTGGCAGCGTGAAGGAGTGGGCCAAGCCATGATGTGCTTGCTTTGGGAAGTCAACTGTTGCTGAAAAAGCTGTAATACTTCTTCTTGCAATGAAGCTGCTCAGAAGGACAGAAGAGAGCATCTGATGCACTTGTTTGGGGCCCAAAACCGCAGCTTCTGGAACAGGCGAGGACCCAGAGGAAGCAGAACATGAATACATTTAGCTGGAGATCTAAACCTAAGGGAATGCGAAGCCAGTACTCACCAACGGAGCAAATGTCTGTGAAATGGTCCTCACCTTCTTCAGCATGAATCAGGTCATTTTTGCTCTTCTTTATTGCAGCTCTTTTCAACACTGTGTGCAAATTAAAGAGAGAAGACCCTGTGAGCATCCAGAGTGGATTCTCTCTTCCCCCCCACAACTCCACTCTCCAGGGCCAGCATCTACTTCCCAATGCTGCCTGAAGCAGCAACAAAGCTGTAGCAAATCAGTCAATCCACAACCTTGCAGAGCCTCCACATGCTTCCATGCCAGGGTCATTTTTAATTGAACCCTCTAGGTCCTCGAAGGTTTTCCAGGCAGAATTCTGTGCACTTATACTTCAGCCCAGCAAATGGAGGAAGGTGGGGGAATTTGCTGTCAGCTGCTGGACCTTTTAGCACAGAAGAGAGGCCTGGACAGGGTCACTGAGTGATTCTGAACCCCAGTGAGTTATGACATGAGTGCTGCTATCCATTAAGAACATTAATGCTGTTTACACTGTGCACCATTAAGAAATCAGCATTTACTGTGTTCCAGTGCAGTTTACCATATCGCAATGCCCTAAGCAGTGAAAATACTAGGTTGAAAGCAACTCCTACAAATCACTGCACGCATTCTTAATAGCACCCACTGTATGATTCCTTTCCCCTGGGGATGTCAGAGCTCTTTGCAAACACACTTTGTCCAACAGCATCTTTTGAGGGAAGGCAAACACCACTACACCATTTTACTAAATGGGGAAAGTGAACTGCACCCTTAGGCTCAAAAAGGTTTGCACTGCTACGTCCAGGGTGCACGAGAGGCAACGCCAGGAAGAGCAGGGTCTTTGCACCCATGACCACCTACCTGTAAACCTTGAGAACTATCAGAAAGAAATATGTTGGCACAGCTTTCTAACAGCTTAAACACATACAGTAACTAGGCACCATTTGCTATCAGCAGTAAGACACCCCATGGTGTGGTGATACATACTGTCCAGTAGGCACACGCAGCAAATCCATTCACTCTGCAGCAACTACCTTGAGCTTATGCTCCTCCGAGGGAGGCCCCTGCTCTACTCACATCTCCCTACCTTCGCAGAAGCATCTGCGCTTCTTCCTCAGCATCTCAGGCAGGCCTTATTGCTTACATCACTGCAAGGGCATCCAGGTTCAGAGGCCTCGAAGGTCAGAGAACACAATGAACCTGAGGTCTGGATCCATGTTTTGCAAATAACCTCTTTTGTTCTCCCACCCAACAGCAGGCTCAATCCACCAACGTTGAGGTCCATGAGGCTGCCTCTGTCCTATTAAATTCCAGCATGTCCTGGACCATCCCAAGCACCGGGACACAACCAACTCCGATATTAAAGTTTTACAGCACTCCCTGGGATGAATTGAGCACTTTTTCCTTTACCTTCTGCCCACAAAACTCCTGCAGTTCAGCAATCAGAGTGTGCCAGGAGCAATCTTAGAGGCACTCTGAATGCGATACCCCCGCTGTTTTGGAGACCGCGACAGTTTACTAGCATGGATGTGGACTGCTCCATGCCCGCCAGCCTCAAGGCTAGAAACACCACCGGGCTTGGCTAGCTTCTGCTGTAGAAGAGCCTTGACATACCTGCGCCTTCACTCCACGGCTATGGCTGCCCGTGGCTACCCACCTCTACCTCGCTTACGCCGCCAGGGCCGGTCCTCCAGCTCCTCCTCTCACTTCGCAGGCTGAAAGGCCCCCCCGCCACGAGACGAGACGAGACGTGACGTCCCCCAGCACGCACACGGCGACACGCACACCCGCACGGACACGTGCCCGGCGCACCTCGGCCCTGCCCTTCCGCAGCGCCCGCTCGCCCGTCCCCGCGTCCCTGCCGAGGGGCGGCCGGGCCGAGGGGCCACGCTCGCGGCGGGACCGGGGAGGGGTCGCTAGCGCCCTAGGCCCTCGGGGAAGCAGGAGTGCCCCGCGGGGTCGCCTGGGCCCCTCTTGAGTTGCGGTCCACTCACTGTTGTAGCTGCTGCCGCTGCTAGTCTCTGCCGGTGCCGTGCCTTGTGGAATCGGCCCTTCCGAGGCGGCCCTCCCTGACAGTGAATGGGAGGAGAAAAAAAAAAGAGGAGGGAAAGGGAGGGAAGGGGAAAGGAGGAGACACGGGGAGGACGAAAGATGGTCAGAGAAGGGAGAGGGAAGAATCTTTAACTGAACTTCGACCGACTGTCACATCCTAAGAGCTCAGCAGGGTCGAGGTGCAGGGAGGACTGTGGCCGTGCTCCCGTGGCACCTGCCTCAAAGCTTGGCACCTCCGGTCATCCTGAGCGCTGGGGCCACACGTCGGGGAACAGGATCACCACACCCTGTTATGTCTTACTGCTTACAGGTAACAGGGGTCTTAAAGCCTTCGTCTCCTAGTCAAGTCCTCTCGGAAACCTCGGTTTAGAGCCCTGCCTCCTTGGTGTTCATGGGTTTCTCTCCTGGCATCCGCTCTGAGGCCTGTGCCCTCCACGAGCAGACACGGCCCGCAGGTGCCCTGAGCATGGTGCAGTCCCACAGACAGCGCAGGGACTCTGGCAGACCCCCAGGGCAGGTCCCCATCCCAAAATGATGGGTCTCATAACTGCTCGTATCCACCTAGAACCTCAAAAGACCCAAGAAAAGGGACTCTTCAGCCCAGCTTATTCCAAGTGCATGCAAGAGCACGTTCCTCACACCCTCTGGGTTTCCACGGAAAACCAGGTCAGCGCACGGCACATTAACCTCTCACGGACCACAGGACAACTGCACATCAAAGCCACCTACCGTCCAGAGGAGACTTCTCTTCTGCATTCTTATCTTCCTCTGCCAGCATCACTTCTTCTGTGAAAGGAAGAAGAGGAAGGCTCAGCTTGGAGGTTCTCTCATTCCCATCCCAAACCCATCCAAGTTGGATGCAGCAGGCAGGCGTTTGCTCCTACTGCCACCAGCCTCCTCCTGTTGTATCACCCCGTTACACTGAGCCTCCACAGGCGAGGAAGAGGAGGTTCACAGACCTGTGTTTCTTGCCCTGGGCCCTTCTTGCACAAGGGAAGGGGGTCAGTCAAACCACTGGAAGTCTGTAGCACGTCCTCATGATCTCCCTCTTCACAATGAACCATCCCCTGCAGTTTCTACCCCAGCTATCACCCATCAGGAATTTCAGGAGAGCAAGAACCCTTCTTCAGACCCATCTCTACAGAAGACTTGGGCTTCCTGCCCAGACACCTTGGAGATAATGTTTAAGGGGTGAAAGATGCTCCAGTTCAGTTAAAATTTTTCTCTTTCAGTCAATAAAAATCAGGATTCAGCCTAGAAATAGATCTGCACAGGGTAGAAGCAGCAAGACAGGCTGCTGCACGTCAGCCATGCTACACACACCACAGATGCTAAATCATCATCAGACAGCGGCTGGGCCAAAATCTCAATCCAGATAAAATCCACAGCAAAGTTCCTTCCAGGAGGAATTTTGGGGCACCACAGTGTAAGCAGCGTAGTGCAACACACCCAGTGTTGGTTTTCCAGCATCTTCTGTTGCTGTATTCCTCATCTCTGAAACAGGGACTTATACTTTGCTGCAAAGGAAGAACTCAGAAAGCATTGGGAAAAGCAAAACAGAATCCCAGAATGGTTGAAATTGGAAGGCACCTCTAGAGATCATCTAGTCTAACCCCCTGCTCCAGCAGGGACACCCAGAGCACGGGGCACCCAGTTGCATCCAGGCGGGTTTGGAAGATCTCCAACTAAGGAGACTCCACAGCCTCTCTGGGCAGCCTGCTCCAGGGCTCTGTCATCCTTACAGGAGAGAAGTTCTTCCTCATACAGAGATTAATCTTCCTGCATTTTAAATTGTACTCATACCTATCCTTGAAGCTGAGCTCTCCACTGGATTCATAGCACAGGAACAAAATCAATGTATTCATTTATTTCAAACATCATTGATCTTGAATAAGAAAAGTAATTCTTCACTTCTACTGAGTAGCTTTGTGTTTTGCATGTTCCTATAATCATTTGTCATGGATCTTTGCCAGGCTTTGGGCAGCAGGTAAAGAACAGTCTCAGTTCTCCAGATCACCTTTGAGAACTGCAAACTGTGTGAACACATCACCATGATGACTTGCAGTGATGCCACTGTGACATCAGCTAATGTTCCAACACCACGTGCATCCCTATGGCCAAAGTGACAAGAGGTTTAATCATAGAATCATAGAATGGCTAGGGTTGGAAGGGACCTCTAGAGGTCATCTAGTCCAAACCCCTGCACACGCAGGGTCTCCTAGAGCATGGGGCACAGGGTGATGTCCAGGCGGGTTTGGAAGATCTCCAGAGAAGGAGACTCCACCACCTCTCTGGGCAGCCGGTTCCAGGGCTCTGTCACCCTCACTGGGAAGAAATTCTTTCTCAAGTTCCTGTGGAACATTTTGGTGCCGTTTCCCCTAGTTCTGTCGCTGGCCACCACTGAGAAGAAGCCAGCCCCCTCCTCCTCACTCCCTGTCTTGAGATATTTATATACATTGATCAGATCCCCTCTCAGTCTTCTCTTCTCCAGGCTGAACAGGCCCAGCTCTCTCAGCCTTTGCTCATAGGGCAGATGTTCCAGGCCCCTAATCATCTTTGTGGCCCTGCGCTGGACTCTCTCTAGCAGCTCCACATCCCTCCTGCACTGGGGAGCCCAGAACTGCACACAGTACTCGAGGTGCGGCCTCACCAGGGCTGAGCAGAGGGGCAGAATCACCTCCCTCGACCTGCTGGAGACGCTCTGCTTAATGCACCCCAAGATCCCATTGGCCTTCTTGGCCATGAGGGCACACTGCTGCCTCATGGTCAACTTGTCGTCCACCATGACGCCCAGGTCCCTCTCTGCGGGGCTGCTCTCCAGGAGGTCGGTCCCCAGCCTGTAGGCATGTCTAGGGTTATTCCTCCCCAGGTCCAGGACCCTACACTTGCCCTTGTTGAACTTCATGAGGTTACTCGCCGCCCAGCTGTCCAGTCTGTCCAGGTCCCTCTGGATGGCAGCGCAGCCCTCAGGGCTGTCAGCTATTCCTCCTAGCTTAGTATCATCAGCAAACTTGCTGAGGGAGCACTCCATCCCTTCATGTAGGTCGTTAATGAATAAATTGAAGAGGACCGGACCGAGGACTGACCCCTGGGGTCAGTTTAATAATACCAAGAGTATAAAAATCAGAATGATAAATGCCCAGAGGTCCTCAGAATTTATAAAATATGGCAGTTTGATATCTGCATCTGACAGATGTGGCAGATTGATATCTTCACCTACAACACACGTGCTCTTTTGAGACAACTCTTAATGCCAGATGTCCAAACAAATTCCCCTGTTTCAGGAGGTTTAGAGTCTCTTAGAATGACCACTTGGCAGAAACACAGGATTAAAACTTGCATGTTCTTTCTGATTACTGAAGCACAGACTGGATGATGATAGTTAGAAGGCTGGAAAAACCTCCAAATAACAGAACTTCTGCATTAGAAGAAACACTTGACAAAGAAAGTATCAGATCAGCAACTTCTAGTCCCGGAACAAATGCAGAGGATCCTCCCAGAGGCTTCACAGGTGACCAATAGGCATCTCAGCACTAAGATTAATTGCTGTTATAGGACTGGAAATAAAGGCAGCCTTAGCCCAAAGCTGTGGGAAGCTGAACAGGCAAGGTCTCTGAGAAAGACGGTGCCAATTCCATCTCTTTAGCATGGGGATATAGCATAGAGTAGGCCCAGAAGAAGAGCACATTGCAGGGAATAACTCACATTAAAAAGGCAACAGGAGTAAAACAAAAACAAACAGAAAATACAAACCTGAATTTAACTGTTAAAGCTGCAGATAAGTCAGAGAGAAAAAGCAAATAAGAAAGTATCCATTAGAAGACTATCGTGCTCATGCAGAAGACTATTTTGCCTCTCTAGCAATTATCCCCCCTGTGTCATTTCAGGCCCACTGCTGTCCTTTTTTTCACTGATATAGGTGTCTTTTCCAGCCCGATCAAGGGCTTGCTGCTCTTTGTTTGCACGACAGAAGGCTGAAATCTGAGGCTCATACAGCTTTGATGTTCCAGGGAATGGCATTAATGCTACCCTGAGATAGAAGAGAGGTTAAACACATTCCCAAAGATTGCTTACTCCAGAAGAAAAGCGACACTCAGAATCAATGCTGTGTGAAAGAGATGGACTCCGAAAGAATTAAAATGCAAGAGACATGCAACTTGATTAGCAGCAAACTGAAAGACTTTCAGTCTCCGAGCAGAAGTGTTTTCAAAATGATACATGTCCTTGTAAGATAAGAGAAACATCTTCAAAAGAATTATTTGTGAGCTTATAAGCGCTTTACTCTGTGCAGAGACCTTGTGGTTACCCCTCTCTCCTTTAGAAATGCAGCATGACAGCCCAAGAGTTGCTATAGTTTTGAGGAGTTTAATGAAGAGAGCAATGGTGGCAAAGAGCATTTTCATGGATTACACTGCTTGGCATCACCACTTTTTAATTCCTGCACAATTTCAAAGTGACTTGCTATTGCCTTTGCACAGAGCCAAGAGGAAACACGAAACAAAAAGCAAACCCTACAACCCTGTCTCAGCGCACAGCAGGTGGAACAGGACTGGGTTTCCGGATCTTAGTTCTATATTGGTTGAAATGAAGAAGCGGCATTTGGTAAGAAAATGTTATCTCATGCCTAAAGAAATGACTAAGTGCAAAGCAATGCCTTCTGCATCCCTATCAACCGTATTCTAGCGGTGGGAGGAGCTGGTCCTTTCAAGGAGCTTACTGGAGATAGACGAGGAAAAAATACCTACACACAACAGATTTCATCCTGTGCCAAAAAAGAAGTCAAGACCACAGGTCTGTTTCTAAATAATACACACAATCTTGTTTCTAAACCATATACACAGCCAATGTTTATGGTCTCAATATAGAAATTGTATGAATTACTGCCCTACATCCTGCAAGTTGCAGGAAGTGACAGGATTCAACCCTTACTTATGGCCCAAAGCTCACACAACTTTTACACTGCTGTAAATCTTCCTGAGCTTAAGACACCTCCAGACTTGCACAACCCTCAGATCAGAATTCAGCCTCCCCTGACAGTTTCCTTCCTTTTTACCCCTGGAACTTGCTTGCGCACACAGAAGCCCCCTGATCTGCCAAATGTCTTCTTTCCTCTTTCACGTCCTCCTGCAGCTCCCTCGAATCCGATGGGCATCACAGGGCCACTGCTGTCATCCCTCCTTGGTCAGCCGTTGGGCTCTTGAGCATCACCTGCATCCCACATTATTCAGCACTTAGGGTCCTGGATTACCCCTAGCCTCTCTCTTCTGTGCCTGCCATTCACGACACTCTCAAAAAGGCTCCATTGGCTGCAATGTCCCTTGCTCATACTCCACCTCTAGATAAACGTGTATGGGATTTTTACATGAAATTGCCTTTGAAAACGTTGAAATCCTCTGGTTATCTTATGCCTTTGTTCTTCAGCTTCAGCCAAAAGACACCAGAAATCATGCACCAGAGAAACAGGTAAAAGTAGAAACATCAAACCTAGCCTCCTACTTCAGGAAAGGAGGTCAATTCAACCTGTAAGGAAAGTGGTCAGGTCGTAACTTCTTTCCTCTTTTAAGCCATGCACATCTAAATTCTAACCTCAGCATATTCTAATCCTCTTTCTCTTCCATGCCTTCACTAAAAAGGTATTTGTTAAGTACTCTTTCAATTCACACTTCCCATATTAAGTGTAACTCACGCAGTCTCACACGAGGAATGCTATGGTTTAAAACACCTTGGTACAAACGCTTACACAAAGTATGCCTCTGTTCAGGAATCCACATTCAAACAAGTCTTAACTCCACTGACTTCTGTATCAGCCATAGCTGCATTCCTATCAATTTATCAGCATGCATTGGTATGAAAGTCTCCTTGCTGTGCTGAGGCACATCCTTGAAAATTTCACTAGCACTTTTTATTGGTTCTTTCTTCCTTTTCATAGTGTTTCACAGTACTATAAGTATCAAGGAAGAAAAATAAGTCCGTTATCAAGGGTCGGGTTATTCCAGAAGTTTCATTCTTACAGTATAAATGTCTTTTGTAACCAGACAACAGTGTGGATTTGGAACATGCTCAAGTCCAGCAGCATTTAAGAGAGAAAACAAAGATCCATGGTTTTCGAGTGGGCAGTTTACAATTTCAGTAAAAAAAAAGCAGGAAAGGTTAATGAAGGACACGCCCCAAATCTTCCCAGAAGCATCCACTGAATACAATACATAGAGCTAGAGATAATAGAACAGTACTCAGGTTACAAATAGAGAAGGCTGTCAGAAACTTCAAAAGCACTCAAAAGTGGTCAGAAACAATGAGTACAATGCTAAATTAAAGTCATCGAAGAGAAATGGGAGATTGTGAAAAGATTAAGGAGTAATTTTAGTTATTCAAGTACTGTACTTGGTTATAAATTGCTTACAGCCCTTGACATATAAACTTGAGCATTACTGAGAACAAGGAAATTTCTCCAGCTCCAGCAACTCCTCAGAATACGTAAAATATTACAGAGCAAAAAGAACTAGATTAAGTATTAAAAAGCCTCTTTATGAAACACTGGAAAGAGCATTACTGTCTTCCTACCTTGCATCAAAAATACATGAGAAAAAAATGAACAAACAAAATGCTCAGAGACAGGTACTATAAATATTAGAAACCTGGAGAGGCTTCTATCAGAAGAGAGGGGATTGAAAAGACTGGGTCTGTATTCTTCGGAGGGGAAAATATGATGAGACACATCGGCAGCAGAGAAGTAATAATAATAATAATAATAAAAAGTTTGTCCTGATAACTCCCATTAGTACAGCATCAGGACAGACTTACTATAGCAGAAAGGCAGTGTATTTAGAACAGAAGTTAAAGAAAAAAACATATATTTTTAATCAAGTGAATTGTTAATATACTCCTTGGAGTTCCATGTATAGGACTCAAGGTGAAGACAGAAAAAGAATTTTAAAATCAAATTTTCCATGAATAGCAACAATTTCCAGAGTTACATTAACAATTTAATACCAAGAGCTTTTGTTGTTTGTGCATCCTGCAAACATCATCTCACTGACTGGGGCTGTTGCAAGCTTTCTCCTCTGGTTGGACACACGTGGCCACCAGCTCTGACTGCTCCTCTGGCTCCCCCAGTTTGCTTTGACCATCACCCCACACTTACTAGACAAGGTGAAGTTCACATAATCCACTGAAATCACAGCTGACATCCTGGCCTCATAAGAAGAGATGGCAAATCCCCATTGACCGCGCTGTATCACATGTCAGTGCCCAAGTTCCAAACCCTGCAGTTCTCCATTTCAGCGAGCCTCCACATGGCCTTTTGCATTTTAAGATTTACAAACTGTGCTAAGTTGATTTTTATTATCATTATTTAGCTGTATAAGGAAGAAGTTTTGTTGCATTCTCACTGTATTTTCAAGAATGCTTCTAGAGCATATTTTTATTATTCCTCGAGTTAGCCATTTCGCACACACTTTCCTATTCTATACATTCTTCGGGATTCTGTGCCATTAGATAAAAGAGAAAGATGGGCAAACACAATAGCCATTCACTCCCACAGGAATGAAGAGCTTGGARAAGACCGTCAGCTGCATGTTTTATAACTTCTCCACCTCAGCTTTCAGACAAGTTCAGCTAATGACCTTGGCACAACTCTTCCGGGCACMACAGTCATCAAAATGATTCAAAGCAACCTACATCCCTGCAAGGGAGTTCTCATCTTTGATTCAATGAGGGGAAAACTGATTCAGAGATGAGAAATCACAGGAGCCCTAAAAGCGGGATAGCAGGAGAGCCCATGCACAGCCAAGGCTTTCTCAGCTCCAGCTGCTGGAGCAGTCATTAATTAATTTGAATTTAAGCAAGTCGGAAAGCTGTAAGCAAATCAGAAGACAAATTGTAAACAGAAACCAAATGGTTCTTATAGAACCTATATAGTCCTATAGAACCATAGAACTAAAGAGAGAAAGYGAGGTT
This sequence comes from Eudromia elegans, assembly GCA_003342815.1. NCBI lineage: Eukaryota > Metazoa > Chordata > Aves > Tinamiformes > Tinamidae > Eudromia > Eudromia elegans. The sequence continues at coordinate 1,579,506 of PTEX01000143.1, read as the reverse complement.
ACCTAATAGAGAGCGGTTGCTGTTGAACAGTCACAATGAATAACAGTCTGTCAACACAACTGACGCTCAATTGTCACTTTGTATAGTGCTAGTGGAAAGAATGGGTTCAAGCCGCCATATAAACCACTGCTATTTCTTCCTATTTTATATTTCAGTCCTTTAGCCTTCTTCCTCTCTGGCCACATTGTCAAAATCATGTCCAGATGAGCTATCGTGTCCAAAGGAACTATCACTTGATGAGGCTACTGCCGTCTTGGGTGCTCACAGGGGAGCTGCCAGGAGGGCAGAGCCCCACGTCCCAGGTGGGCAGAGCAGCAGAGCGCTTTGAAGGGCAGCAGAGAAGCAGCAGGAGCCACGTGAAAACACTGTTCTGCATACTGACACCCAGGCTCAACGGACCCTAGACGCTGCAGCGGCAGGCAAAGAGCTGCCTATTCGCAGAACGGTAACGGGACGTCTCTGCCCACGGACCGCATGCAATCAGTTKCTGTGAGCACAATTTGCACAAGCACGTTTTATTATGCCAGTATCCCAGCATCAATACAGATTACAAAATCAGGATGATAAAAGGCCTTTTAGGCATGACACCAGCCCACAGCTGAGCAGCAACGTAGAGTCACGGCTCTGCCACCGGTCTGTTGGGTGACTGCAGGAAGCCACTCTATATCCCTGGAACTCAGCTTCCCCTTTTGCAAAAGGCAATGAGGAGGCCAACGTTTCTTTCAGATAGTTCCCTGAATATCAGTTCTGGAAATTTTTCTTGCTGCTCTGGCCACTCAGACCTTTGAGCTTCGCAGAAAAGCAGGCAAGACAGCAAACAAGCAACAAAAGTTTCCTTGATGTTACACTGTGGTTACACCAGTAGAGATCGGCTACTCTATAGTGCAGAAAGGCTATCARTAATCTTTGTCCTCGGTTAAATAAGAAAAGAAAAAAAAAATGCTATTTTAAATTAAATAAGTGCATTGGGTGTTTGTTAAAGTTGATTATGGTTTGCAACATACTGCAATTTTCAGTTGTAATAATTACAAAGCAAGGCTAATATTTGTCAAGGCAAGTTTCGTGAAAGTGATCTCTGTGGCTCATAAGAACAACACTCCAGTGCAATTCGCCAACAGTACTCGGAGACGCTCATAAAATTGCTGTGTAAAGCAAATAAAATATAAATGATCATAATAAGGAACAGTTCCCCCACTATGCAACCCGTAGGGAACAGTCTATCACTTYTGTATTATGCAACATTAAGACTACTACTTTAATCCCAGCCATAAAGGTGACCCATCTCCTTCATTTTTGTTTAACTAGAGACAACTTTATTGTGACTATTCAGAAAAGAAACCAACAAAACCAAGAAGTGTCGGTAGATCCCTATCTACTCTTAACTTGATGGCCAGCAACACTGAGGATTCGTTCAGGGAGCCATAGTTCTCCACCAAAACTAGACTGTCCAGRCCACAAAACTCACCGAAACGACATCTGATCTCTCTCCTTACCTGCTTTGAAGATCCACTCCAAATAGCCGTTCAGTTCTCGTTCAATTTGCTGCTGCCTACGGAGTTTCAGGAAAGCTCGGCGATTTTCTACCCGCTCTCGTTCTTTGGCGAATTCACTATGGGAAGAAAAAAAAAGAAAAATGAAAGAAAAGCTTATGTCACCAAAGGTGRAAAGCGAAAGGAAACACACAGGTCCCCTCTCATCCTTTGGGTTATACTTWTGAAGCTCTGAAGCTGATAACGCCAGCAGTGAGTGGAAACCATTACACAGCACACTACGCATGACAAGCTGTTTCCTTTATTCTACCCCATCTGTTTCTCTGTATCTCTTCTCTTTAGAGAGGATTGCAGACTGCCACGTCTACATACACTGTTGTTCCAAGGCCAGACAGCACTGAGTATCGTAAGATCCCGATGCACAACCAGGTGCTCCCACCCAGTCCTACCATACAAATCACCTCTTACACTACAGGTTGTTTCCTCTTCTTCCCAGGGCCGCTCAAAACCACCACCCCACTGCAGATCTTCCTGTAAGATCATAACACCACCGTGCCACAGAGGCACCGCCAGCCTGGAGTTTTCCAGCTCCCTGGAAAGCTCTGTGGAAGCTCCCAGCCTGCAGTTTTCCAGCTTCAAGCTAACTTTAACAAACAAGGTGAGAAAACGTACTTTGTTAAGCTGGTAAAACATCCCAGGGATCCTTGGTTGAGGTTAAAAAACAATGCCCTTGCTATGTGCCAAAATGACATGGAAAGCAAGAATATGGACACAAATTCTCAGAATAGTCCTCTACAGGGGAGTCRGAACGCAACAAGATCACAGAAGCCAGAAAAGAAATACCCAATCATCTAATCCCYTTAGCTGCTTTTGCAGGAATATTCCCTGTGTACATCCTACAACACAGCTGGAAGCGATGCAGAGATGACAGCACAGCCCCCAACCCCGGACGCTGCACTGAGGCTGCTCCCCAGCCTGATCCGAGTCATCCCGAGGAAGCTCTGGTGCTCCACCTGAAGCAACCTCAAGAGCTGAGCGCCCATCTACCGCCCTGGCCTCAAGACCAGCCTGAAGGCCATATTCCGAACAGGAGTTAAGAGCAGGAGCAATTCCCACCATTGACACGTATGGCTAAAAGTGGGACCAGCCTTTTGTCTCTACAGTTACCAAGAGCTCATTTATGCTCCCATGTGGCACATTTGCTTTGCTGGGTCCTTCCTGCAGAAGAGAAGACTGAGAGGGGATCTGATCAATGTATATAAATATGTCAAGACAGGGAGTGAGGAGGAGGGGGCTGACCTCTTCTCAGGGGTGGCCAGTGATAGAACTAGGGGAAACGGCCACAAATTGAAGGACCAAAAGTTCCACAGGAACTTGAGGAAGAGTTTCTTAACGGTGAGGGTGACAGAGCCCTGGAACAGGCTGCCCAGAGAGGTGGTGGAGTCTCCTTCTCTGGAGATCTTCCAAACCCGCCTGGACATCACCCTGTGCCACATGCTCTAGGGGACCCTGCGTGTGCAGGGGGTTGGACTAGGTGACCTCTAGAGGTGCCTTCCAACCCTAGCCATTCYATGATTCTATGATTCCTTGCAAACCTTCATTTAACAGCTGTGTCTTTCCATAACCCCACCCATTACCCGCATGCTCCCCCATGAAAACCAGCAAGGAGTAAGAGACGGGAGGGAGAAGAAAAAAATCAGGGAAAGGAGCTGCATGTCCAGCAGCAGCTTTATATTCACAGCCTGTCTTCTACCCTTCAAATCTGATGCTTTTGCTTGTTTTGGCAGGACTGTGTGACCCATGAAGAAGGGGCTGCAAGGAGAAGCTGGCGCAGTGTGCAGATGCACACTGATATCAGCCACTGACACAACACTGCCCTCAGCCAAACCGTTAGCAGTGTTGGCACCATCCTGCCAGTCTCCTGACTTCCCTCTGTCCCTCGTTTGACAGCAGAGCCTATGACCCCATCTTGAGAAGAGAGGGGAGCGAAACCCTGCTCCGAGCAGACAGCCTCTCCTTGGCAGTCAGCACGTGTCCGGTTCCAGGAGCCCGCACGTGTCCGCTGCAGTGCTGATATTCTCCCCTCTTCCTTTCTAATGTTCTCATTTCTGGTTCAGCGCCTGCTAGTCGGGGCCACAGACCTCCTCTCAGCTTTGATTTCTCTCTGGAGAAGGAGGAATGAGATCAGACAGCACTTGGTGACAATCTGCATTTAAACTGCCAGATATGGGGAGTGGGAGGGAGCGCACACTTCCTGCATTATCGGGTTGTTTCATGGCAAATTTCCTAGCCTTGGACTGTGCCAGATGGAAGCAGGAGGCAATGCCCAATGGGGAGTTTTATGAAGGACTGCACTGTGCAGGGAGAACAGCAGATGGGCCACGGCACTGCCTCCCTTGGCCCTCAAGCACATTCAAGGGAGAGCAAAACCTTTCCTACTCTCCACAATCCTACCTGGCCCAAGGAAAGGAGAAGCTAATGAGGACGTTACCTCTTTAATCTTATCTCTCAGCATGTAATAAAACGAGGTAGAAACAGTCCTATCCATTTGTGTTACAAACACTCAGCAGTTTCTCAACACTCAGGCACTTTTTGCACCAGTGCAGAACATTGGTAAGGTTAAAGCTACCTGCACCCACCAGAAACAGCTGCAGGAAGGGACAGGTCTGTCCCCGTGCCAAGCAAAGAGCCMTCACAGGCCCCACGAGCTTCAGTCTTGGCCTCTGCTTGTCACGTTTGACACGGCTGTAAAGTTGAGAGGGAACTTGCAGAGCAAGAGCTCAGACCTCACTGAGGATCTTCCGACTGCTAGAGAGCTCTAGCAAAAYAGCCTAGGTTGAAGACAAGGTCTTTTTGGTGAAGAAATACATCACACTTTCCCTTMCTATCTCCAGAGATCTAGTGAGGCTGAAACTTGGCAATAGGCTGCTTATCCTTATGACACACTCTAATAAAACTCCTAAACTCAGTAGTTTAGGTTTCCTCCTTAAGAAATGGACAAAAACRTTTCCTGCTGAGAGCTAGGTGGTGGGGAGAGATGGTATAGGATTACTGTCACTGCTACCACTAACAGTGACGGTGACTAGCARTTCATGACAATAACACAGGCAGTTTGTTCCTCATTCAGAACAATATAARCTACACAATTCTCATCAAAACCCTGACCTTAAAATGTGAGAACAGTTTTCATCTACTGCTGCTCAGAACAAGTGAAAACCCCACAGACCTCAGAAGGATTTCACCAAAGACGCCCAGGAGTTGAGCAGGATGTTCAGACTTAAGTCTAGAACCAAAACACAACCAGACTTAAAATAGRCTTTACTTTCAGGCCAAGTGCTTCAAAGGAGAGACTGAAGTGGATTCTGGAAGGTGCAGGCATTTAGGGCTGCAGTCCCGCCTGGGAAAATGCAGCCCTCAAGAACCAAGAGGAGCAGACGAATTGAAGCCATGGAGATGCTGCAAAAGGGACTGGCAAGGCAAGGAGATGTTCAGCTGCCTGGGCTCATCACAGGCTGGGCTCCAGGGGGAGGAAGAACCAGGCTGAGACAGGAGGCTGAGTCTATAAAAGCCTCCCAGGGCAAGCCAAGCCTTCCTGCAACCCAAGAGCATCCACATGCGAACAGGAACACCAGGTTGCATTTGAACAGTGGAGGGCCATATCCCACCATTGCTTGTGACTAATTAAACTGTGGGGTATAAAAGAGGAATAGCTTCCACTCATTTTCTTTCCCCTTTCACACCCAGGCCTCTCTGCTTCTAATGCAAAACGTTCTGATGCCCTGGGGTTTGCCCCCTCGTCCAAACGGTGCCGAATCCCTGTTGCTCGGGTAGGCCCGGCACACAACAGTGTGACGGAGTAGATCGCTGTAGAGCCAACGCTGCTCGGGCTCCTGCCGTCCCACAGCACCAACGTGGCTGAATATGCTGCCTTCTACGAGCAGCCTCATCTGCCACCACGCACCTCTCCTCCAAAGGGACCATCCTCCTTCTCCAAAGGAGGCATCAGTCATTTCCATGCTGCGTTTGTCACACTGCCCGGGCCATGTCCCAGCTGCCGAGCCACCTTCCTGCAGCAGCGCTATCCCTGGCCAAAATCCTTCAAAGCCCCTCAACACTGCTCGTTTCACCAGGGATTTATCTTGTTAATATTCTTGCACTTCATTCGCTAACCCCATTAGCATCCCAGAAGTTACAGAAGAGCAGATTCTACCTCCAGGGAAGGAATTTGWTCTGCTGGTTCATATCTCGGTATTTTGTCTTCCTGAAATGCAGTAAATCATTTATAAGGGGAAATCTCTACCAAAAGCAACCAAAAAAGCCCAGTACCTTTATAACTGTTAACACAGGAGGACACAAAGCTTTTCCTGTGCTGAACAGCATAAACAGAAAGAGAGCCCCTTTGAAATCTCCCAAGAGACTGAATAATTCAGCAAAGGTCCAACCTCAGTCCCCTCCYGAGAGAGGATGCCGGGGATGCAACTGCAGGCGAGCGGAGATCCTCCTGCGAGGACGTCCCCAGAGCCCGCGGCGGCCTGGCCACCTCCAAGCAGCCCGTCTTTGGGGACACCCACGGGGGCTGCTCCGGGAGAGGAACGAATCCGGAGCAGCCTTGCTGGCTGATCCGGGGCAGTGCCCAGGGGACAAGGGGAGCGGGTCTCCCTGCGTCGCACTAGCCTGGGTACGTGCGACTAAGCTAGAAATAGACATGAGGAGCAGAATAACGTTTGACCCAGGAAAGACAAATATGAAAAGCAATAAATCCAAGAATAAACAYCCAGAGTCCGTGTGTCATCACAGAGGGATGCAGGAGGCAGCGAGGCCAGGAGAGATCTAGGGATGACAACCCAGCAGGAAGCACGGGAKTTTGCAGAGCCTCAGAAGAGCAAGACAAGGCAGGGCAATGCACGGCTGCCCGCTCTCCTGGCCCAGGCCTGGAGAGCTGCAAACCCAATGCCACACGGCTCAAAGGTGTCCTGGTACCTTGCACCCGGAAGAGCTGTGAACAAARTGAGAAAAGATGAGGTTTAAAGAACATAGGGGTTTGTTTATTTCATAACAATATCAGGTATCTCCTTCACGGTAGGTCCTGAAAGCACCTCAAGATGAACCAAACTATGGCTATCCTCATTCACAGACAAAAAGAAAAAAAAGCAGAAGAAACTTGCAGGCAAAAAAAAATATACAATTTGATGCCTCTGACCTTCTGATACTGAGCCCAACTCAGTGCTGAGCACAGGCAATTGATTGCATTGATTATATATCAATTATAAAAACTCTGCGGCATAAGATTTCAATTTGAGGGAGTTGGAAGAAATCTCATCCCATGGGCCCAGAGATCTCTCAGGAAACCAAGCACGTGAATTGCACAGAAAACATCAGTGAGAATTTCTTCCTGCTTGTTACTTCTAAGATGGTGTCTTTTTCTCCCAGATTACTGCCCATAAAGATGGTTTGATGATTGCTCTGAGTTTTGAACATCAATATTAAACCACAAGGAAGCCCAGAAGAGGACTGCAATTGCCTAATGCTGAAGATGACAAAACTCTGTGCTCCTGATCCGTCTGAAGTTGTCCCACCAGCCGCACAAAATCCCTAATATTTCCAGTTATTCCAGCTGGGGTCCAGCTACCGCTGACCAGATGTGTGACACTGTGGGCATGGTCTGATGGAGGCCAGCCTGGAGGAAGAGATGGAGCTGCTACAGGTCCAGCTGGCTGAGCTGCTCAGCACGCCCTAATAGCCAGCACTTGGGAACAAGGATCAGCTCAGCCGGCCTTGCACAGCTAGAGGTGCTTCTGCTTCCTCTTCACTGCTCTAAAGAGGGGCGAGAAAAACCAGCTCTGCTCAACCAGCTGATCCGGGATGGAAGCACCACCGTGAGACTCATCCCTCAGCATCGAGCCAGGCTTCACAGCCACTTTCATCACTTGAGCATAGCAGAAAGATGCTTCAAACGCAAGGCAGACATGAGTGTATCATGCATTTCTAGAAGAGGAGAGGAACAGAGCAAAGGTGAAGCCTTCAATGCAGCTTCCTTTAAAAAAAAAATAAAAAGCACACCTTCAATTTGTTTCAAGTTGCGTTTTCACTTTAATTCCACCTGATCCAATTTAAAACGCTGCAAGCGCCACAGCTGGGCCAGGCTGGGCTGAAGGAGGCAGTGATGAGGAGCAAAAAAGGCTCCATTTATCTCATAGTATCAATTGCCACAATCAGCCCACTAGCTCAAAACGCAGCAATAGCAGAGCCCACRTTTTGCAGGACATTTAGTGAGAGGATGCTCGCATGGAAAGACTTTGTTCAATGACAACTTTTGTAAGAGGCATGTAGGCTTTTGCCCAAGTTTGCAGCAAAACCTTAGCTAAATGGAGGGGTGAAAAAGGAACAGAAGGAAAGAAAATACTTATTTTACCTTGTCTTTCCCCTCTTTTTCGAGTACAAGCTGGGAAAAGACTTAAAATAAAAAGCGTAGAATCTCATATCTTTTCACGATGCAGCTTTTCTGTTGCAAATAATTAGCAGCAGCCAAAGCGAGACCACAGCAGGTAACAGTGAACTTGGAACAGATCTGGAGGGAAAACGAATGATTGTCTCTGTAATGAGGGAGAAGGAGGACAGGAGAATGCTTTGCCATTATGACAGATTAATCATCCTGATTATTCTCCAGCCTCTGCACGTCTTGAGGGCTGAAGTTTTATGATCTCAATCTGGCAAAAATCCTCAGGATGGGAAAACATGTCAGGAAGCTCAGCAGAGCAAATCGCAGCCAGCCAGYTCACCGAGGCCGCAATAGGGCTGTGTTCTTTCTCCCAGGGAGCTGTTTGCTCTGAGAGCAGAGAAGTCTCAGGATTCAAAATGCAGCTGTCAGAGGGAAACAGAAATCCCCTAGGGAGGCAGCAGTACAAGGCAGGAAGAGTGTTTAATAGGAGCATTATCCCAGGTTGTGCCCAAAACAAGGTTCAAGCAGTGCAACTTAAGATGCCTTTAAGCATAAACCATGAAAGCTGCAGTAACTCTCCAAGAAAACCACCCTGAAAATTGCCTGAAATCACCCCAAACCAGTGCTTTGGTGTCAACACGATTCCATGTTACAGGTCTGTCCTACGGAAACAGCCTCCTTAAACAAAGGAATCTTTTGTTTGTCGTCTTGTCTGCCCGCAGGATGTGGGCACTGTCCGTAGCTCCAGCCCCTGCCAGGCTCCCGTGGTCACAACGATGCTGGACTCTTCCAGCACGATGTCCCCCCGCAGTTCCTGCCCCCAGGGCTCTCCCACGGCGAGACGCTGGTGTTGCCCRTCCCAGGACGGAGCAGATCCGGACAGTGTTGGCAGTCTCAAACAGGGAAGGTGCAAGCTGGCCACGCTCGTGTCTCTCTGTGCTTTGTTACTGCAGCCAGAGGAGTAAACCTCCTGGAAGACCATGGCTCTTTATTGGCTGGTCTGGAGACACCTCAGGCTTTACTATAAATATCTGAGGACGCGACAAGCAGCATTTTTCACACTCTAGAGACACAGACTCAAATGCATCATCCTCAGCACGCTGCCCTCTCCGGCCAGGCCTCCAGCTATCTCACCACCCTCCCCTCTCCCCACCACGGGGTGAAACGTAGCCTTAAAATAAGTCAGGTAACCTTCCTCATCGCATCCCACACCAACACTCATCCTCTTTGCACTGTGTAATCCAAAGCACCRAGACAGTCACAAATGCTTTGCCCAGAACCACTGGGCTCATAACCAGGCAAAATTAATACCCAGGTCGAACATCTCAGTAGAGAACTCCCTCAGCTCAGCCCACAGATGAAAGGTGCTAGGTGGGCTGAGCCTGGAAGGGAGCAGCTACGGCAGAGCACCCGCTTCAGCCCACACCTTTGGTAAGGAACTCAACATCCTTGCTTGCACCTTCAGAACGAAAGAGGTTCCCAAGACCGGCGCAGGCTGCGGCGCTTTCCGCTGCCGGGGCAAGCTGAACACTCAYACCAGCCCCACAAGGAGAGCCGAGCGCAGCTGGCAACCCGGCCCGCGGCGCCCGCATCGAGAAGGCAACAGAAGGCAGAGAAGGCCGTTCCAGGAGGGTATCAAACATGAGCCAACTCCAAGAGCATTGGCAGTGCCTCGACCAGCAYGCCTGGGGAGGACGCGCTGGGCAGCAGGCAGGAGGCTCGTTTAATCCGAATTACGGAGCCAACATAGTTGTAATTGCATCTTCAGCCACATATTCAGAGGATATCGTATTATCAACCGTGACCCAAGATTTTGGGTTATTTTTATACCAAGATTTTACCAACGTTCAAACATTTATACACTTCCCTGCCAGGTTCCTTCTAGCTTCTCTCTTCTTCCAAAAAGAAAAAAAATAGTAGAGAGGAACTAGATGTTTGCTCTTTATTTTAAAGTAGTTATCTTCTCTTCCTTAACGTTTGCAATGCAAGTGCTGCCATATCTTGCTAGCGGATGAAACTCAGACACCCAGCCAGTTCAGTCTACCTGCACTATTCAAACAGATAAGCCCTGGAGCTAAGGCTGCCTTTATTAGGTATCTGCACACTATTGACATGGGTTCAAAAATAACAACAGAAGGGTCTGATCCGGTGTCAATAGGAAGCTCAGTACCTGCGTTATCATTTCAGACTATTTGCATTGCCATAATCTGTGATAATGTCCCTTTACCTATTGCAGAAATCTATACCTTCCCTGTTGCCAGGCAAGGAACACAAATATAGGAGAGGGGACCCCTAATCCTAGAGCAACATTTGTCTACAGAAACAGGGAGGGGGGATATATCTGAGGATCTCCAGTGGAGAAGCAGCTAGCCAACACTGTCACCATAARGTGGATTGCACTAAGGCCCCGGGTGAAATTCTACCATATGTTGGTCAGTGTTCACCACTGRCCTCTGCTCTGTGGTTCTTTTTATGATCAAAACTTCCATGCATAGAGACAAATGCAAAGAATTACGTCCAGCAGGAATGTGTGTTGTTTTTTTTTCAAAGTGCTGGGCTGGCTGAGCAAAACAAGGCAAAAATTTCTGCCTTCAGAGCTGGTGTCCTTCCCTCACCTGACCATTCCACACACAGCCACCTTCCTTCAGCTCCTCAGTGCCCTGGAGCCTATTGCAAAACTGCGATAAAACGATATTTAGAAGCTTTCCTTTGGGGAGGAGATGTAATTACCCTTACCATTACCAAAGAGGAGCCTMATGTACAGAGCCGCATTTTTTATAAAATATACACACCTATGTTTCATCCGTATCTTGCCCCAAGCAACAAGGAGCTTTCAGGTGAGGCAGGCTGAGGCCTCCATCTTTTGGTCACTGAAGACCCTTGACACTAGCACAACGGAACGGGTGACTACAGGTTTCTGAGGTTGGTCTTACTTTGCAAGTATCGTTCCAGCCAACATGGGCGGGCCATGCTGGAATGAGGCGGGTGACCTATGCACCAAGCCGCCTGGCTTTGGTTAGATGATAGATTGGATAAGTATGGCCACGAAGTGGCTCATTGCAAAGCCTCTGCTTTGTCTCATGAGTGGCTTTGGACCAGCATTATCCATTTTSATCACTGTGCCTTGACTCAAGGACCAGCAGATCTGCAGCAGAAGGACCTGCTCCTGATGCTCCTCTGGACCAGCATGTCTCCCACCACTTGCTGCTTCCCTGCTCTTCCACTCACATATTTTGAGGCATCTCATCCTCAAAGCACARGAAAACTAGATGTGAATCTGTTCCTTGAAAACATTTTTCTTACTCTGATAACTTAAAGAGCAAAGGGTGAAACACTAAAGGGCTTTTACCACTCAGGAACATTCACTATTTTCTCTCTTTCCCAGCCACTAAGAGCCAGATGCGAATCTAAATCTTTACACATACACTTGGATGGGCTCGTAAGAAATTGGGTGTGAAATGAGATGTCAAAATCCACGAGCTTGCAAACCATTAAGATGAGTCAGGTTGTTAAATCCAAATCAAATTTCTACAGATGCTGGGGACATTCCAGCTAGGCTTCAGACTTGGCAGCCTGGTCTCTACAATGGCCCAAACCCAAAACTCACGCGCAAAGAATACTGCATCCTTGCCTGACCCCAGGGATTTCAACAGCAAGAGACCAACRTGTTCCCCAAATCCAGACATTTGCTTAAACTGCTACTATTTTTTTAAATAGGTAAATTTTAATAACCTTTTGTTTAAGCTTCACATTTTCTTCACACTTTGCCATGCCGTGCAGTTAGACCAAATGCATTATGAAGACTCTGAAGTCCAACTCCAGCAATAAAGTTCTTACACTAACATCAATGAATGCTAACGGGTTTCAAGACATGGCAGGAGTAAGCAGRGCCCCTAATCACTATAGTTACACAGAATCACAGAGAATCACAGAACGATTGAGGTTGGAAGGAACCTCTAGAGATCATCTAGATCATCTGTTCCAAGGTTCTGTCACCTTCACATGAAAGTTCTTCCTCACATGGACATGGAACTGCCTGGGTTTCAACTTGCACCCCTTACCCCATGTCCTATCACTGGTCACCACCCAGGAGAGTTTGGCCCCCTCCTCCCTACATTCTCCCCTCAGGTATTTGTACATATTGATCAGATCCCCTCTCTGCCTTCKCTTCTCCAGGCTAAACAGGCCCTGCTTGCTTAGTCTTTCCCCATACGRTAGATGCTCCAGCCCCTTCATCATCTTCATTGCTCTACGCTGGACCCTCTCTAGAAGCTCCACGTCCTTCTTGTGCTGGGTAGCCAGAGCTGCCCCCATCACTCCAGGTTTGGCCTCCCCAGAGCTGAGCAGAGGGGCAGGATCCCCTCCMTTGCCCTGCTGCCAACGCTCCTCCTGATGSARCCAGGAGCCCATTGGCCTTCTTGGCCATGAGGGCCCATTGCTGCCCCATGGTTAACCTGTTGTCAACTGGGACTCCCAAATCCCTCTCCATGGAGCTGCTTTCCAGCAGGTCAGCCCCTAATCTGTCCCAGTGCCTGGGGTTAGTCCTCCCCAGGTGCAGGACCCTTCACTTGTTTTATAATTACACTTGTGCCATAATTATATGACACTCACATAACTATGGRGTCTGTATTCAGAATCATCTGAATGATTGTTCAGCAGCTTATCCTGTGCCTCTAACCTTACAGGAATATCCCTTAAGAAGGAAAGGAAAGGGTAGGAAATGTGTGAAGGGGGATAGTGCATAGTGTGATATATGGCCTCGTTTTCTGTTTTTCACCTACATCCTCTCCAGGTACTAAAACTATCATATATTCCATTTTTTTAATCCAGATGGAAACAAGCAAACCATCAGTGCCTTACCCTGATAAGACTCCCAGCACCAAGTTGAGCATGAAGAAAGAGCCAATGATGATGAGAGGGATGAAGTAAAGCCAGTTCCATGTATTTCCTGCAGCATCATTAGTCTAAAAACAGGAAGAGAAGGAGAGAGACAAAAAGCAAATATTAATTGGTTGGAGAGACAAAATATAATAAGGGCAGAAGCCATAAGAGATTCCACTCATTTCCATAGGGCTCTTCACCACTGATGAGCTACTTTGCTATGGTCAYCAGCTGAAACGCAGGCAGAAGAACTGAGGAAGCAAGGTGAGCATCCCAGTCACAGGTCACCAGCAGCTCCAAAATGCTTCATCTCTAATTCTACAGATCCAGACTGGCCCTGCTGGGGGGCAAAATACTGTTTGAAATGGCTTCCTCTGTGCAGCAGCACAGATCCTGCCCCAGTCTCCGCACCTCAAGTCGGAGCTGGCGTGTGCTGAGCAGCAGGGTTGTATTTACATCTGAATTGAGACACAACAAGGGGAGGGAGCCACAGGCTTCCGCTAATCTGTGCTGCAATTAAGGCAGCACGTGGCACCCTGCCCAAAATCTGCATGGGCGCACAGAACAGGAGACAAGAAGTCTGCAAGAAAAGGAGGCATCTTTAGAGCAATTGCAAYTGCACATCTGCTTGCTCAGCACTTGAGGGCTGTGTCATCAAAACCCATCTCAGGCTGAGCAARCAACAGCGGAGATTAAGGGGAGGGGAGGCTGCTTTAGCTTACGACAAAGTTTCTGCGTTTATCAACCACAAGAGAGCTCTTTAAGGAAATGCTGAGAAGTAAAATGCCACATGGCCATTACTGAAGCCAAACGCCTAGRAAAATGCAAATTCTTCTCTTTGGAGCGAGGAATGCAGCAAGCTCAGGTGGGGCTGGTGTGAGGCATAAGACAGGCAAAGAGCAAAATAAAACAAGAGACCCAAAGGCACCTTCCTCCTCCTCCTCCTCCCAGTCTTGGAGGAGAACCCACTGTCCCCATCAGGAACTGCAGAGATCAGCAGGGACCATAAAGAAGCACTCACAAACACCAAGATACATTAATTCTAATTGATAATGGTGCCTCCTATTTATCATTTGAGGTGCTTTTTAGTCACTGCTTCACATCATATTTGGAAGCGGGACTTTGCTTGCAGAAGAGCATTCACATAGGAAAAGCCTCAAGTGCAGTCATGAATATCTCAACCGTGTGTGTTCCTTATGCCACCTGGAAACATCTCTGCACAAGCAGACGTCACCCGGAAAACACACGGAAACAACACGCAAGGAGAGYGACCTTCTTACAGGTGATAGCACTTATGGTGGTGATGGAAGTAAATACCTTTTTCCAGAGACATTTTTAATGTGGTGCATATCTGCCTAAAGCCTTCCTCAAGGAGCAGACTCTGGCGCTCAATTGCATAACAAACATTTCTCCAAATAGCTAACATATTCAACAGCTTCTGTGTCAGTTGATCTGTGAGTCATCCCAGACAAGAGCTAACCCACCCAGCCACAAACCAACACTGCTACAGGCAAAACCAGGGGGAGACAAGCAAACGAGTCTGAAGGGAACACAGGCTGGGAAAACGAGAATGCAGAAAACAGAGAAAATGGTCCAGTTCTTTCTCTCAGCACTAAATTTTTAATGTCTTTTCTGAAACCTGTTGTCGGGCCACAGCAGCATKTCTTCTTTTTATTTCCATTTCATTTCTCTGCTCCTCTTTCAGTGTTTTGATGTCTCATTTCCCTGTTCTCCTACTCCGCTGGCATAGGGTGCTAAGGACCCTTATCCTCAGTGCCTGCTCCTCAACACACATAAAAAAAAATTGAACTTCCTTTTTAGGATTAACCTGCAAAATCTGCATTTTATATATATATAGAGAGAGAGAGGTTGATATCTAATTGTCATTGCACTGACCGAGATGGAAGCCTTCGTGCCACCGGCTGGAGCCACCACTGCCCATGCAGCAAGGCTGGGAGCTGCCCTCAACCCGGCGCGGGGGGCTGGAAAACCACGAGGAAGAGCCAGAGGAAGGAGCAGGCGGGAGAGGGGAAGCCACATAAACACGACAGCGCAGGAGGTTCAATACTGCCAAACGATCGCTTATCATTTATTCATTCGTTTGAAGCCCGAACTTGGCGACAGGTCCTCGATTCCACGCCACCATCAAAGCCTTTAAAATGGAATGTGCTGAAATACAACTAATTAAGCAGCCTGCCCTGAGCCTCTGCCACTCTGCCTCCTGCCGAGGGCAGGGCCAGGCCTTGCTCTGCCTGTTCTGTCGCCCACACAGGTGTCCAGGACAAGCTGGGGGACAAAACAGCAGCCAAAGGGGTCACCAGGAAACTCCAGCGCACGCAGAACCTCCACGGACACAGAGCGTCCGTGCAGCGCACCCAGACCTGAGCCCGAGCACCGCTCACGGCACCGGATCTGCCGCGGTGAGCTGCTCCAATGGACCCAAACTGTGAGCTGCCAAGAAAACCAACCTCCTCACCCCCAGGAGAAGCCCGCAGAGGCCGGCGGCCCCCACGGGCAGAGCGGCTGGGTCTTGGGCTATAGCCCAGCCTATTCGTTAAGGCAACGGATCAGAACAAGTTTGTGTTCTAGCTAGAATACTTCACTGGTTTAATGTCCGGCTCACTGTCAGGGCTACTTAATCCTAACCACAGGTCTAACTCACTAGGAAAGAAGTAGAAAAAAATGCTTGTAACAATGGGCTAGAATTACGTCAAGATACACACGGGCTCTCTTATTGCTTAGGAGATGCTGCTCCAATCCCAGCAGAGGAGGGGTCTGCTGAAGCCTTGGTCAAGGAGTGTCCAGGCAGTGCGGGTGGACGCTCACATCAGTTAAGCTTGCCAACACACAACACACCCCTGCATCCCTATGCAGCGCTAGGACGTAGGAAACGGGCACAGAGAGCCCAAGAGACAGTTCCCTTGTTTCCCACTTCCTCTGTGACCTGGAAAGTATCTCAGGCTTTGAAAGTCCTTATCCGCAAGTTCAGCCCGTGAAGGGGTCCTACCCAAAAGCTACGCTGCTGGCCTCCTCTGCATCATCTCTCCGTTCATCTCCAAGCTCCTTCCACCCCCTGTCCTGGTGCACTCACTGAGATGCAATATATACCTATCCAAATATATACCACAATACCTAGGCAAATGTGTTGCCTCCTTTTCCCATTCCTCTTCTTTTTCTTCTTCTTCTTCCCCGTCACAGCTGTTTTGGAGTCCCCYTCTCCCTTTCCCGCAGCAGTTAGCACACCAAGAGCATCCTCAAGCAGTGACACCAGTGCCATGTCTCTACAGAGATAGTAGGTGAAGACTGTCATCTAGAACAAATGCAGAGGCTAAAAATCTGCTGTCTTGCAGAGAGATTAATACCCTGAGCTCCCATAAAACCAGAGAACGGAGTGCACTCCAATAGGCACAAGATGTTTTCCACAATCAGGCCTTCAGTGACTTGCCCAGTATCAGAGACAAGGCTACGACGAATCCGCAGACTTTCCTGCATCTCAGATCAGGAGAACTGCTAGGCCCTTGCTCATTATGTTAATAAGATAGCAGCTCTGTCTAATTAATTCATTTAAAGATAAATTCTGAAACAATTAGCTTGAAAGCCACATACTCCCCTTTGCAATGTGCTGCAGAGACCAAAAACGCTTTTACGCTACGTTTTGTGTTCCTTTCTGCAGCCGCAACCCTGCAGGGCATTGGTGGTCACGGCCCCTGTTTCTTGGAGCACGTAGAGATGCAGAGCCTCTGTGCCCCGAGTTTGTCACGTCCCTAGGGCATCTCCGTGCTGCAAGGGCAGAAACCTGGGGGACCCGGAGAGCAGAAACCGGGGCGCCCCGATCAGGCTGCTTGTGCCACCACGGAACGGGATCTCTTCTGCAGCCAGCACAGGTCAGCAGAGACCGGCGCGCACCCACGTGCCCCTCGCACACCACGGTGTCCCCGAGGGCCCTGCCTGCCCTCCGCTCCGCGCTCCCCGCGGGGTGGCTGGGGTGGCCCCAGGGGGGCTCCGCAAGCCGGCGGCCGCACAGCCGCGATCCCGCCTTCTGCTGATGCAAACGGGGCTGATCCCGGGGAGCCGCCGCTCGCTCGGCGGGGAAAGGGGCGCGCGGCCCGGAGCTCGCCACGAGGACGCGGACACGGCGGCCTCCGCGGAAGACCCGGCAGCCCCCGTGCGAGGGGAGTCCCTGCAGCCTCCCCTGGGCTGCGTAATCACCGTTTGCACCAGGAGTGCCCGACACGCACAGCGTTAACTTCACTGCCCTGCGACCAGGCACATCGCTGCCTCTGYGCAGCAGGGTGACAAACCTGAGCTCTGGGCGGGTTTAGAGGCTGCAAATTAGAGCAAGTAAAGCAAAGAGTTATCCCTGCAACCCTCGCCTCCCTTTCCCCTGAGCAGACAGCACCCCTGCCCATACGTTCACGCTCCCGTGCAACAGAACCTAAATCTACATTTTGTATGGCAAGAGACAGGGGGATTCCCAAATACCCGAGTTCCACTTTCCAGCAGACCATTAACCGAATACTAAGACCATGCCCCAAACGTACCTCAGACCTGAGGGATCCCTGAGCTGGAGCTAATGGTTCCTTCCAGGGAACATAAACAGAAGATCTGCCACTATTTCGTGCTGCTCACAACACCATCCAATGTATATCAGGGACCAAGTGAGCGAGGCAGTGACAGCACATGTTTAAATAATGTATTCTACCTATGAAACAGTTTAACCTGATTAAATCCTCTTAGGCAAGGCAAAAGCAGCAGGACAACAAAGACCTTCACCATAGGAAAGAGCTGGGTGGTACAAGCAGAGCCTTCTGCTCAAGGGCTGTCACACTGTGGTGAACACAAGCACCAAAGACAGACTAAAATCTTGTACTTCAGCTGGTTTCCACATTTCTAGTCAATACGCAATCACCCTCGTCTTCCTCCCAAACGCAGTCCGTGTCTGCAGAGTGCTCGAAGCCCAGGAGAGCCCGGCGTATCCTCACACAAGGCTGCACCAGTCTGACCGTCGCAGCCCCTCACGCGAGCACAGCGACTGCCCCGTGAGCAGCTCGTCCCATCGCGGCTGCAATCACCTCCCAGTCCCYATCAGTTATACAGACTTTAGGACTCACTTGTGCTCACTCGCACTGGCTGGGGTTCACGCAGGCCTGAAGAGCAGCTTGGAACTCCAGGCCAGGTCGACGGTGCCCGTAGCGGATGCGATGCCCACATGAGCTGTACAACAGCACTCCCAGGGCTCCTCCACCAGCCCCACGGCCCTCAGCTGCTGATCTTGCAACCTCTGAGGAGACCTGGTGCTAATCCACCAGCTGACCAAGTATGTACCCCAAAACYGCTGCCAGTACAAAACCCAGCGCCTCTGCTCACACCACCACGACGAGCAGCATCTTTAGGAGCAAAGCGTCARGTCACAGGTCAGCACCACCCTGGGCATCAGACCCCAGGACAACATCCTTGCTGGTTGGTCCCGTCTGGGAATTTCCACCCAGGCTTCCCTAGATACGCAAAAAGGCTGTTTGGGGCTGTCAGGATGTTATAATTATTCCATATTTTTACCAGTACAAGCACAAATTGATTCATGTGTCTAAACAAGGAGCCATTTTGCTATTTACACAAGTAGCTTCTTTCAGTTCCATTGACAGTCATAGAAATCCTGAGGCAATTGCCCCATATCTCCAAGGAGGAAATTCTGCCATCGCATTGCTCAGCACGTTCTCCAACAGTGTGAAGGAGAGGCAATTAAGGAGCTAGCACAAACCATTGCAAATGTTTCCAGACTGGGGTTCGATAACCAAGGGATCTAATTTAACGGAGATAGGCACAGCAGAAACACCACAGACTGCTGGCTCTTTACCAGGTTTTTAATCAAAATGCACAGTATACCYAAAGTTTACTCATTTTTATTTGATTTAACCAGTGGCAGAGCCTGACTTATCCGGGGCAATTACAATACAGTCTTTCCTTAGATAAGTGCTTTTGCATTGGGAACAACTGGCGTAGAGTGGTGACCTCTGCTCACCTYCCATCCGATTTTTTCACGATTCGCTCCTTGCTTCTGCTGCTAATTAGCAAGGCTATTTGTGTGTGATTTATTTCTCTCTGTCCCCGCTCGTAGCATTAGGTGAATTCTAGAATCACCATGAGCAAAGGCGGAAGGTTTCGCCGGGCCCGAGGACACACGGAGCGCAGGTCTACCCAGTCTCCTTCCCCACCTGCGCCAGCTCCCCGCGCTGCGCTGGGCCACAACCGCCCTGCGAGGCTTTAGCCCTTCCAAGACCATCTCCTATAAAACAAGCAAGTGCCAGACGGTTCTGCAGGAACGGGGGTTTCCAAAGGTCTTGGGAGGACAGGGAACACCAGCAAGCAGCTGACCAGGGCTTGTATTTGACCAGGAAAGTTATTGAGGGGGTGTGAGAGGGAGATTCATACTTGTATTTTTGAAGAACCTGGTTCCTCTTGGCTCTTCTTTGTTCCTTAAACCTTTTTCTTTGCAATCAGCTCCCTAAATAGTCAGCTCTTTGTGGTTCCTATAAAAAGGTTATTATGTGCAAAATGCCAACATTTAATCTGGATCTACTTGACCACAAGTAAATAAACAGCGTGCTCCTCCCTCCTATCTTTTTTCCTCCCCTCCTCCTGAAGCCCGAGCACCAGAACTGCACATTTATACTGAAATTGGTGTTTCTAGGACAATTCTCTTACCTCACAGAAGATATTTGGTTTTTTGCTCCCACCTTTTTAGCTAGGTTAAGGAGTAGGATAGAGGTCATCCAGTTTCACTGCTGAAGAAAGCAGCAATCCACCTAGCCCAAATCCCCCTGCTTCTTGCCTCCATTCACAACTCCTGGATCCCAAGTGGGCATCGGAGCAAAAGTCTCCAGAGTCCTTAGACTCTCACAATACAACAATTCATGCTACTTTTGAAACAAAAACAATCTTTCTGTCCCCAAAAGGGAAATCTCCCACATCCAGCACCCCAGACATTTGATGTGCAAAGGAGCAGAACGCACCACTAGTCATTAATAGGATCAAAATCAAATCCATAATATTTTTATCCTGCAAACAAAAAGCAAACGAGCAAAAACCACTCTGATAAATTGTCTGCTGCGCTGAGCAGAGAGAATTGTGACTGTGAGAATTTATTATTCTCAGACATATTTTTATAAATATTGCCGGCAAAAAAATGATGTTTCCAGAGTTTGTCACGGTAACCGAGAAGGAAGCTGTGACCAGCGCGTTACGCCACAAGCACGACGAGCTGCGACCAGCGCGCTGAGAGCCTTGTCACCGCACAGACAGCCCCCGGCCCCGCAGACGTCCCTGGGTTTGAACGAACTCGCAGCGCAGCCGTGCTCAGAGCGTGGTGGGACGGCGGGGAGAGCCCCCACCGAGCAGCACCTGCTAAAGGCAGGATGATGCGGATGCTGAATGAGTCAGCAGTGTCCATCGGGACGGGAAGAGTTAAGGCAGTTTGGGTCCGATCTGCGAGGTGAGGAGCTCTCAATGCTCCTTCTCAAAAGTTTTGGAAAGAATGGCAGGTGCTGCTATTACTGCCCCATTAAAATGAGGCACGGAAAATAGAATAAAAATCTTTTCCCAGAACTTGACACAAAAGACGTCCTGGCTCTGTGTCTCGAACTCGAGATGAAGGGGAAGGAACACAGGGGCTCATGAACGTGATGCTTCGTGTCACCCCGTCAGGATCCCGGCCCAGGCACCGCAGGAACATGGATAGTAATGAGCTGATGTTAAGATCCAAACACTGTAGAAATAACCAAGGAGATAAGATGACAGAAGGAGAAAAACTAGCAGCAAGTAGGGCAAAAACGTCCACCAGGCCCAAGGCAGGAACACAGTGGAGACGCAGACACCCACCCCAGGGAGAAGAGGCGATGCAGAAGCAGGGACATGAGACGTATCCAGCCCTCCACGCCTGGACGAGAGGCTTGAGGAACAGGGAAGGCAACCCCTGGCACTGCCTCGAGCAGCAGGAACTGAATTAACACCGTCCCTGCTGAAAACACAGCAGCAGGAATTGAACTAACACTGTCACTGCTCAGAATACAGCCAGGCTCTAAGGAGGCCTTTAAAAGTCCTGGCATTATTGAGCATGGGCAAGGGGCGAGAGGGTAGCCCTGGCATTGGCTTTTTCCTTTGGGCCAAGAACCCATCTCAATCTCTCATAAGCCTGGAATACTAAAATCAAAGCCTCCCCTCCGCATCTTTGTGACATTGGAAATGGCCCAAAAGCCTGCCCAGAGGAGGAGAACTCAAAGGATGGCAAAAATCAGTACACAGCAGCTACTGACACCTGAACACACGGCGAGTATGCTCAGTTTGTCCTGGAAAAACGCCCAAAAGCAATGCAGCGATGGTAAGAAAGCATCTCATTTTACCTTCATTTGCCACATTATAGCGTCACAAGCAACCGTCCCGCTGTCACTGGGATTATCACTACAGCAGCGAGAGTAATTAGGACGGATTAAAGAAGAAAAAGCCTGTAGCAGCACACACTGCAGCAGACCCGCCTCCCCCTGCCCTCCCGTGCGCACCGTGCAGTCGAGCCCTACCCAGGGCCACGTAAACCCGGTCCCCGATGGAGCCTGAGGTGACACGTGAGGTCTTGGTGCTGCTCTGCAGGCGGCGTCCCTTGCGCCCCGGCGTGGCCGTCCCGCTCCAGCCGCTCCCCCAGCGCCTCTGCCCGGGTGCCCCGGGATCCAGAGCTCTGGGAAGAGCAACCTCAGCACGTTGGAAAATCAAGGACAAGTTACCTGTGCAACAAGTCTGATCCAGGGGTTTTATTCCTTAACAGAAATACAGCTACCCTAAACAGAAGGGGAAGCACATCCGCCCGCACCACTGAATAGAACAAACACCTTGGTGGAGGTAGAGGGGTATTTTTTCAGTGGTGGGCAGTCAAAATCTGGAGGGAAGGGCAGCTTGAGAGAGATCTTCCCATCGCTGAAGCAAAGAGCAAAGCTCCAGTCCGTTTCTGCGGGGCAGGAATTACAAATTCCTCAAACAGGAGAAATCAATGGTGGGAAAAGGAGGAAACGTGCACAGAAAATTAGCCCTTTGGTTTTAGCATTCAAAATGTCTGGCTTGTCTCCCCAACGAGAAGGGCTAGAATGTACCAAATGAGCAGGCAAGGGAGCTGTAATTCCCCCAAGCTCAACAATCCAGGAGCTGGGCACACAGAGGAAAGCCTCCGGATGCTCAAAACCACCCTCCAATCCAGAACCCTCGCAGGGAAATCCTCGAAGCTGGCAGCATTTACATTTTGCTGGGATACTGTTAGCCATGTATGAMCATGTTTTAAGTGCAGCCATTGCACGCAGTGATAATGTTAATTCGGTCAAGTTTAAATAGAAGCTAAATCCATTCCTTTGTTTCTCCCTTTATGCAGCCTTACTTATCTCCTTTCCAAAGGAACAGAGTCGTGGGGAAAACRATCAGGAGAAAATGCTGATGTTTTATGCCTTGATCCGAAGGCTTATGGCCCCAATAAATCAATGAGTAAATATGCTAACAGCATTTCTCGATAGAAAATTCATTCTTCGCTCAGCTAGTGTGGACTCACTCAGCTGCTTTATTCATGAGGACACCCGCCTCCCTGCCTGCCTGGCACTGAAAGCCTTTAATTCACCGTCAGAAACTACTGGCAGGCCAAGGGACTCTGCCCTTTCCTTACTGCTACTGGGTGCTAATCTCACCTTTCTTTTAAACAGCTACAGACTTGAATTAGGAGTGTAAACTAGGTCTAAGCAACTCCCAACAAACAGCAAACCTTCCCTTCCTGTGGTTCATTAGTCATTATACATCTGAAGGTCAAATTACTGTTAAAACCAAGCAAATCATTCTATGATTCTATGAAATCATGTTGTTTCACCCAACACAGTTCAGATAAACCATTATTAAAATGAGCACCACAAAATCCTCACGACGTTATCTTTCAAGTCCCATTTTCTCGGAGTGTTCAAGGAAGTTCTGCTTTCTGACAAGGAGGACACAGCACTATCAAGGTCCTACCCCTGGTAAGCACAGAGACCGACTCGGTGGTGGTGGGGAAGGTCAGGGGAAGAGCTGTTCCTTGAAAGCTGGGCACTGCTTCCAGGCGTCGGATTCCTGGGAATCTAGAGTGCTTTGTCACTCATTGCTTGAAGAGACTCATGGATAAGCAAAGGAAGTGACACTTAGAACAAATCCAGTTTTGTCTTGATGACCTTTCGTACACTACTGTGCCAATTAGCAAGGCTTCAGATGTCTGCTGTCATCAAAGAACAAGAGCTGGACCCAAATGGACACTCGTGTATGCAAAAGACACTCGCATATTTACAGCTCTGGTTGCTCAAGGATGCATACAATATTTACATGAGGATAAAGATGCATGCAGAGCAAGGTATGGATTTTGTTGGTCTAGTGGGTAGATGTGGAATAGACTTTTCCTCCCACTCAGCAGTCCTCATGGCCTATAGCTCTAAGTCAGCAAGACAGAGTCAGTCACATGGACTGATTCCCAGAACACTTCACTAAGAACTCAATACTCCGTCATTTTCTGACTTTGAACATAGGAAATCATGGACCAATGCCCAAAACCATTGCACAAATGGACAGCCCTAAGAATAATGCATGGGCTTTATCATCATCTTAAACGCAGATCTAGATTCTTCCTGAAAAAAATAAAGCTTTTACACCTCAAGCAACAGCTCCAAATGTTCAGGCAAAAGCCTCCGAGAAATTCTCACCAGCAGAAAGCTGTTTAAATGAATTACGTTCCTGATTACACTGTACAAAATTCTACCAGTGAGGTGTTGTTATATGTGCACATTCCTCAGGAAAACAGCTGGTTAGTGCAGAATACAGATCTGTTTAGACCAGGCCACTTTTTTGTTTCATCTGCTCAGGAGACAACCCTCCAGCTTCCCCTCCAGTCAGCTACATGGAGGAAATATCCTCGCTCCAAATTTACGCACTTCTCTTCTTGGAAATAAATAAGCACACAGACTTAATCTGGCTCCATGGCACGTGGTGCTTCCACCACCATAGCTATTTCCCAGTTCACAAAAAGGTGATGTCAAGAGAGGCACTCGAAAAACACTTTAAACATATCTGTCGGATGGGGAGGAGGGATGATCACCGTGCAGGCAGWGGTAATCTCAGCCACATGCTCTTTGCCAGCTGCCTGTCCGGCACCTCGAGCTCCTCCGTCGCTATAAATCTCTACAAAAGCTCTTTTCACTCGTTCAGGACTTTTCAGCCTGGACACTACGCAAGGCCAATCTGATGCACAGTCTCTCTTATTTCACAAGTAATTTCACTGCCTTCCACATAGCTCCTGGGCAATCTTCCTCCCACGAGGGAGCAGCAGAACGTTTGCTGGGTTCTGGCACAAGAAACTCCAGAAAGAGCAAGAACATGGTGCTGACAAAAACACCTGGATTGAGAAATTCTGTTTCTAAAGTCTCTATAGYATTAGGAGCTTCATCTGATGGAGGCAGAAGCAGGAGGGAGATGGAACCTCCCCAGTCCTGACCTTCGGATGGTTCCTGACCACATGGCACCCATCTCCCAAAGGGCACCTTCAACTGGCATCCTGCTGCGCAGGTCTCCGGACACGCCAGCAGCCTGACCCCAGGACAGCCCCGCTCCAGCGGACCTTTCCCCACTGACAACACAGGCAAGGGCCGGCGGACCCCAGGAAAGAGCCACGGGTATTTTGGGTCCCTGCAGGAACTACGGGAGCAACCCAAACCTCTGCTTTGGGATTTTCAGAAGCGCTCTGCTATTCTCCTCCACTCCAGCCACAGGTCTAACAGTCATGGCATGAACAGGTTGGCATCCTTTCGAGAGCATTCAGCTGCCTGTATTCTTTGTGTAGGAAACCAACTGCTGGGCATGCAAGAGCTGAGTGTACCCTGGATGTTGCAGTGTCGTCAAGCAGCAAGCGAGTGTCTTCAGCTGGAGTTTTCATTGCCTGGCAAGCGCTGATGATTTAGCTGTTGTTTAGTTGTTGTTTCATCTCTTTTCAGAGAGCAATTGCTCTGTTAAAGGGCATCTTAAAGTTTACATGCTATATGTCATTCCCCTGCTGAATATTTTGAATGTCTTCTCTTAAAGCCTTGGGGGTGGCTGCCCCACTGTCGTTTTGGATATACCCGCACGGAGACACTAAATAGCACGCTGAAGATTCAGTGAGGCATTTAAACCCTTGCCCAACTTTAAGCATTTGCTCAAGTGCTTTTCTGAATAGGGGTAATTTGCTGAACAAGAACTGGCCCATTCCTTTGAGCCTTASAGAAATTTTCCATCTGGACATTGGGTCAGACAGTCTGTGTTTCCAGATGGATGGAGACCTGGGCATGGTCAGCRACATTCATCACACCCATCTTCGGACATAAATATTTCAAAGCCACTTCAGCCTTAGGAAGACTTCACATTTTCTCTTAGAATATCTTCAGATTTTCACAAAACCTTCCAGATGAGGAAGCGTGCTGAGCAGGCCATGCGGTGACGCTGCACTGCCGAAGGACCCGGGAGCTCGGCCCTTTGCCAAGCAGACTCTGCGACTCGCCAAAATTTACGGTGCTGTAAGACTGTTGTACGGAGCTCATCGCCCCRCACTGGATCCATAAATTGTAAGGATTTCTCCATTTACTACATGCTTTTCTTTCACAGGGGCCACCAGAGTGCTTCAGATAATCGGGTGAATATTGTGATGCGAATTTAGGGATCTCTGAGGGACTTCTACTATTTAACTGTAGTCTCTAAATCTAAATCAGTGGGAGCAGCGTTTGATCTCAGCTGTACAGCAAATCTATTGATGGATGCACCAATTTATTATTCCACACTAGTATATCCATCTGGCTAGGTTTTATCAGTTAAAAAAACGTCAGCTATTTGGGGTATTCTAAAAATGTGCATTTATCTTGGAATCAAAATGCTACAGACACCAGCTCCAGCAAGCAGTCAACTGCATCCACATATACCCTGCCACAGACAAAAACTCCCCCTTTAAGGTCCTTGAAGAAAACTTTACCTGCAGTGGGATCGAAGACCTCCAAAACCAGTACGATGCTGCTCACCATGCCAGGAAACAAAGTCCTTTCTGCTGCTATTAATATTTTCATAATTGCTTGTATTCCAAATACCTGAATATCTAATTGCCCAGAAAGACCAACATGATCCTCCCCCAAACCACCGTCTACTGACTTCAATACTGCATTCAATACTAGGATGCTACTAGATAGCCATGGGGAGCATGAAAACAGGCAGAGGCTTAGGTGAACTGCAGGCCCATTTGTATTTATATTAGACTCCCATTAGCCACACAACAGCTCAGCTTAATGAAGTGATCAGAGAGATCCCATCCCTCCTTCCTCCRCAGCCTGGCATTAGACCTCTCCCCATGGAAATGGGAAATGAGAAACTTGTCCCTTCTGCTCAAGAGCAAGATGCTCAGGGCAGCCTGGGCATGCAGCCCTGAGGATGGTTTTAGACATTGAGCAGTTTTCTTGTTTCTGTGTTGCTTCTCTTTGACAGCCCAGCACAAGCAGTAGGTGTTTCTGTTTATACATGATTCTTTCAAGCTCAGGAAAGTTGCTCGGGCCTAGAAGGCCATCACAAGTGATTATAATGATCTAAATGAACCAACAGTGACATTAGCAGTTAAAAGTAATTCTAAYTGCAGGTGCAACTTGACACTAGCAACATTAGGGGTTTTTCACCATCTTTTTAAGATTGCAGGGAGGAAAAGAGCACAATTGTACCTTAACACAGCTGTGGCACACGTTCCTTAGTCTGTTCTGCAGATAATACTCTCTGCCACCCCCCAGGGTCCCAGCAGCCCCCCCTCAACTAGGGCAAACCTCACCCAGTGCACACAGCAGAGAAGAGCAAAAAACAAATCACACACTAGAAATGTGTGCGGTTCTGGGTGGGAAAATAAAACCTTTCCTTGTCCTCCTCCGTCCGGTTGGCCATAATGAAAAGCAGCACTTAACTTAAGTCATTTTTTCCCCTCTTTTCCTGTCTCCCCTTGCTTTTGCTGGCTCAACAGTTTTATTCTTCAGTCTATTAACTCAGAACAAGGAGAGCTGCTACACACGCACAGAGCAAGCACAGGAGCCGGAACACACCGTGAACATCCCCTCGGCCAGCGACATCACCGGCTGCCAGCCCCGGGACACAAACATGACTATAAGCAAAGCCTCACTTATTCACATCCGTGCTGGTATCTAACTATGGTGGATTTGCTCTGCATTAGGCTCTAGCTTCGGATCACTTCCAATGGACGACAGACAGCAGTACAGGAGGTTTGCTGTGAGAAAAGAGCAATCTCAAAATCACCTTCCCAAGAGGCCCATGCACTTGGCTACTGCTTTTTGCTGGTACAAACGAGGTGTGACAATCACACGTAAGGAAACACAAGTATGAAACATCACAGGAAACCATAATCACAAGCAAAGGCCAGCAAAAAGTCACCTTTAAGGCCTAACTGTCAGGTCTAAGAGATGTATGAGCTCTGGTGGCTCTCAGGACCCAGAGGGGTCTCATAGAYAGGCAGCAAACAGAGAGGAACCTCAGCACTCAGCATCCAAGCCACGGGGATGCAGTTTGATAGGTTTTATTCTCCTTTCTGCTGCAGGAAACTCTCCACCTTCTTGAGGGGTTTTTCACGGGCAACCAGTGCTGGTCACATCCAAGCTCTTTGCAAGGGGCATCCCAGCAACAGCTTGGATTGCCCAACTCACTGCTCTGACTGACAACAGACCACGTGTCCAATGACTTGGCCTTTATCCATAAACACCCCCYGGATCTGGGAGCGCACACGTGAGCTCTCCAAACACAACCGGYTCATACAGATTCTCCACTGCTGCTGCGAGTCCCAGGAGCTACCGCCGCTGCACTAGCTGGAAATGGAACAAATATATCCCGACCTTCAATTTCCATATCTTTATAGGAACCGAGAAACTCAAAGGCACAAAAGGGAATGAAAAATACAAAGCTAATCAAAAGGTGCTCTAAATTCAATGAGAGAAAAGATCTAGTTGGGATCCACTTCAGGGTAAACTTACATTTTATTTGAACTGCTCATTCCTACCTATGAGCATATTAGRCAAGGCCTACTCCATAGCCTTGAGATACCCACTAGACACTTAATATTTGACAGCAGAAAATAGAAGAAACATGAAAATCTCTTGCCATTATAATCAAAAGAGCGTAAGCACACACTTTGACATTTCTCCTTTCCTGCAAGGAGCCCCTATTTTGCAAAGCAAATTCCACCATGTAGCTCCGAGCTCCTGTGGAGCAAAGATGAAAGGTAAAACCCAGCTCTTTGAAAGTCAACATCCAGACTTCCACAGACTTCAGCAGAGCCAGCTCGAGCCTGGGACTTCCTGTAAACGAGCTGGGACCCCAGGGCTCCGACCCGCTGMTCGGCCCCTCGGCAGCTCAGCCTGCATCTCCGCTGCAGGGGCACGAATGCACCTCATGGAGCAGTGCAGAGCAGCCAGCCGGAACAGCAGCCCCTGGGTCACCGGGGCAGGACAGAGCTCAAAATCCGCCCGATCCACTCTATGAAACCAGAAGCACTGAGCTCCAAGCAAACCGCAGCCGTGCTTTAACATCCAGCTATCTCCTTTAAGGTTACTAGTGTGTCGGTCTCAGGTAATAGGCTCTGTACAGTGACCAATGCTCTGCTTAGCACAGTAAAATCACTTCCTATGTCGAGGATATCAAAGGCAGGCACCAGTTTTCTGGCTTTTCCCACTTTGAAAAACAAGGTGGTTTGCCATGAATTCCCATGCTTCCCATATGAAATCGGAGTCAAATGCAGACAAATGTCTTATAATCACTTAGGTCATTGCATGAGAAAAAACAAGAATCCCTATGACAGCACAAGAAAAGAAAGAGGTTTTTTTTTTTTTTCTCTTAAATCACCAGAGAATACTCCCAAATTACCTGTATCAGCAATATGCAAACGATAGATCACTGTAATTCACGAAGATTCAGTTTGTAATCAGGATGATCTAAAATATCACTGCTTAATTCCTGGATTAGACCTGGAGGAAGATCGGGGTAGATTTGCTTCTGGGAGATGAGAGCTTTGACCACTCCGCTGCTAAAGGCCTCACATCCCAGGGCACCACAGTTTCCCCTTGCAGCGTATGTTGTTACGTTYTCAGGCCCCCCTCTATATTGGTTTCTTTCTTCTTCCTAGACGAGGCACTTTAGTCTGCTAACAGCTTGGAGAGCGTCGCGGGAAGTTTTCTCCTCCCTCTGCAATGCTGTAACAGCCTCTGCCTCCAACAGCAGCTGGTCACTGTCACAGAGCTACGCTTGTAGCATGGGGCAAGTGCAATATTCAGCGCATTAAAATACGCTACAGAGACTAATTAATAAAGGTACCTGATGTTCACAAGAGACAATCTGATCACCTGTAATCACCTATCATCTCAGCAGTGCTTTTGTGAGCCACAAGTGAAGCGGACCCTGCAACTTCTACTGTTGAACGCCTCCTCCCCCTCGACCCCAGCGCGATGCTCTAGGCAAACACTGCCCACCCTGGGAAGTGCCTCTGCTGAGCACCAGAGAAGGGGCCGAGCAGCCCAGCTCAGCACTACCGGACCAGGCTGCAGAACGGCCGCATTGGGCCGGCTCCAGCGCTGGGGGACGGGCTGCACGAGCCCAGCGGCAGCACCCGGCTGGAACTAAAGCAGTCCCTGCTCCAGGAGGAGCAAAGAGCCAGGACTGCCTCTCCAGCAGCTGCTGCAGCGAGGCCGCTTCCCCCATCACCCGTTGCTCCCTAGACCTGTGTGATTAGACACAGGCTAGAGCTGTCAGGCCTGCGGCTTGCTCAAGAGCTGGTTTGGACTAATTGCTCTGACCCCATCGTGAGGCTGATCAGAAAAGAGTTTTCCTCAGCTGATGYGTTTTCTGAAAGCATTTCACCTGGTTGACGGTTCAATCTCTTTGCTTCAAGCATTAAGTCACCTTCCAGGAAGTCTTGCTAGAAAACCTTCATTGGATGCCATTAAAGGGAAACGCCATGAAAGCATAAATAATGGAGCAACAAGGAAAAACGAGTCTGAGATTTGTGTATTTGCCCTGTTCTCCTAATTTGTCAGCTTATCGCTAGGGAAGGAGGCACTATTTGCAAGGCAGGTTCCTTACTGCAAAGCCTTGTCTCTGATGCTGTTTTTCTGTAAATCATAGAAAGATGGCATCTGCACCACATATAAGGACATCTCAGTTCTCTGGAAATGACAACATAATTTTCRTAAAGAACATCTTTGGGGAACCTTTGGAAGGACTTGGGTCAAACTATCAGATTCACTGTCCCTCTCGGCTGGGGGTCAGCGTACACTAAACTCTTCTGCATGCCTCATGCCCCCACAGACCTATTTTTCAGCTRGGCCTAATTAACTTTAGAAAGTTACTTTCAGGACCGAAACCAGCTTCCGCCTAATTAAGTTGGTGATGAGCTAGTAAGGGACAYGAGACTCCATGAGCGACCTCAGCCATCACCACTGCAAACAGAAACCCTTCTCAGCACCCCGCAGCACAGCCCGGCAGCAGGGGTTGTAGCAGGAAAGGAGGAGGAATAAAGCGCTATTGATCCAGGGCAAGCAATCAATCTCCTCATCTGCCAGAAGGAAATGAACGGGCCATTAAGGAAGCAGTCCATAACCTCAGCTTCCCCGTAATGGGTCTTGGTCCTAGACTGCCTGGCATCAGTGATTTCAGCCCTAAGGAGGGACCCCATGTGCAGGCTGTGCCTCTTGACAGCAGGAAGGGAGAGGGCTTGAACAGGCAAGGACACCAACCCACCCAACCAAGCAAACCCCGAACACGGCCGTGCTCGCCCAAAGGCAGGGCTCAAAGAAGGGCACTGCCACGCCTGGGGAACAGCCACCYTCACCGCTTTCAGTTAGTTGGGACATCTACATCCTGGAGCTCCTTCCTGTATCGATCCAGTATGGGGCCAGTACAGAACCACCTGATCCAGGCAGTACTGGATCAACCCGGAGCAGTTGTTGGATGCATTAATCCTTTCCATGCTGAAACACAGCCGGACCGTCAAAACTCCCTTGCTGAGTTTTCAATCATTATTCCAGTTCCAAAGCCTTGGGCGTTGGGTTCATTTTTAAACTTCATGAATCTAAACTGGGCATAGAGGAAACCAAGACAAAACCCAAACRGTGAAACTGCCTTTTCTCTTGTGGTCCTGTCTTAGACTGAACACGAGGAGAAACAGCTTCACCAGCAGTGTGCAAGGCCTGCTAGTCATTGAATGCTTCCGTAGGTGCCCACTCACACATCATACAGGGGTGCAACACAATTCCAAGGAGGATACTGGCACACAGCTCCAGGGGAGGGATCCCAAAACTGCCTTTCAGCTTCTGGCCTGAAATTTTGCTTCCTTCATCCTACAAATAGACTATTCAAGCACCCTCGTACCTGTCAGGAATATGAAAACCACCAGCTTCTAAAATCTAACCAGGAAGGTCAGGTGAGGGTTGCCATTAGTACAGCAAATAGTGCATCTCATCCGGGCATCCACTTCCAGTTAGATTAACTAATAACTAAAATGGCTACAGTAATTAAAAAAAAAAATCAATACTCCAATAGTCAACTCTGGTTTTCGCTTGTGGTACAGAAGGCAGTTTGGGAGAAGGTGATCTAATACACTCTGTATTGATTAATCAATTCCAACCAGGATGCYGACGGGCTTTTCTTACAATGGATGGTTGTACAAGGAAGGAGCAGGATTGCTGAATGAGAACGGGGGAAGCAGGTTGTGTGATGAACTTCCAAGGAGAGGGGAGGAAGTGCAGTGGGGAGCCAAGCCCTCGGAGGGGAGAGATCGGTCTGAGCAGAAAGACACTGGTGAGAAATGGCCAAGATGAGCAATGAATGGAGATAATAAATCAGATGCATTGACTTATCTAACACAGCAGATATGTTCCCTACCATTTGCCGTAGTTGATATTAATAAAACTTCCCTGTTGCTACAGAAACCCACAGAAGAAAGTCTGTAGAAGAGTCCAACACGGGTCTAGAGCCTACAGTGAAATAGACTGAGCAATTTGCAGTCCGATCGGCCAGTAGAATGGTCCGGAAGCATTATTAATGCCCACCTTAGTTAATAYATGCACACTGGTTCTTCTGTCTATAATGCAAGGCAATTCAGATTACAGCTGTCATAACTGTGAGTGCACCACCTTCCACTGTCACTGGGAACGAATGGTCACAGCACCCAGAGCTCTGGCTTTATGCACACACTCCCATATGCATGAAGCAACACGGGCCCTCCAAGCCTCTGCTCCTGGGAATGCTCACGGTGGCTTCAGCCATCGTAAGTGCCAAGATTTTTGGCCTTTTGCTTCTCTCCAGCACAACTCATGACAGAGAGCTTGGCACAACACTAACCCAAGCCCATGGCACAAGGGCTGTGGGACATAACGTGGGACGTCCTTGGYTGCACTGCAGCCATGCATTCCTAAGCATCCCCAACGCCAACGGCAGCTCCAACATGTCCTCTCTTGTACACCTTGTACTTGATAGAGTCCTTCACTACTAGAGAAAAAGGAAGTAGAGAAACATCTGGAGCACCCTCCGGACCTGAACTGCTCCTCTTTACATGTGCTGTGGAGGCAGGCAAAGATCTCAGCAAAGCACCAACCTATGGAGAACACGTGTGATGTGTAACAGCTTCCCATGTCTCTTAGGACTCCCAGAGAGCAAGCACCCTCTCTATGTAACAATCTCCTAGAGGTGCTAGGAACCAGCTGCTAATAGGGCTCTATTGACAGGTTATTCAAATCAGCTGGTGTTATTCACCAGTGTAAATTACAATACATAAGACAAGGCTAGACCCTGTCCATAAAGAAAACCTCTAGATACAAAACATGACTCTTTCAATACAGCTTCTTAACCAGTTGTTAATTGGGACATCCTGCAAACACCCTTCCAGCGACATACCCATCTTACAACAGAGCCTGCCAGCACTTTGGAGCGATGCCTGCCAATCTTTGCATGAAAACGTCACGCTGAAACACAACATATTGCTGGAAAGCAMGCCTGCAGCTTTGAACTACCACCAACATGGAGTGCTTCAAAGGCCCTTGTAGGACCTGCAGAGCAACCCCCAAAAGCATGAGAATAATCTTCCCCAACCAATGCGGTTCAAGCCCTGCCCCAGGAGTCCACCAGCCCCAGCAGCGGACTCACATTGTAGAGGATGTCGGTCCACCCCTCCATGGTGATGCACTGGAAGACGGTGAGCACAGCAAAGAGGATGTTGTCGAAGTTGGTGATGCCGTAGTTGGGGCCTTGCCAGTATTCCCGGCAGGTGGTCCCGCTCTCACACTGCCTGGCAGGAGGCTCCTCTCCGCAAGGAAAATCTCCCACCTCATCACCTGCAGAGGAGAGCAGCAGGGAGGAAGAATGGATGAGTAATTGGATGGGTAAAACAGCATTACACGCACATAATCATTATATAGGGCTGTGGCAGACAGAGGGCTTAGGGCAGGATGGAGCAGAGCTCTCCCTGAAGAGCCCACAGTTTGTCACAGCAGCAGCATTTGGCTGTCGTAAATGATCAACACCACAATAAAACAGTGCAGTAAGATAAAAGCGAGGCCTCGAGAACGCTGCACACATAAAATGATGCTGACACCCAATGATATCCCTTCACACAGCATAGCTAAGTGCTAAATATTCATGCAATAAAATTAAAGCAGGAGAGCAGACTCTCCACGGGTAGCATAAGCAAGCGCTGCTCGGGGCAAAGGCCCCCATGGCAGGCAGCAGCTCCAGCCCCAGAGGGGACTGCTCTATCATGTAAGCCCACGTAGCAAGGGAAGAACACCCAAGAGAGTCCCTGGGACAAGGGTGGCCCCAACACGAGACACCCAACAGCACCCAGGAGCAGCAGCGCTGCTCGTTCTGCACAGGGGCTGCTGCAGCCACATCCAAGCCATGTTCTTCTTCGTCCTTGCCTGTTACAGCCCTCCGGAGACCTTATAAGCACCAACAGAGAGCAGTTYGAAAAATCAAGGGCTGGGTTTTCAAAGCAAATAATAAACTAGGCAGTATTCCTATTAGTACAAAGATGCAATTCTAGAAGTATTGAAGAGCTTTAAGAGTGTCTTGACGTTTTGGTAACAGAGCTTCCAACTCCACAAAATCAGGTTCACCAGGAGGGAAACAAAATTTACATTACCACTAAGAAGGAATAATTTTTTACACAAAGAAAAGCCCGCGGGAGGAAAGCAAGAGCAGCCCCCCTGGCTCCAGGCTGTGTCACAAGTGTGCATGCAGGGGCGCGTGCCTTGGACCCTTCCCTGTCCACTCAACACCTCAGTGCACAGCACCTCTCTCAGGCTCCCAAGTGGGCAACCACAGGCTTAGTGAGGCAAGCCTGCAGAAAGGAAATACCAGAGGTGGCTCCTGAGGATGATTGGTGAGCATCCCTTACAGAAAGGGCCTGCGTTTCTCTGCCTGGCCTTTTGTTACTAGGTAATACTCTGTAAATGCAATACACATTTACTATGAAAGGCTTTTTTGGGGTTTTTTTGTTTGTTTTTTTTTTTTAATAGAGGAGAGAACCAGTCCCTATACCCATGAATGGGAAAAAGAGGCGCATCTCACAGAAAATTGTGAAGCATTTTGATGCCCTCCTTTCTGCAAGCRGCTTCGCAGCTCTGGGACTGGGTAAGCAGCAGAGAGTGGCTGAGAGCATTGACGTGTGGCTCTCCTGAGGAATAYCCCTGTGTCAGCAAATCACGACTGCATGGAGGATGCAGGGAAAAGAACGCAAGTCACGCATCCCCTGGAGAAATGCACAGCCAATAATTTTACCCATTTTTCATCAAAACCAGAGGTTTCCATTAGCTCAGATCAGCCTATCGGGCTAAGTGTAAAAGGCCCTTAATCTTTTGCTGTAGTTTGATCCCCGCATGCCTCCTTGCTATCGTTTATTATTGACCTGTATGGGACTACTGAACTAGCAACATTCACTGTTGACAGTTCTACYTGGTTCCCTCTATGATGAGCTGAAATAACTACTGGTAACTCTCAGGTGTCCCTCGGTTCCAGTAAAAATCTCAGGTTTCTGCTCACTTCAGGGATTGGGAACAATGTTAAGCATCCTGTGCACCAATTTGCTCCCTTTGGACAGAGGCATTTCTTTAATGAGGTTCAACATCTCCACACTCGAGTCAGTGCTTGGAGCCTGTGGTATCAGGCCTGGCCTTGGTAATGAACCTCTTTTGAGCTGATGAGCACTTAGGTTTTAAAAGGCTTGGCTGATTAGATTGCGGGAGGCTTCGCTGCTCCTCTCCCAAGGGATTCCAGCTCCAGGAAAGCTCACGGCTCTGCCTTTCCAGAAACACCACAGGGCCRTTTCCTGGGAAGCAGCTGGAATTGATGTCTACGCTTCCTCCGACAGCAACCGCATCAACCCTGACAAAAGAGCAGGACGGTGCCTGCAAACGTGGCTCCTTCCTCCGCCATCCAAGAGCAGGTTTGCAGAGGTGGGACCTGCGGCTCCCGTGGAGATGCCAGGTGCTGTGRGGTAGAGGTGCGCGGTACCAGCGCAGCATTTGTTGGATGCGCTCCCAATTCCCGCCCAGCAAGCGGGAGTCACTTACACACAGCGTTACACGTGACACAAATCCGCTCCTAGTCCTCAGCCTGGCGCACGGGACTCTTAGTCATCGTGATGTCAGAGCTGTCTGCAAAGAGCGCAAACACGACTGCACTACGTGGGGTTTTCCCTCCTTTATAAGTTAACTAGTTTCTGGAAAAGGCAAAATAATAATAAAAAAAAAAATAAGGTCACTTTTGTCCTCTTTAGTCTACAGACTAGAGGTGAATGCGCCTCCAAGCTCGGTGGTGCTCAGCCTGCAGCCACTAGCTGCAAACTAGGTTTGCCAGCAATTCTCTGCCTCTTTTTGGGATTGCAGCTTAACAGATCTGAAAATATTCTTCAAAAATGCAAGATTCCTACTTGCTTTCTCACTGCCATCTCAGTGAGAAATTATCCTCTTCCTACACACCAATATTATTGCCATTATCATTATTCCAATGCAATCATAACAACAGCCTAAGCAATGGGCTGTGTCCTGTCCTGCACTGCACTGAATACTCACTGATCAAAAAGACTCTTCCCCTGCTGTAAATTCAGTCTAAAAATTTCGTTTCCTCTGCACATCATTGTGCTTTGCTCACAAGCAGTCTCTTTAACAGAGTAACGCAGCAAGGAAATAATTTCACCCTGCTTTTGCAAAGCTCTGTGTAAATTTAATATGTTMAAATATTTCCATGTTGCTCTTTGTTAAAAAGAGCAGTGAAGGTTGCCCARAGATTTGGCTGGGATGCTCTTTTATTACACTTTGAATACATCCACAGAAATCAATAGGAAGCTCTATTAGTGATAATCACTGGAAAATACGAGCCTGTGCTTTAAAGACACTCAATTGTACCTTAAATTGCAACCTACTGGAGAGACGAAAAATATTTCCATCTGTTGGTAGCCCAGATAACCAACACGTATTAGCAATGTTACAATAGATATATTAAAAAAGACATTAAAGACATGCCTAAAAAGATAATAATCATTCTGAGCCAGGGACAAGCAGCTGGCCCCCGGCTGAGGGTCCCTGGGCCTTCCTGCTGTCCCGCTCCATCTCCTGGCCTTTGTCCCTCACCCCCGGGCGGACACGTGTCCCTCACCCCGCAGGGCACGATTTCCAGTTTCCTGCTGCAGCATTTCCTGTGGAGACTGCCAGGGCTTGTCCCCGTCTTCCATCGGGGCCGTTATTAACCCTCGGCGCGGGCTCTGCTGAGCTGCTCGCCGGCCCTACCGGTGCAGCACACAGGGCTTCCCAGCACCGTGCGCTTCGTGGTGCCCCGGCGGTGCTCCGCACCTCGGCACGAGCCCGCCCTTGCCCTGCAGAACCTGGAGATCCCACCTAAAGGACATTCACATTCCTTCTCCGTCTGAGGACTCCTTGCCTGCCATCTATATATTCTTCTTCTGTCTTTCACTTTTCAGCTGCTATCAGTATTTCCAGCCTTACTATTTCACACCGTGATGGTCCTCCCTCACCCATGCAGCTTGGCCCAGAAACCTTCCAAAGAAGGTAATTGAATCAGCAGCTGCTCATACAGCCTAAAACTGCTGGAAAGCAAAGCGGACAGACCAAAACAAACAACAAGACAACACCAACAACAATCACCCTTACAACTAGCAGGAACCATGGAAATTGGCTTCTGCATTTCTAATATGCAAAGAGATGCTTCTGTGCCAGAAGGCCCCAGGCACATTCATCTCTCTCCAAGTGAAAGATGCCACAAGGGAGTAAAAGGGAGAAGAGGATCTGCCCCAGCACGCACATGACAGAGAACACAGCGGCTCTGTTAATCTCAGTGCAGGTAAATAAAGAGGGGGAGGAGAGGTATGGAAGAGTAAAAGCAACATGAGAGTAGAGGGCAAGAAAGGACCTGATGTCGATACAAAGCAATTAGGCAAACGAAGAAAAAAAAAAGCAGAGGCTAAAAATAAACAAGGAAAAATTTAAAAACAAAACATCAAGAATGGAAATCAGAAATAAAAGGAAACTTCAGAGAGCCTGCCAAAGTTTAGGCATCAGTGAAGCTGAAAACACAGCATTAGGACTGCAATAGGGAGGAAACAGAGAGAACTGAACCCAAGAGGCTGTGCTGACGCGCTGATRGGGACCCGCATGCTCCATAGCCACGAGCTGCTCAGCAGCTAGAGGCAAAGTGCAGCTATTGAGCTGGGGTTTTTTTTTCAGGAGGGCTGTAGGGACACCCCGGGATCAGCCCCTGCTCTCAGCACTTCTTTCCAAGCCAGAAAGATTCGCGTTTGGTCATCTGAGGGCATCAAACCTGTCGTTCCTGCCCGTGCTTTTGCAGCAGCCTCCGCGCGGGGTGGGAGCGCGCCGGTGACCRGGACCTGAGCGCGGTGCTGAGCGGGGGCCACGGCAGCACTCACCGGTCTCGTTGGAGAAGCAGGTCTTGTGGAACTTCCCCATGTAGAACTCCAGCCCAATGATGGCAAACATGACGATGGCGAAGAAGAGAAGCAGCCCGATCTGGAGCAAGGGCACCATCGCCTTCATGATGGACTTGAGGACAACCTGTAAACCTGTGGGGACAAGGAAGAGCAGGTTGTTAGTGAGGGCAGCCGGGCCGGGACACCTCTGCCCTCGGGTCCAGCAGCCCACRGGGCCCCAGCTCTGCCTATCACAGCCCATAGCGGGCAGCAGCTGCAGGGCCAGGCCAGGAGAAGACCCTGCTGGCCACGATCACCCAGGGGTGCAAGGAGACCTTAATGGAGAAACCCAAGAGGCACAAGCCTGACCCAAAGGAGCAGCCCGGCTCCCGTGAGAGACACGGGCAATGGCTGGGGACCCCAAGGCCCAAGGGAGACTCCCAWTGTGGCCACAACACCCAAGGGGCCGTGGGGCAAAGGCTGGTGGTCCCGGGCAGCCCGTGACCGAGCGCGGCCCATGCCAGGCACTTCACAAGCACTTGCACAAGCTCAATGCCTGAAAGCTGAAGCGTTTCAGGTCTCGGGGTTTTCTCCCATCTCAGGAACCCCCTCCAACTCCCCGGACAAAGTAGTCACAGGACAACTTCCCAGCCACCCTCCTGCAGAAAACGCTCCTTAATTTGGGCTAAGCGCAAAACGAGAGGACAGAAAATCAGGAGCTAGCAAAGACCTGCGGTCACAGACCGCGAGGAAGCAGGGGGAGAAAGAATTCCCAAAAAAAAGAGCTTCCCAAGCACTGCAGGACTCTAGRGCAACGCTGGGCAGCGAGGACGGCGTTGTAGGGGCGCTCTGATGGCACTCACTCGGGATTCCCGACACAAGCTTCAGGGGCCGCAGCACCCGGACAGCTCGCAGGGTCCGCAGGTCAAAATCAGTGCCAGCGGTTGCTAGAATCCTAATTAGAAAAGAGAGAGAGAAAAAGGGATTGAATGGAAGCTCCCATTTCCAAACTGTGGATAGATGCTGTGTAAAACCAATACATTCTGGCTGCTTCAAACTTGATTCCTGTCATTACATTGCAAATGTGTCCTCTGAAAACAAACATTTCRCGCGTTCCTCCAGAGCTGCTGAGCCTCACACATGGGAGGAGGAAACGCTCCTTATCTGCTGGCATTGCGAGGCCATTTCCAAAGGGGGCAGGCCTGATTCTGGCCCGAACAGAGCAGCACTCTGTCCCTTCAGCAATTCCTGCACCATCTTCCACGGAGGAGACACGGAGAGAAATAAACTTGCCCAGTTAGGCAAGAAATTACCTGCCAGAGTCTTGCCCTACATTGAAATTAGAGGCCCCTCAAATACTGATGTCTGGTGTTTCCTAAGAGCTAACACAGTTTCCTGGTGTGTACTTTGCTCTGTGTATATAACACCAAGTTGAGTTCAGAGCATCTTTGCTTGATTACGCCCAGAGAGCAGAGTGCGATTCCTCTGATACGAACTCTGAGTAACTCTGATATGAAATACAGCCACCAAACCAGAGGGATTCTTTAAAAATAAAGTTACATGGAAAATAAAATGATTGCAGTKTCAGGGCATGGTAAAGGAAGAAGTTTTGTCAGGGTGTCCACGAGCTTCCAAGAATGCACATCCCTTACAWGAGGGACCTGCAAGGCACGCAACACCCCACAGGAGGCAGAGCAAAACTTGACTCCGTAATTTCTGTACCCGTTCTGTTTTTCAACAAAAAAATATTGATTTGGGATAGTTCTCCTCTAACACAAGCCAACTAGGCTGTTAGTCCAAAGCAAAAACCCTCTCCCAGCTCCCAGCTCAATTTAAAGTGAGCTCCATTCAGTTTTGGTGGCATATTTTTCCCCAGATTAATTTAAGGCTGATGGTGCCACCAAGCAAGATCTCTAAGCGCTCCATGACCAACGTGAGCGCTGGGCATGGAACCACCACCACTTTGTTAACCAAAACTACTATCCAGAAGGGCCCAACCTCGCTAGCCACGTAACCCAACCATCATCTCATACTTTCACAGACCTTCCTGAGAACTAGCACAGCAGAGGGACTCGGAAACCAGGTTTAAGACTGAGTGAGAGTCCAGAGAYGCTGTAAAAGAAGCGGAAGAGTTTTCCCCTAGACTGAGGGGACCATGGAAGGAGGCGCCAGTCCTCAGGCAGCAAAATTCAGGACGGTGCCCACGGCCTAAGCACCGGCGCGTGGCGCACTGCGAGGCTGTGGCCTGACCCCGGGCAGAGGGGGACGCGGCCGGTCCGCCCCCGCCCGGGAGCCGTTTTGCCCCAGTGGCTGATAACGGGCTGCCGAGTACTGCGGGAAGCGGCTGGCTGCCCCGCGCAGCGGAGCCGAGCGGAGTCCGCGTTCCACACGAGACGTGTTCTGCTGCGCAGGGCGCGTTCCGCCCGGCGCCCGGCCGCGGAGGACGTGGACACGCAGAGAGCTCCGGCACCGTCACCACGCCGCGATAAGAACGCTGCCCGTGGCTCACCAATGGACTTAGCAGGGCTGCCAGGAGCGGGCCAGGGAAGAGCAGCGCCAGCACCTCGGAAAGGGCCAGACTCAATCAGCAGGAGGTGCWGGAGCTCGGGAAAAAAGCCTGCGGAGAGGTTGGATGGCAGCAGCGGCTGCACTACGCCAGGACCTGAGGAACGGAGTATTTATTCTGCAGGACACCTGTTCCTACAGCTTCGTGACCAGAAAATYCACATTACATCAGCGCTACCGATGCAGCTCGAGCACAAGCGGCAGAAGATAATTCAAAGCAAGAACTGCCACATTCAGAGGCTTCCAATTTAATCTTCCACACCCATGCCAGTGATTTCAGTCCTCTCCTCCCTCCCCTCCATCATCACAACTTAATTGCTCACTTATAAATCTCGGTAGCCTGGGAACAGCACACACTTCGAGGCGAAAGGTGATCTTAAACAGGCACCTCGGATGTTCCTACCAAAGCACAATTGGCCTCCAGGGAACCAAGACGGATTCGTGTTGTCATGGGCAGGGTCCTGGCTCCCAGTATGAGCTGGGAGGACGTTGCCCGATACGCCCGTCATTTTGTTCATAAACAAAAAGAGAAAGAAATGGGGTGAATGGGGGACAGCATCAGTCCAAGGGTACCAATCAGTGCTCTGGTGATTGTGGTGAGTCCTCCAGGGGAGGTTTTCACTCCAGTGCTACATCCAGACTAGGTTTAATGCTAAATATAGTCTGCTCAAATAATGGCAAACACCTTTAGCCAAGAAGCCTAATCATTTATTGACTCCAACATTATCAATACCGTGCTCCTGTAGCTGACTGATGCAGAATACCCCATAGTACACCACATCCCACAGTYGATGTGGCTCATACGCAACGAGCAGGCTGACCGTATGAACCGTCTGTACCCATACAGCCATATCCCATTGCACTGTCAGTGTTAGGTCTGGCCATGAATCAGCCACTCCTGAAAAACTGTGAATCCCCAGACAGATTTTACCCAGGAAAAAAAGAAATATATTATATATATAAAATATATATAGCTACATCCTAATAAAACTGGTTTTGGTGCAAGAAACAGAACAACAGAGGGAAGAAGTTAGTAGGTCTAAAATCCATGTTTGGGACCTGTTGACAAAGGAGGCAGTTCTGCTGAAAACTCCAGCAGAGATGGCCCCACAGTGGTGAAAAGCCCATGTGGATGTTCATTCAGCCCTATGGGTTTAAAGGCAGTAACTGGA
This sequence comes from Eudromia elegans, assembly GCA_003342815.1. Taxonomy (NCBI): domain Eukaryota; kingdom Metazoa; phylum Chordata; class Aves; order Tinamiformes; family Tinamidae; genus Eudromia; species Eudromia elegans. The sequence continues at coordinate 1,537,932 of PTEX01000143.1, read as the reverse complement.
TGCTAGACCATGAAAAAAGCAGCTCGGTGAGGGCAAGCTATTCCTGTGCCGAGACTATTTTGCTCTGCAAAACCAATGCAGGTTCCGTGCTGCTGGGCCAGCCATTCCCCTAAAACGCTCCCAGACTTAYGTGCCGAATAGCACCAACGCCTCGGTGAAGGAAGGTTGTGATCGACTTCACGGCATTTGCAAAGTGGGGAAAAGCCAAGAACGAAAAGAAAGTCCAACAAATAATTAGCAAACCATTTCCTTAAACTCCTCGAGGAGCGAGGACCTCGGTATTTTTATGTACTGGTTCAGCGAGACACGCACTGGCAGACAACGCTGCACATTTCAGAGCTGCCCGGTAACATTTCTCCTTACGGAAATGCTGATCTCACGAAAATGCCTCCAAATCCATTCAAGCTGAGGCCCAGATCTCCAGATCCTGCAGCTTGGAGCCGGGCAGAGCTAACCCTGCTCCTCAGCAGCGCTCCGGGCCCGTCTTCCACCTCCTGGCACTGCCTCCAGGTGGATTTACCACGGCTTTTCCGAAAGATCTCCTGGAAAACAGACGGCAAAGGCTTTTTTGTCATCTCCCCAGAGGCGGCAGAGGAAGGGGAAGGAGGAGCAAGCACGGAGGCTCTCTGAGAGGGGAGCCAAGAATAAACGGTGGCAGCAAAGGGGCTTTCTGAGCATGTCTCTGGTTCAACGGAACAGCTTCAGCACGGAGCAGCCCGGGCGGGCAGCGGGCAGCAAACACCCGCCGATGGCAGAGCGGGTTTTYCGCCCACCCTCCCGGTATCGCTGCTAATCAATCACAACAGAGGCAGCAGGAGAGGTACAGGGAAGACCTGCAACCAGCCGCGAGCCCGGCAGCGTCGGGATGCCTCCTCGCCAGCACACAATGTAAAGCTGTAATGGAAAGCAGCAAAACAGCATTAACAACGCTACCAAACAGATCTCTTCAGTGCACAGCGCTGGTGCGAGGGTAGCTTCTGTTCAAGGAGAAATCTCGGGCATAAATTGTAGGTGTTTCTGTCTTAACCTTTGTATTAATCATCAACTCCAGTCCTAGAAAATACGTGGGAACAGATCGCACACGAGGACTTTTACAGAGACCTCAGCCCAAGCACCTGCTTCTAAGAATGGAACCAATCTTACAGCAAGACTGGGTTTAGGGGAGAGACAAAATATCTATGAAACAGCGTCCCTTACAGAAAAATAAAATACAAAAATAGCTAGCAGCACTGCTTGTCTTGTTAAAAGCAAYAGCAGACACCACAGGCCACTGCACTTCCTTAGCTAGAGCCTCAGTCCCACCTTACACCAACGTGTTGGCCATAAAGACCCTCAAAACGCCCGGCAGAAGCGCCCAAGACTGAAGTGCTGCAGTTGGCAGAACTGGMCCTGGGGCTCGTGCTGCTCACACCCCTCGAGAGCCGGGGACCTCCGCCTTGAAATGGGAACCCAGGGGCACGGGGAGCTGCGGGGCATCGGCGCGAGGCGGCTGGCGCGTGGACGAGACCCTGGTTTCCCCCGGCCTCCCGTCGTCCCGGTCGCTCGCTGCCACCCTCCCCACGTGCACCGTGCTGAGTCCCGCACGGCGGCCCACGGTCCTGCACGATGCCCCCCCTGCTCTGGCACCGTCACCTTGAAACTCGGCACCCAAGGCTAAGCGGGAAGAGGCATTTCTTTTGAAAGGAAAGACACTGTGTGGAGGTGTTTCATTTCTTTCAAAAAAGGCCTGAGTTTTTGGAATGTAAAGTTCATTTTTAATGAYAAAGTTTAAAATTTTAAATAGTAAAGTGTTTTTTCTTTCAAAAATATATGCAATCTCCAAAAATCAGATATATATCTATCCATCTCTCTCTATATATATACATCCTGCATTTATTTCCGCCCCCTCTCCATTTTTTGGAGGAAGGGCTTTTTCTCCAGACAAAATATTTGGCCCCAGGAGGCTGCTCTGGCTGCTGTTTTCCTGAATGACTGAAATATTTGAACACAGAACAGCAAATGGTCCATTTCTGGCCAGAGCTGGTGAGACTTTCAGGGCTTAGAAATACCAAGCAGTTTAAAATAACCAGCCGTCTAGCCACACACATAGCAAGCCTCTGAATTAATGATTCTTTTTTGGAAACGCAAACTGCTCTAATGTCTGCCCTGCACGATAAATCGCTCTAGACTGACTCAGACCTCAGCCCACCATCAGCAGATTCTTGGACTGCTTCTCTCATGTGTTGTAGTAACAATTTTCAAAGGAATTGGCCTTATTTAGAGACAGAATCCAGCCAAGTGGCTGTCACTTGGATGTCTGATTTCTGACCTCTACCTAACCAAAAGGAGTGAATTTCTGTCCACGCACCAAGAGGAACCATTCCTGCACACATACATTAGCCAGGCCAGCGTGAGAAACACACCTATGTGCAGCAGCCCGGCTCCAGAARGAGCTGCGAGCAGTTCTGGGCACCAGGAAAATTCACTCACGCTTCATCCACGTGATAAACGAGCACGACTGATCTAAATCGGGTGCAACGCTTGCAGGTGCTGGATCAGCTTATTGCCCAGCACGCCTGGTTTGTGTCACACGGTGTTGCAGGGACACAGCGCTGTCACCTTCGGTGGCACCGTCCCAGTTTATGACAGCAAAAGGGAGAGGGCTCCCACCTGGCTGGTGTGCAGCAAGTCCTGCTGCTCCAGACTTCACAGCCCCCAAACTTGTCCATCAGGCCAGTTATCCCGTCACCAGGAGGGGCAGATGCTTCAGCTTCCTCCGGAACGGCAGTGCCCTCCCCACGAGCAGCAGTACCTTTCTCCCCAGCCCTCGCAGGGAGGGATTTAACATCCCCAGTTGCAGCGCAAGTCCAAATGAGTGTTTTCATCCTTTCCAATCCCAGGGTGAAGGCTGAAGACGTTGCTCGGTCGCACACGGTTGGTGTGGTCTGCTTGGCTTCCTTGCCTGGGGCTTGAGGGCCCATCTAAAGGCAGGTCAGCAGTGACAGCAAGAGCCAAGGAGCACTMGTGAGCCGGCCTGGCAGCTGTAGGTGGCTGTGCTGGGACGGTGGTGACATTGCTGTCAGTCCCTGGCCCTTGTTCTCCCAGCTGTAGCACAAACCTGCATGCAGGCAGGGAGCGGAGCTCTTGGAAAGATGCCCTTCTGCTCAATTCGATTTCACGGCGTGTAAGCTTTATCTGGACTACCAAAGACACACAGTCAACACCAGGTCTGAGCCGATAAGTAGATCTAGCATGCTAATTGCACTGTTTAATTTACGGCATTACCAGGTTCATCTGTTGGCTCCATCCCTTCACATCAGCGACTTCCTCTCCGGTTCTCCTCATTCCCTCTCGTACGCAAGGACTCAGCTCGCTGGCTYTCTGCCTCTCCTTTGGATGATCAGCACCAAATCTACATATCCAAACGGATACCTGAACGGATACCGGATATCCAAACATTACCTGTACACCCAGTCCTCCCTCCGAAAGCGCAGAGCACCAYGTAAGGGCTTCAATCCTTTCCTCAACACCACCCTAACCAGAGCGAGACAGACTGATCTGCTTGCTGAGATAAATGTGTTTGTCCCTAAGCTGAACTGTATCTATCAAAACAGCCTTCAGGCAGTGCAGGATAACCAGCTCTTTAGCTGTGAGATGGAGAGAATGGAGAGCAGAGTAAACTGCCTCCAGGAAAAATAAAAAGACAGTGTTCAGCAGTAAGGGGCTGCTTCAGGGACCCAGACACCCAGTTCATCCCTTATCCCGCCACACACCAAAACGGTGCCTTTCTGAGCCCTCTGTAGACAGTATTAAAATTGCCACCAGCTTTCAGGGCACTGATGTGCAGTGCAAACTCTCCTCTGTAGCACAGAGATGCCCCAAAACAACAGCAAAATGCTCCCCACAAAACATCACCCGAGACCCGGTCTCCTGACTGATTCCTGAAGCAGAGTCCGGAGAGGAGAAGGGAAGAGCAGCATCTATACACAGTGCCCTGCTGCAACGGGACATCCAGCAACCAAGAGCATGCTACGTTCAAACAAAAATGGGCTTTTACAGAGCACGGAGCGCTGAGGGCTTGGCTGCTGCCCAGGATGAAAGAAGATATTCTGGTACAACCAAGCAATTGGTCAAAGAGGTCCTTGTTGCTATAGGCAGGAGGATACCACATATCAGGCACAAAGGCAAGGAGCTCACTCGCTATAAACCAGGACAACGGGCAGGAAAAACCACATGTCCAAAACATTTCACTGAGCTCATACTGGGAAAACTCACCATCCAAGAGTTAAAAAGTCGCCCTGCATTTCACTGTGGCTGGAAAGTAGGTCATACCTTGAGTCTCACTGCATCAGCGTTAGACAGCTGCTTTCTGTCCTTGGAAATGGGCGTCCAAGAATTTTGCTCTGGGCACCAGGGCATGTGGATAGCAGGAGCTGGGAGTCCAAAGCACTTTCCTGATGCTGCTTGGTGTCACACATCCCCACACTGTCACTTCTTGTGCAGGGGCAAGCAATGGAGGGTTTTAGCTCAGTGGCTGACAAGATTATCAAAGAGCAGGAGGGTATTTCAGGCATTTGTACTTTAAGAGGAAAAAAGTGAGGCAGCAATGAAACATTATTTGGGATTTTTGATTCATTTGTCAARTTCTGGAGTGGAACATTCTGAGTTTTAATCCTTTTTAGCAGAAGCAGCTCAAAATAAAATGCTTTTGAGTTAATCCACGACTGCCCTTTTCCAGAGGGATACAAACCCACCAACAGCACGTATGGAACACGTCACTGAAACCAGCTGCTCCGTGTCGTTGTGCCGCCCGAGCCGCAGGAGCAGCACGACACCGCTCCCTGCTCCCGGGCAGCTCCACACGGCGCAAAGGGCAGCAGCCGCACGGAGCGGGGACRAGCGTTCCCCACGAGGTGGGACAGCGGGATGGAGCAGGCCCTGTGGGACACGGGAGAGCCAAATCAGCCCTCCTGCCTGCCAGAACCCACCCTCGGGAGCACTGAGGAAATCTGTGCGATTTGGAAGCAAAACACTCTAATTATTGTTATAATAAATATTGTGAGAATAAATACGCCACCACTGCATCGCTCAGCGCTATAACCAACTGGAGATGAGCAGATACTGCACAAAAAGATGAGCAGGAYAGGCAAAATTACAGTCAAGGATATGCTTATACTAAATGGGTGGGGAGCAGAGGGCTAATTAACTCTCGGTGCCACATTTGCACACCTTTCACCTTTCACACCTTCAGCACTTAGTGTCTGAGCCTCCCTGGCACAGCCAGGTGGATGAAGGCTGGCAGGAACGGGTCACCATCATCATTCTAGATGTTCTTGCGTCCTTGACYGGTCCGAAACCCCAAAACTTCACATAACTGAACTGAGCCCTGAGGTCAGAGATGAGAGAACAAAAGAGCTTGCTCAGAAGTTCAAGTGAGCCTGGCTCTCTTTCCAGATTTGCCCAAACAGCCCCCATAGAGTCCAAAGCACAAGCATGATTTTTCTATCCTGCAGCAGTTGCCTCTTGCTCAGAAATACAGAGATACTGGCAGCTGTTTTACTCTGGAAGTAATTAGTCAGGCCCCAAGCCCACATGACTAGCTTAAAAGACCATTTAAAAAATAGCATTTATTAGCATTAAAGTTTTCTGTTTGCCTTCCGATTCCTTAGCTTTTGTAGGCAGCTGGGGTTATATTTGCGAGCTTTAGTCAACAGCTACAAAAAGTACACATTTGCAAGTGAAAGCTGTAATTCTCCTCTCATCACGAGACTCAAAGCTTGGGATTACTGCAAGGCACAGATGCCATAAAACTTACAGTAATCTTGAGAGAGTTGGCAAGTCTGGAGACTGCAACATCGCTTCTTTAATGTATGCCTCATTGTCACTCCCCAAAGATACCATTCCCTTTCTCAGATTTTTTTTTTAATATTATTATTATTTTGGCCAGAACTATCACAGCAAACATGTAATGTTGTTCTAAGGAAGACACAGTTTGCCAAGACAGCTAAAATATTGTGTATTCCCTCCATCTGGTTCTGCTAAATAAACCCTAGGCCTTATCTAATATAACGAGTAGATGTTGGCAATAATTGCAGAGCCATCTGTACCATGTGTTAAACCTGTTGCAAGTTGGGCTGTGGACATGAGAACGGCAGAATTTATTCCTTTCCTGCTGAAAACAGAAATTGTAACTTCCCCCTTCTGTTATTTTTCAGGATACTTTAGCCCTATCAGCYCCTATATTTGGTGCTCGGAGAACAGCAGCACATGCGTAGCACTAGAAAAAGACAATTTGTTGCTAGTGAAATCTGTTCGACTAAATGGACTCATGCACGTGCCCTTTCCGGCCTGGTATTGAGGCTTTCAGAGAAGACAGCAGAGCTTCTTCCATGTTCTGCACGTTCAGGAGGCAGCATTCAGTGCCCATAGGAACCACCACCTACCCCAACACGTATCGCATCCATGGCCATGCTCTTGTGAGCACCGACTCACTAGTGCTGCTTTCTGCCATCCCGCATCTCATCACCCTTCTCTGTCTCTCCTCCTCCCATCCTGTCTTGCACCCCACACCATGATAGATGCTCTCCCGGGACCACCACGCAGTGGGGCTACCCACTGGCTACGCAAGTGGACAGAGCAGCCCGGTCCCCACTGGGCAAAGCTGTGGGACCGCAGAGGCCAGAGCGATGTCACTGAAGCCTAGAAACAACATCTTTATACCGGGATAAAAGAATGTGCCTMAATTAATGGGCAGTTCAGATAACGGAAGCTCTCCCTCTCCACTGGGCTGTTAAGAAGGCTGGAATTGCTGCAGATAAAAGTCTGGCAACATTTTCATCATAAGCTCAGTGTTTCTGGGCCGTATAATTCAACCATTAAAAAATATATGCTCTGGGCTGGAACTTGACATACAAAGTCCCTGCACAGCAGCAAATGTTTGTGTTTTCCAGACTTCCAGAGCGGTCCCCTTGGGCCCRTCGAGGAGTCGCACGCCTGCAGAACAGACGTGGCAGCTTGCAGTTTTCCAGGCGAGGCCGAGCTTCCTTCAATCCTTCCAAATTCTGGAGCTCAGCTGCAGTCCCCACACCAGGTGGGCAGGTCTACCTGCACACCGCTACCGCATCAAGCACAGGGCAAAGCCAACGGCACCCAGCACGGAACACTTCTTCATGGGCACCACATCCACATTTACTGCGGCAAGGCCGACGGCCACACAAAGAAAGGACAGAATTAGGGGCTGGGATGGAGAAACCTGCAGGGAATTTCCCAGAGAGCTGCAAGAGAGGCAGGAGATATTCTGCAACCCGCAGCAGGTTTCCTACGAGGCAGCACACAGGAATCTAGCACAGAGTGCTTTGGGATGTAGGCCAACAGCATCAGCTACTTTCTGTTGACACAGCCTTATTGCAGTGAAATGGTCCAGAAATCCCTCCTAGCTTTTCAGCGCCAGTTAAGTGTCTAGTTAGGGGCTAAATCACCTCAGGCTTACCTCTGCCGTCGATGGAGAGGTTGCAATTCGGAGCACAAGCAGAGAAAAAGCAGCCAAACGCAGTATCAGCAATGTCTGGTGTGCAGAAAGTACGAGTGAGGTTCCACCCCGAAGCAGAAAGACCAGCTTTGAGACCTAACCTGAGCTCAGGCTCCGAGYGAGCAAGACGAGTCACACCGTTACCTCCAGCACGCCCGTTTTCTCTCTTTGTCATACCTCTTACTTGCATGGTGAGCATTAGGATGGAGTATTTACGTTTTGACTGGGTTCAACCTTCAGGGGGGCTCTGAGTACCGAGCTCTACCCTTTCACCATTGGCTCCCCAGAGAAGTTGCTCTTCTGGCCTTGCCCACTGGTCCCAGGGCAGAATGAGGCCTTGGGAAGGATGCCTGGAAGCTCCACTTGCAGCCAGCACCAAGGCAGCAGAGAACCTCTTTAGCAGTTTTCCAGTCTATCAGCTTAAGTTAATTGAGAGTTTGCATAAAGCAGACCATCGTCTAGATAGCGTTAAGCTCTGGACAAGGAAGGCACGGCGAGGGATGGAGTGCAATTTCTGTGCGTTATAATAACTGTGCGTTATAATAACTGTGTGTTATGCCCTCCTCCGGCAGCCCTGGAATCCACAGGGAAGAGGCAGCCCCAGTTACATGTGCATCAGTGTGAGGGGAGCGTGGGGGCTGCGCTGGGACTCTGGGGGGAACCTGCAGATTTGTGTCACCCCTTCACTCTGCCCACATCCCCTCCACCAGGCAAACGGTGGCTGGAGCATGGCCAAGGGCCTCTGATTAAGCACCAGAAACCACCCCGTTTTATTTAAGAAGGGGCCTGACAGGAAGGAATTAGAGGTCCATTTAATTTTTTCTCCTTTTAAAATCTTCATTTCACAACCCTAAATTAAGGAGCCACCTCTGAATTGATAACTCAGGCATGTGGGATGGCGAAAGACTCTGTGGGCCCCAAGAGCAGCTCTCTCCATAGCCCTCTGTGCCCCAGAGTYGCAACTACCCTTCTCAACCTGCTCTGTCCCTTACCCAGGTCACATTTCCTTTTGTTCAGGGAGGGCACCGATAYCCCAGAGAGCTTCCTACGAGGTTTCAAGATTCGTTTCCTCTTGCTGCTTCGTCTCAAAGGCTTTGCAATTGGGAAGTCAGAAATAGTGATTTGCTACAGGGCTGGACACAAAATACACCAGTGGTGCCGAAATCTGGGGGATGGCAGCAGCAATAACCACATCCTAAAAGATTCCAGCCCTGTCCACAGATTGTTCTGCGACCTCCAGCAACTTGGTTTTCCTCCTTCCTACCTTGATTCCCCTTTTCCACCTCTGCCGTGCTCCAGCACCCAGCTCGACAGCGTCACCATCCTATTAAGCTAGGGAGCTCTGAGAGCCCCGAAATAGAAACAGCAGAGGAAAGCACAAAACACTATTTATGTGGCCTCTGCATTAAGAACCCTGACAAGATGAAAATAGGTGGCATTTTAGCAGCAGATTGAGGAAATTGAGAATTATTGCTACTTCTTGGAAAGAGACACTCAGCAAAAAAAGGCTTCTATGCTGAAGAAAACTTATTTTTTTCCCGAAAAAACATTTGTTTTTAGAGAAGCATCAATTTCAGTTTTCCACCGGGAAATAACAAAACATTTTGGTTTCATTTTTAGTCAGATATGACTTCAGATTTTGTTTTTATTTGGTTGTTTTTAACTGCAATAATGTTGTAAGGCTGGTTGAAAATGCACTTTTCCTTAAAACTGGGTTGAAACCTCCCAGGGGAAACGGCACCTTTCGAAGCAAAACTTTTGGAACCAAGATTTTCCTTGGGTATTTCTCAGTGGAGAAAAACTAAATGCTTTTCTGAGCAGCCATCCTTTACAGCCCAAAGGGAGGCTATCTCACCTGAGCCGCTTCCCAGCRGCTTCCCGTTGGGATGCGGCACGGATCCTGAGCACCTGGCAGAGGTGTTTGCCTTGCTCTGTTTCTCCCGTGCTCGTTTTAGCTGCAGCCGCCCCAGGACAGCATCTCCAGCAGCAGGTCCCACCCGCCAGGCAGTCTGCGTGCCCCAAGGGCTGCTGCACGGACACCATTCCCAGCTTGACTTTGGAGGGATGAGAGCGACCACGTGGGGAAAACCACGCACCCGCTCAGCTGCTGGTGGCTCAAGGTGAGCAGTTGTGCTTTGATATTTATACAAGGGCGCTGCTCGTCACAGTAATCTTCAGTTAGCCAYGCTCTTAGGGGTCAAGGAAACTCCTTCGTTTCCTTGCAAAACACAGGGATTCAGTAGATATATACACACGTTTGCCCTTTCCTTTTGCTATCACACCTCCACAGCAGCCTGGGCAACCCGACATAGTGCAGCAATGAGGGCGAGACAGCTCAAACACAAATCCAGGCTGATGAGAAAGAGCCTAAGCTCAAAGCAGCGGGCTTTGCATTGAGGAAGAGGTGGGGAGCAAACGCTGTGATGGAGGCAGGCAAGAATCAACACAGGAGAGGAAGGCGTGGCAAGAGGCATCTTCCTCCTGGGGGGCAGGTCTTGGGGCCATCCAGGACACTGTGCTCAGCCCCAGGCCTCTGGGAAAATTTCCAGCAAAGGAGGAAGGAGAGGGACTTTGTGGGAGGAGGAGAAAGGCAAGGAGATCAAGGAGAGGGGCTGGAGGACACAAACCAACATCAAGTGTGCGACTTGCCAAGAGCAGAGGATGTAGCTGTGCGTCTTGCAGCTGTGATAACTTTGCGTCTGGGTTTTGCAGATGACAAAATTTACAGACATGGGATAGAATCAGGATTTGGTATTTCATCTGAGACTCTGCTCCACTTAAAAAAAAGAAAACCAAAAAGGAGCATTTTAGCCTGGAGGTTCCCAAAACTACTGACAGAAATGCTTGGATAGAATGATCACGCAGCTCCCCGAGGACACTACTCCCCCTTGCTATTTGCTCAAGTTGCTTTAGAAGAGAAGCCCAGGGCTCAGCACGGGCAGATCTGTTGCTTCTGGCAAAGAGCTTCCTCACCGTGGTTGGAGTGTGGAGGTAGACACGCACACGTTCGTTTGATCACGGCCTCTGCAGATCAAGGTCTCGTCCATCCCGGGTCAGCCACAGCCCGGTCACCCCTGCCATCACAGCGGGCTCAGCGGCTGCACCTCGGTGCTGTCCCATGCCACGTGCAGCCTCGTACTCGTCGAGTCTGGTCGTTGCTGTTCATCCCCAGCATCTCATGCACCACCTCTGCCTAACGAGGGCAACTCATCCTTCCATCCTGCTATTTCAGCCTCATCCGCCTCAAACTGATCTGCCAGGACTGATCTTATCCCATCTCCGACACCTYCAAGCCAGGGCTTCCAGACTCCGAGCACAAGAGCTGCTTTAGAGCAAGGGAAGCAAAACAAATTGAGGAGAAAGCTGAGGTCATCCAATTCTTTTCACTAGTGGCAGGCTATGGAGGAAGCGTCTAGTGAGGGGCTGGAGCTGTGCACACTGCTACAGGAGCCACGCAGAAAGGATGGTAGGGTACAACGCAAGTTAAACTTGTGCCGCTCTCCTTTCCCTGATTCAGTTGCAGGAGGAAAGATTTTTTTCCTTTTTCATTTTCTTCTCTTGTTACAATTTTCTCCCTTGTTACACGAATGAGASAGCAGAATTTTCGTGCCTCGTATGCTCCGTGCGAGACAACGGTAAACGGTACCACCCTGACCTTTTCCAGGCTTCCTAATTCGATCAGCCRTCCAAGAGCTGCTCTTCCTCCCTCCACTCATACGGGGGGCACGAGGCAACGCGGGGACCAGCAAGAGCACCACGTAGCCCAGAGGCACAACATCGATGGGGCCACTGCAGCCCTTGCCTGGGGAGACAGGAGGGCAAATCTGCCTTTTCTGTAGGATCCATCTGCGTCCTCTAGGAAGGGCCGGGGAACATTSAGCAGGAGGATGAAAAAAGCAGCACAGGAACAGGATGGACAGAGGAGCGCAGCCCCCCAAGGAGGTCCCAGGAAAATCAGCTTGTCCTTTGAAAACCTGAGGAAGATAGTGGTAGGAAAAGACTTGCCTGCTGGAGAGAACAGTTAACTAGTTCCACACCATGGGGAGATGTTCCTTGGGCTTCACCATCTGGGACGTGAAGGTGGAAAACCCTGCGCTTTTCTCAGAACCTTGGGGAGAAACCAGGACCCAACTTGCCTCCAGCCGTTTCCCGGTCTCTAATCTCAGCTGGGTGCTCTGCCCTGGCTGGGGATGGTGTCAGGGCAGCCCGAGCGCTGCTCTTCTGCTCTGCCCGTCCCAGCGCTCACCAGCCTAGGGCCCCCAGGACGCACCTCGGGCACGATGGAGTGCTGATGGGCAGGGAAGCGCCAAGGCCTTGCCAGGGAGACATCTGCCTTGCAGGAGACATCTCGAAACCCGGGAACACACTAGATCAGGAACCAACCTTGCATTCCCATGCAGGAGGTCCAGATCCATAGGGCCAAAGGACTGTAGCTGAACACAAGCTGCTTCCCTGGGCAGCCACCTCTTCCCCCCAGGCTCCTTCCACAGCCCTAAGGGCTTCTCCCTTGCTCCTTCAAAACCTTCCCTTTTCCCAAACATTCAACCTGCAGCCGCCTCTAACAAACTCCTCTCCACTGTGGGCAAGGGGGAAGGGGAAAATTGCTACAGGCAGCTGCTAACCTAGTAAATTTTCATCTGTGCCTGCTATTGTATTACCACTAGAAGTACATGGACGGAGATAAAAGGATCACCAGCCCAGCCGTAATTATATCAGAAAGGTAATTATCTCCTCTGCCACAAGACTTGGTGCTTTCTTTTTGTAACTACGTTTCCAGCTAATGTTTGCAGCAGTGGGACCAGCCACCACAAAATCACTGGGAAATGTAAAAGCTAATTGACTCTTTCATATATAAGAAGCAGAGGATCAAGGCTGARGAAAAGAAGAAAGGAGCCAGGGAGCCTCAAGCAGGGCAAATCAGGCTTCCAATTGTGGCAGTTGCTCGCGTTTCATCCTGACCCCAAATCCCAAAGGCAACTGAGGTCTTGGGACACCCAGTGTCACGCCAGCAAGGAGCAGCTCCCATGACCAAAGAACTTCCACCAGGGGCGCCCTCAGGCTTTCAGCAACCCCAAATCACAGTGATTCACAACACCCCAAATCACAGCAATTCCTCCTCAAATACACCCTTGCTTCAAGGCACCTGCCTCCTCCAAGCCCACCCTTTCTGACGGCCTCCTGTCCAGAGGGCTGGGAGCACATTAAAAATAGATAGTAGTGAAGAAAACACACGATCACCTTGCGATTCCATTGGCTTGAGCAGTAAGGAGAATGGCAGCTCTGCCACCGTCACCAAACCAGCTCAGTGCCCCAGTGTCCATGGGGCAGCTCACAAGGGACCAAGCAAACTCAGAGGCAGAATTAGAGGAGCTTTAGTGCATCCCACAAGACTGTGGGTACCCCAGGCCCTCACCGCACATCCSGCTCTACCCAAACCATCTCTCCGTGTCCCTCTGGACCAAGCCCTCCTTGCTCTTGCTTCTAAGCGTGGACCCAACACTCAGACTCTTCTCTGGCAGACAAGTTTTCAGCAACTGAATGAGCTAAATATAGCTTTGAACAAGCACGCCGTGTACAGATCACAACAGGACGGCCTCGGCTTACATATATCGCATCTATTGTTTCATAAAGGTCTTTTTCACGCCTTGGAATATTACTGAGCAGAATAAAATTACCATTTAAGCTGGTTAATTGTACTAATTATAATCATTTGAGGAATGCGTTGAGTAATTACTGCCTTGATCCAATGCGTAGTTGACCATATGATCTCCTCTATAGTATTGCCACCAGTCTTTCTTTTATCCCCTAGAAGAAAGAGGTAGGACTGTTTTTTGCAAGTGTTCCCAACAAGATCAGTTCACACCCTAAATGATAAATGACACTTCCGTGATTTGGAAAAACATCCTGAAGCTCAAAACCAAAACCRTCTTTCTGATGAGATTTTTCAAGCTAAAATTCGTACAAATTTCAGTGTCTTTGGGCCACTGCTCCACATTCCCAGATTATCTTGTTTGAAGATGGACCTAGACTATCCCAGAACTCCAATCGCAGCCCTCAGAAACCACCCAGTGCCCCAGATCTTTAGACACAGCAGAGGCACCAACACACACAGGTTGGTGCCGGCGCTCAGCTGGGCCCCAGCAGACAACATCTGCCCCATGGAAAGAGCTCACAGCATCCTCAGCGACACAGGGATCAGTCTTGCCCGTGGTCTTATACAKCACAGCACTCCAGACCGTTGGGTCGGTGCATTTTATAGTCATACAGAGCATCACCCAGCATCAGAGCTCTTCTGTGCCAGGCGCCAAGCTCCCCTACTCCTTCAAGGACATGGCGCCCATCCCAAACAGCCCATAGCATCCTCTCCTGCACCAACGAGCCTCCCGAGGATGCCTGACCCAGCCAAGACTCATTTAGAGTTGCTGCCGCTCCCCGACGAGGGCTCTGACCCGCGCCCTCGAGGCGCAGGCGCTGATGCCGATCGCGTCCCGAGGGCCGCGGCGGGAGGCCGGCGTCTGCCCTACCCGCCCCTACCCGCGCTCGGCTCCGGAGAAGGCAATTAACGGCTCTGCGGGAAGCGCTTGCAAAATCCCAGCCAGCTCATTCCACAAACTGCCTTGACAGGAGCCAGCCACAAGCTATACGTAGAAATGGGGCAACAGGGAGAACATTTTGGGTGGAGACGGTGTTTTATCAGGTTTTAAAACTTCCAGTCTGTAAACAGCTGTCCCTCAGGTAGCTCCTGGGTGCAGCTGGATGAATCTGGATGAAATAAATGGTAAGAAGTTGAGGCAGATGAAGATCAGCGGTGCAATTCAATACCATATTCCTTCCACCTGGCCTCACCGCACTCCTCCATTCTTCAAACGCGGTGGTATCCAGAGCCCTATGCACTTACAGAAATCTTACTCTAATCCCTGGGAGATCTGTCCCAATCATCATTTCCGATGGGGCTCAGGAATTGCACAACAGCAGAATTTACACACTTCCAAACGGCGCAGGGCAGAAACTAGCCAGGTTCACAGGCCCATCTGGAGTGCTGAACGGGTTGCTTTGAGTTCACGAAGTTATAAACGCATAGATTAAAAGTAATTCTTTGGCCATCCTTAGTCCCCAGCTCCACATACCCAGCAGGAAACTCCGCTGGAGCCAGCGTCTCCCTGCAGCACATTTCCACACCTCAACCGTGGCTGGGCAGCAAGGAGACGTCAAAAAGGAGGCTGACGGATGCCACCCGGCTGCACCAGCTCTGCAGGGGCAGCTCCTCAGCTCTCACAGAGCCCGTTGAGAGCAAAGTCCTCCCCTCCAGCTGGACCGAGCCTCGGCTGCACCATCCCCATGGTGCCCACCTCAATGAGGGATCGTCTTCCAACACAATATTCGACCCCTTGGTAGGGTGCGAGGTCAGCAAATCCTCCTCTGCTGCTCGGCTTGCAGGTCACCAGGGCTTCGGCGTTTGCCTGCAGCCCGGATCATTGACTCCTCTCCAGGCTTTCATCTCCTCCCCGGGCTGGGCTGGGAAGATTAAGCCAAATTGCGCCTTCARAATTCAAGCTGGCTCGTGCCACCCTTGCCAGTCAATAAATCCCCACCACGCTCACTCTTTGGTTTGCAGCACAGCGCTGAAAAGATCAGGCCAAAGCACTCGTGGAAATCTCCCTCTCATCCGTCACACAGCTTGCTCCGAAACATGAGCATCCTTTAACCTGCCTTTACTTATTTATTTAAGCAGGAGAAGAGAGAGAAAAACAACCCGGCCTAGCCTGTGTCAGCCACTAGGAGCATGAAATGTCTGGCAAGAGCAGCTTTATAGCTGGAGTTTTACCCTGCCCTTCTCCCACTGTGAGAGGGAAGCGAAAAGGAAGGACCAGCCTCCTCCTCTACCAGCTTCTGCAGGGCTGTGCTTCATGGGGGAACTTTGGAGGATACAGGGTGTGAGGTACCAAATTCCTTGCTCCAGCCTCCCATTTGACAGCAGCAGAAAGAGGAAAGCACGATCCCCCTTCCCTCCAACAAGGGCACGTTGCAGAAGGTACAACAGGAGTTAGTGGAACACAATTGTGAGGATCTCACCCACCCATGACAGGGCTAACGAGACCCTGGAGGTGCGAGGTAATGAGGCCCATAGCTGCTGGCGACAGGGAGCTCTGCATGGGGAGGTGTTGGTTTGAAGAGGGCAGACCCAGGAGAACTGCAAACACACGGAGCACAGGGCTGGAAAAGCAGCCGTGTGACATGACCAAAGGACCCCAGGCAACCTGCTGGCAAAAAGACCCGTTCCAAGGGATCCTTGTTGCCACAGACCTGGAGCCTTTTTCTGCTCTACAAGTGCCCCACCAAAGGAAGAGGCTGCGAGACAAAGGAAGCCAAAAGAACCCCTGCTGGCATTTAAAGGCAGCAGGGTGAGGGGCACACTTCTCGGAGGTCCCTGTCGCACAACCCATAAGACCCGTTCGTGGCACGGCGGTGGCGGGGGAAAGCCACCGAGCAGCACTCGGTGAACAGCAGCCACGCTGTCTCCTCTAACCCATCACAAGAGTAGCCAAGATGACCCCATTGATGCCATTCTCTGCCTCCTCAAGGATAAATCCCTAAACACTTGCACCCCACTGTCTCCTCCCAAATCATCATTCCTCGACCTTCTCAACACACCATCCTCCTCCCTTCACAACCAGTTGCACTCTCCCCAGCCCGCTCCAGCTTCCCGTCAATCCCACCGCTGGCCTGAGCCCCTCCAGCCACGACAGCAACAGGGCTGAGGATTCCCAGAGATACCCCAGCCGTGCCTGGGAAGTCTGCGACAGCAGTGCCAACCCTCAGCCAAACCCTTTACTTTCCTCAAGAGCCCGTTGGCCCCCGTCCCGGGCGCCCTCAGAGCGCTTTGTCTTCTTAGAGGATGCAAAGGAGACCAGAAAGGCAGACACACACGCAGCAGGGCTGGGCACGCCASCTCCGGGCTGCCGGCGCGTGGTGAAAGCTCCCCGTGATTCATTACCTTTAAGTAAGYCAATATGTTTTAGCAGCAGCTGGATTGCTCTCCCGTCACCTGGGGACTGTGAATGGCCTGCAAAGAAACCTGTCAAAGTGATACAGGGAACCCAAGAATTACRGGACGTGAAGGGCAAGAGCTGCCACTGCTTTGCACCTCGCTGCACCCGCTGCCACGGGGCATCCCGACAAGCCACAGACGAATCAGGTCTTCACYACTGCTGATCGAGGCAGTATAAGAGTATTTCTGTTAAATACTCGGGTGAGGGAGTGCTCAGATGCCCAAAGCAGCTGCCATAGCCCCAGTGCAAGGGCCCTGCGTGGCGGTTTGCAGAGCCACCATAAATGTGTGATGCACCTTCCCCTACTCCTGCCCCCAGTCTGCTCTCAGAGCATTGCACTGAGGTGTGTACATAATATGTAATATACATACATACACATTTATCTATATATACACACAAAAATCCAAACAAAGGCTAGTAACTGCTAGGATGTTTGGAGACTCACAGCCTTTGTGGGGTAAGTAGATTTCAGTTAAAGCCATCCATGAAGGAAGAGGCCTTCTCTTTCTGTCTAAATCACTGCAATGCATCAGGAGGAGTGGAAAATGTATTTTTTAATGATATACCTCAGATGGTAGAGAGTACCATTCTCCTAGACCRAGGGGAAAAAGCAAATTAATTGATACAGGTCAGACAAGAGAAAGACTCTCAATTACTGCATGGTAATTACCCTAATAAAACTTTAAACACACATAAGCCAGCCTGGTAGGTTTGAGCCTCAATATTAGCTCCCTAAGAAACTCCTCTTTTACAGCTTCTGGCCAGGGAAATATTAAGAGCCAACTGCTCCTGCCCAGGTCCCAGGCTCACAGGCACATCTTGCTCGTGCAAAGAGCTGCTCAAGGCACACGAGAACAAATGGCCAGACCCCACACGACCCCAAGCCTGGGCTCAAACACAGCAATCACATCAGGAAAACAAGTTCTGCATGCAACACATTCAGCCTTCAATCCACRTACCTGCAGTCTCCACTACAAAACCTCTGGTTTGCATCCTACATACCATGAATTTTCCACCTGCTCAGGCTGAGAAATATTATTTGCTTCCCCTTTCTAATCATTGGGAATGAACAAGAGCTGAGCAAACTCTTTTTGGCAAATCATTCTTTAAAAGAAAACCTTTGTGGACTGGAACCAAAGCTTGGGCTGAATACAGCAAATAGGCTTAGCCAAGAGAAAAGAGGARCTGAAAGAGCAATCAAATCTTTCCTTTTGGTGTTTCTAAATTAGCTGGTTCAAAATTGTATTTTTAATTCAAAATTGTATTTTAATCTAATTCCCCATATGCTGGTATAAATTAGCTTTAAAAAATACACATAAGCAGGAAAATGGAGCGACACATCTTATTTCCACACCTTGTGGGAAGAAAAAAAAAAAAAAAAAGAGAAAGAGAGAGGGAGAATGTATCTAGGGTCCACTAAAAGCCRTGGAGTTTATTTCCTCAGAGGGGTTAGCACAAATGGAAGGTACCCGTCCGAGCCCCAGGGATGATGCTGGGGGGCGCTGAAGGCAGAGCCGGGGCCGCGGGGCCGTCGCGCGGGCAGGCGGCCTGGGCAGAGCTGCCAGGGCCCCAGCAGGACGCTCAGGGGCCGGCGTGGGAGCGAGGGAAGGGAGARGAGCTGCCGAGAACGACTGCTGCAAACCACCAACACGGACAGTACTTCCAGGAGCGGGAGACACGCGCCAGCGAGAGCGGCCAGCACAACGGTTACTGCCTGGTTAACATCACAGGGATGGGAGCTCTCCGTTCCCCCTTTCGCAGCTGCTTGGCTCCATGCGGATGAGCCAAAAGGGGAGGCAGAGGGACAACTGCACGCATGGGCCCAGATTGCATCCCGCGGGATCATCCCCACTCCCTTCCTCAGGACCCACTTACAGAATTCGTGCAGAAACAGAAGGGCTACTCCAGCACGAGGGGGTCACCGGGTCTGGCAGGCTGATGGTTTGGGCACTCGTTAAAAATACAACACTGATTTCAATCCTGCCCCCTCAAAAATCAAGCAGAGCTCTGAAGTTTGCTCTGCCAAATCCAAAATCTCTACCTATAACAGCAGGAGACCCTAGACAAATTGGGCCTCACCTCTTGTAGTTGCTCCCCTCCGTCTAAATACGCTTAAGTGACCAGGAATGCTGCCAAAGCACTCAGGGATTCATCTGTAGAGCAGGACACCTCTCCTCCCATCCCTCAGACACAGCCGCCAGCGGAAGATCCAGTSAGGCCAGGTCCGGAACAACGCTGGGACAGGACAAGGTGTTCCCATCTTGTTGTTCCAAGCCACAAAACCACCAGCTGCCCATTATGGTCACCCGAAACAGACACTGCTCTTCACCTCCCAGCTGCTTCCATACTAGAGGAAGATAACCCTGGGATTTTTCATGTTATGGAATAAGAATCCTTGAAGTCCTGCTGGAACGAGAGGCCAGGCTSGTAGGAGAAGTAATGTTTCCTGTTAGGCCCATTGGGAAAACAGAGGAGCTTGCAGGAACTTACTCTCCATTAGACGACTGCTAAAAAATCATGTGTTTCTGGCGGCTGTATCATTTGGTCTGACAGGAGATTAGATCTCCCTGCAAGACCTGCCTCCCCCTGTGCATCTTAAACAGCCCCAGCAGCTCAGCTCCAGCTARGGAAATTCATGCTTTTAGCTCAGGAGGTTGCCAGGTTTAATGATTCAAGGAAAACAACCATCATCAAATAAGAATTACTCAACTACCTGCTCCCTTTCCAGGCCATCACCTGCTGCCACACGCCCCACCAGCGCTTCCCTTGTCACCAGCGGCCCCAATGCCCCCACGTCAGTGTTAGGGGCGACCACCGTTTGGGGCTGAATTCATGCAAACCCATCGAGATGGGTATTGCTTGGCCTTGCACGAGGATGAGTCTTCTCCCTGCAAAAGGCCCTGGGAGGCAACATGAATTCAGTGTCCGCAGAGACAGGCAGGCAGCCCACGTGCCCCAGCGGCTGCGCCCAAGCCTCTCCCGGCCCCACCAGCCAGGACTCGGTCATTCCAGTGTGACCCCTGTGCAATTTCTCCTGGGAATGCCCAGCTCTGGTCCCAACAGCCTGGGATAGAAGATAGYCCTTGTCTGAGGCTCCCTTTGCAAGGGGACCAGGGGCTTCGCTTCGCCAGAACAGCATTGGAAAGCCAGCTTGGAGCTGGAGATCCAAGTCGGGCAGGTAACCTGGGGAGCATGAAATGCTCCTTGGAGTCCTTCAACCGCTCCCGGGTGCGATCCCTCCCATCCAGCTTCCACCTGAACCCTCTGCTGCTCAGGGAGGCCCCCGCTCTCCAGCAGTTTCACTTGCAGAGCAAAGCTGGTCCCCCAGGAGGGGGGCACGTAGCCTGCAAACCTGCCACGCACACTCGGACGATGCTCTGAGCTGCTCCCGGGGCTCTGCACTGGGCGCCATGAGGGATTCCTGGAAATCCACGGGATTTTAAGGGGGTCCACGCACACCAGCAGGGACTGAGCAGCCTCCTCCCTTGCAGAGGGGCAGCTCAGCAAGCAGCCAAGGCGGCAGCTCCTGGGCTGCAAAYTGGGTTTTAAAGCTGCCTCTATCTGCAGGTAGTTTAGTTAAATTATGCCACAAGGAGAAGGAAAAAATATTACAATGGACTGCACCAGGACATCCGTTTCCAAGGATGCCTTTGGGGCAAGAAAGAAAAATATTGTTTAGAACTGGCTGAGAAATTTTTGAGAGAACAGTTTCCTAACAGAAAACACCAATTTGATGGTATCAAAATGTTATGCTAGAACGCATTGAGCTCATAAAAATTTCATTTAGGAAAACACTCACAGACTGTCTCATCACTGGGACAATGATGTGATCATAACTTCAATCATAAGTTACAAAAACAGAATAAGAATGGCTTGATTCACCCCCCCAAACAGACTATTTTCACTTTTCTGGAAATTTCACATTTTAGCAAATTCTACTGTTGCAAATAACTTTTGCTTTGTGGAAATCCCAAGTTCTGCCCTGACCTCATACTAGTACAAATGCATTCTTACCTAGAGAGAGCCCCAAAAGAATTCATCACGTGAACCATATTTGCTTAAATTCTTGATTTGGTGTCAGTGACAACTGTGTGTCACTTGGTGAAATGGGGCTGAGCCACTTGTGT
This sequence comes from Eudromia elegans, assembly GCA_003342815.1. Classification (NCBI taxonomy): domain Eukaryota; kingdom Metazoa; phylum Chordata; class Aves; order Tinamiformes; family Tinamidae; genus Eudromia; species Eudromia elegans. Next base: position 1,517,248 of record PTEX01000143.1, on the reverse strand, counting down.
ATCTTTTCATGGAAATACTATCCAGTGGAACTTGATCACGTTTAAATTAATACAAATCAAGTACAAAACCATCATGCATTTTCTGGATACACGGGCAGAGTTCTGATCCAGAGGATGGGAAATTTGCTGGCAAAATCCCCGTCTCCAGCCCTAATCAGGGCTATGGAGTATGGGGCTTTTCCCCATGGGAGGGTTGCAGCATCTCTGGTTCAGTACCCAAATTAAAGCAAACTAGCCAAGGACCAGAGCTGGAAAGGTATTTTTGCCTCTAACTCCTACAAACTTCAAAGCAAGCCAGGAACTATGGTAGACCCTAATCCTCATAGGCAACTTACATCAGCTATATCTGCTACATGAGCAATGCAAGTGACACCCCGTTGAAGCCGGGGCACTCGCTGCTTTGCCAGCAGAGCCAGGGATGAGCTCCGCGTCAGCGCAAGCCCCGGCACGGGCAGGACCAGACCCAGMAGGGTCCCAGGGAAGCAGAGGGGGGCTAGCCGAGCCCGTGGCACACAGCCCAGGCCCGGGCAGCTTTGCAGGCTTCGGAGCTCAGATTGCTCCGTCCTGGTATCTCCCATGTGCTCCCCGCACGCCCGCTGGCCTGAGCTTACCCCCACTTTGCAGCTCAATTTGAATTTGGGTCACTTTTTAGCTTTTATTCTAAAGTGAGGAACCAACCAATCAACCAAGAAAAAGAAATCCAAAAATCACTAGACTGAGAACTATCAATTGTGATTAACAAAGGAGAAAAACAAAGCAACTCCCAAAACACGCGAGTCGGGAGCGACCCAGCACTTTGAGRAGAGGGCTGCTCCTCATCCTCAGCAGAGCGTCGAGCCATTCCTCGGATGCATCATTTCCCTCGTCTCCAACATGCAGAAAYACCCTGGTGTAAGATATGCTTCCACTGACGACCATCACTTTTATCATCCAGCCTCCTCCGTGCGCGTGCGGCACCGGGCAGCGCTGCCAGGACCATCAACCAACCAACCTGCAGACACCGACTGCCTCGCGCGGGGCCACCCAACGCAGTCACCGGGCACCAGGGAGAAGAACCTGGGGAGTTTGGGCTCTTCCCCTGGGTTTTTCCCTCTGGATCAAGCTGTCTCATACACTCCCAAGCCCACCTTGCATCCGCTTGCAGCCTCCCAGGCTTGCTCTGCTGCCCCGGCACTGGCTGGGGACAGGAGTCCTGCAAAGCACTCAAGCACATGCTTAAGCCTAAGCCTGGGCTCAAAGGCCTTCCAGGGAGCTTTCGATGCAGTTGTCCAAGGGCTTGCCTGGACCAAAGGCTTTCCACACGAGCAAGGAGGTAGAGGCGAATGCCGCCTGTAACCGCGAGAGCCTGGGGGCCCAAGCACCTAGATTTGAGCAAGTGCCACCTCCTCCTCTCCCCGGGTGAAGGGGGGGCTTTCCAGCACCCAGCGGAGCTTCCAGCCAAAGTCACAATCCCCCCGGCTGGATCCTGCACCCATCTCCAAGCTCCCTCTGCTGTTCCCAAGYGCACGTTACAGTCCCCGCTTCCTGCATCGCCCGTTTGCTCACGTGCAGCAGGGCCACCACCAATGCCATGATCAGTGGCAGCATCACCAGGAGCAGAAAGCAGAGCAGCAACTGGTTTTGGAGGCTTTATCGGGGATGCAGTCAATGAACTGAGAGCAGAAACATTTGGGATGAAATAAAGGGAAGGAGAAACCATCCTGCTGCAAACGGGTCAGATGTTCTTCTCAAGAGCTGCAGCAAGAGAAGGGCCCGAGCTCCAGATAACCCTCTCGCTGTGTCCCTCAAGGAGCTGCCTGCCTCTTCTCTTACTTTTGCAGTGAGATGGGCACGTGCAGCCCACCCAGAAAACACTCAAGGCATCACTCAGGGTTAGGAGAAACTAAACGCTCCTCTCCTTTTCCTCCTGGGACCTTGAGTTCAAACCCATCTCAGCAGCTCTCAGTGACCACCCTGTCCCCGGTTCACTGATCAAGAAGCCGTGTGCAAGGAAGTGTGCCCGAGCATCCAGCTCACCATGCATAACAGGCCCCAGAAACCCTCCCTGGGTGCTTTGGACACCAGCACAAGCCCTCAGCTTTCCTGTAAGATAAAGCTACAACAGAAGACAGACGCCCAGGACGGCAGCTTGCAGGGGAAGGGATTTGGGATTTTCCAGGGGGCAGCTGTGCCATGAAATGAGGCTCCTGAACCAATACGCAGGTCATCAGCTCCCTCCGGGCTGCCCGACGTGTCCTAGCTGYTCCCTGCTACGTCAACGGAGAGTGACTCACGCTGCCAGCGATGCCACCTGCCGAGCCCCGCATCCTGCAGCCTCCCCTGGGGCGCTGGCTCCGGTGCAGACGGAGAGACGGACACGCAGCAGCGCCCCAGGCCCCYGGGCAGCGCAGTCCCACCGGCCCGACGACTCCTGCTCGCTGCTTCATCCGCACGAGCCAAGATCATCCAAGGGGGTCTGCAGCCACRAGCTCAGTGCAAAAGGAGAGCTACATTAGAATGGCCCAAGTACCAGTGGGTTTGTAGGCTCTTAAGAGCCGATTTCGTCCAGGCTCGAACCAAATGAGTCATTGTCCCTAAACAGATCACAAGCCCCCATGTACTTAGACCAGTTTTGCAAAATTAAGTCTATATTATTAGGCAAAAGGAATCTGGCTAGGATAACCYGAATACAATAACAGTTTACTTGCATCTCCCACATCGTGCATCTCCCAAACAGTTTGCAACCCTATTTTCATATGGGATAGCCCCAAGTTCTGTTACCGGGGCGCTGAGAGCGCGCTCTCCTGTTGCACCGCGGTCCCAGGCTCCTCAGACCTCTACCAGCCTCTGCCCGAGCTGGTCAATGATTCATCTCAGTCTCCAGAGGATTTTTCCGGTAACTGCTGCAGAGCCACCTTGGGATGACAGAGCAAAAATGTGCAGAAAGCCAATCTAGTCCCTCTCCCCTCCTTTTTTTTTTTTTTTTTTCTTTTCTTTTCTTGTTTTCTCCGCTCTCTATTGAAAATACGTGATTTCAGGATTGGGAGCTCGGAATCAATGCTAAAGACAACCYGGCTCCTTAGGCAGAAGAGATCGTCTAGCCCATTTTCATCTGACAGCGATAAAGATGCTGCCCATAGATTTATTGGTGACATTTCCGAGCCAAGGAGGGAAGCCACCAAAAGGGAAAGAAACAGAATCAATTCCAAATCCGAGGACAAAAAGCATGTTTCGCTGGGATTCAAAGGTGCTAGAGTCAACAAGCCAGAGGGAAAGAGGCATGAAACGAACGGACATACCCTTCAATCCCCAAGAACCCTTGTCTGGAGGACAGCAAGCACTGTGCTGAAAGCAGTAATTCCTAAAGCACAGCTAGGGCCTGTTACCAGGAAGACAAGTAATGAGGAAGAAAGGGAAAAAGCAGCACAACAAAATAAGCAAATAAAGCGTATCACAACACTTATATACAAATAAAACAGAACAGAAAGAAGAGCACTTTTCCTTGGCTGCAGCTTTATTTAACAGTTTCTCCCAGTTAGGAGGGAGCAACCCTCAGAGCTGCCCTCGCTCAAGCGAGGACGATGCTGCTGGAGGGCACAGGGACCACCAGCCTCCCCTGGACCCCCACGTGCTTTATGACTGTACACGTAGCAGCAAAGGGGTCTTCCTCAGAGGCCACCTCCAAAACCCGAAGGACAAATTCAGCCTCTGTCCCTCCGCCAAGCAGCGGGTACCAGGTACCAAGCACATGGGCCCAAACCTGCCTCCTCTTTGGAGGCACCAAAGGGCTGTGCTGCAGACTAAGGTGGCCTGCGCTGACCTGGCAACCCTGGTCACCACTTGGCCACCAGGTGCTGCTGGCAAGAAGAGCATGTCAATAAATGTCTCCCAAGGGCCCTCTTGCCCTCCCAGAGCCATCTGAAAGTCAACTCGGGTCTCCAGCAAGGCCACAAACAGGCAACAAGGAGAAAATAGGGGGATAAGACTCCAAAAAATGCTTTTTTTCTTCTTTTCTTTTTTTTTTAAGTCCAAGAAGCATAACTTCCAGTTTCTCAGATGCTTAAAAATACACGCACGCATCAGTTTTTACATCAAGCCATTGTAATTTGGCACCTGGAGAACACAGGAGTTTTATTCTGTTGAGTCATTAATCTATTCAGCACGAGCACGTTGCTCAGCGAGACTTGGTCTGCTGAATACGATTTGATTTACACACAACAAATACTTCCTCTGCAGCGGCCTCCTGCTCCTGAAAATCCATTTACAAAATTCTTAAAAAAAAAAGTATTTAATGAAGGGAAAGGAAGTCTGAGGTCACAGTGAGAGGATCGTGGTCATAGCAAAGGCGCAGGGCATGGCAGGGCAGTCACCCCGGGTGGAGGATGTGAGGATTAAGCCAACGTTGCCTCAGCCACCAAAGGCACGTTATTAAGAACACCGTGCCAGCACCGCTTTGATAATTCAAACCATTTGCTGTAGTCAATAAAAACAGGGCACTGGTGGGAGAAGCTGGCAGGAGTCAGAGTTTGGGCCAAATTGGAAATAAGAAGCAGAACACCTGGCTGCAGAATGGTCTAAAGCTTTTCAAACTAATTAGCTCCTCAGCATACTTAGCTTATCCCTGGCAGCAGGGATGACTGAAAGAAAACAGTAGATCCAACCCAGCCTTTCACACAGAGATGTTTTCAAGCTAGTGAGTGGAGGATAGTTGAAATTTCACCCAAGTTTTTAGGGCTGGATTAATGAATCAATTCTTCATGGAAGAAGCCTCCAATTGGCACCACCAGATCTTGAGATACTCCTCACCAGCGCCAGCACCACTAGGGAAGAGCCTGGTGGGGCTGGAGCACTTGAACTCCAGCTGAGGGCTCGCTCCCAAACACAGGGAGATGGAAGACCAATGGATAAGTAATAGGGAGCCTTCAGTGATTCCAGCTCCATCAGGCAGGGGAGGAAAACGTAGGATGCTCTCAGGGGGAGGAAGATTTGATCTCAAGGCAAACTGACCTAGTCACCTCTATGTTTAGGCAAGAGGCAGCATTTTAACCCCGCCGTGGTTCAGCAAAGCCCACACAATGTTCCATGCATTGTACAAGTGCTGCAGAGCCAGTCAGTTCCTCTTCCAGCTCCACACGTGCCCGGCTAGCTGGGGCCAATGGAGAGGACCCACCCCAGACGGGAGCATGAACGTTGCCGAGCCCATTCCCAGGCTCTGTGCTGCAACACGGCGAGAACAGGGAGATAGGAAAGGTGCAGACTGAAGCGGGAGACAGGCGAGCTGCCTCCTCCGCTGGCATGAGCAAGAGCAGGAAGACAAGGTAGGCTTTAGGGCCCTGCAGAAACCCAGCGCCACCGCTCTGGCAGCAAGCCCTCCGCTGGGAAGCACCGTCCCGCATCACACGGGGGTTATTTGAAGCCCCCTATGTCGTAGAGGGTGTCCCCCATTTGTCCCCAGCTTAGAAAGCACGTGCAGACGGGCCACTGCTCGTCTCCTCCTCGCCCTAGGCTGGCCTGCGCCGAGCGGAGCGGGGGCTGCTGCAGGCACCAGCCTGGTCTCCAGGACCACCTCGGTGCTTTCAGGACCAAAAGGGCCTCTTTGATGGTGACACACGATGTTCCACRCCAGGCAGACTGCAAGGCTGCGGAGTCACAGTGACGCAGCAAGTTAACTAATCCCCCTCTTTGTTCTCCTTATCTTTCCAGAGCCAATTTAGCCTTCTAAAGTGCTTGCAGGTCTCCTATCTTGGCTATTAGCAGTTAGGGTGACACAGAGAACCATTGCTGTGAATTTCATCCKKTTTTTTTTTTTTTTTTAGGAAAGGGTAGCAGAGTTCACAGTGGTAAAGAGTTCACAGTGGTAAGCTGACAAATCTGCCTCGCATCCCTTTGCTGGTTATTCACCATTAAACAGCGTGAGAAGGGCACATTTAATGACAAAGTACTATAACTCTCATACTGATGGAAAACCTCAAGGCCAGAGGCTCGTGTTTTCCTAAGAAAACCCCAAGCCCAGGTACAATATGTATATGCAGAGCCCTTCTTTATTTACACTGGCCCTGCCCTCAGGAGCCCACTGATGGGAAGGGGCTGGGATCTAACTGAGAAGCTGCYTGGGGCAAGCTGGTGCTGAAGAGCAAAGCTGAGGAGCAGCACGGCTGTCCACAGCGTCCATCTTCCACCTTCGCCAGCACACGAGATGGAGATGCAGTTGCCAGAAATAGGCATATAAATCTCAGCAGGACAAATTACCAGCCAGACTCAGTTCCTGCAGACAGAGGGGCATTTAGCACACTGAGCCATGGCTGCATCCGGGCTTCCAAAGCACAAAATAGTACAAAGGATAATTCATGAAAAGCCAAGCACTTCACAGCACATTTTTTGGTACATTTTATCACTTATTTATCATCCTAGTTCAATATTAACCTTTGAGAAACTGGATAATCCTCCAAATCCAGATGTTGCAAGAGTTCATCTTGTGATAATCATAATTTTCAGGCCAGAAGGGGTGATCAAGCCACATCATTCAGGGGCTTCTTATTCTTGACCTTCTGCAAGAGCCTGGCAAAGTTCATAGCCACATCTAGCAGCTCTTGGATAAATCAGCGAGGAGACTCAGAGGTAAAGGAGATGGTTTCACTTCTGTGATCTTGAGGACAGCTCTATGGCACAGCCTTCTCTAGCACAGCTCAAAACACCTTCTAGGTCCAGCCACAGTAGGATATAACACCAGCTAAGAACAACCAAACTTTGGTCATCACCTCTGGGTCTCCTCCAGCTTGGGCTGCAGAGGCAACGGAGCAGCCAACCCTACTGGGAACCCAACGGTACCTTCTCTACACAACCCCACTCCATAACAACATCCAGCACACACACCTCAAAAGCCCAAAACCGGTGCGCAAGGGCAGCCCAGGACCAGGTAAGCTCTGCTGGGAGCAGGGACATTGAGGCTCAGCAGACGAGCACGGACACAGCCCAGGCTGCTGCCTCCAGCAGGGACCGTCCTGCGAGGTGGCCAAATTCCCGCTCCGGTGGGGCCGGTTCTGGTCTCCCTTGCCCACTCTGCGCCCCACGCTGTCAACGCCCCCATTCTCGCCAGCACCAAGGCCGCCCTTTGGGGCCCCCCATCCAGCCCAGCCGGACAAACAGCTCGCGAGCTCTTTCCTCCTGCTCTCAGCCTAATCAGAGGAGGAAAGGCACCACGCTGCTGCTCACTGCAGGAGCGTGCAGGCACACATCACACAGCTCCACGGGTGACTACCTGTCACTGACTGGACTGATTCAGCGTGAGGCTCTCCCAGAGGAGAGACCGCAGCAACGGGAACCACCGCATCAAACACAAGCACCCTGAGGAAGCCCAGGGACAGACCTAGGCCACAAAGAGAACCTGCTGGTTCCACTGTTAGACATACTGTAATACACAAATCACCCCGTGGTTACCAAATGCAGCTAAAAAAAAAACAAGCTCTTGGTCTTGCTGAAGGCCAAGGAATGGTTAAAGGACATTTCAGCCCGGTGCTTCAGGCCTCCCTTGGTAGGCAGCAGTGATCTGGGGGTGGCTGAATTGCTTCACGCCCATGTTGCACGTCCTCATGCTCCTGCAGGCGGGCTGGTGGGCGCAGGAACACGCCTGGGCACGCTCCTCTTGCTTAGGGTGGTCTTGGGGCGGGAGGAGATTTAAAGGAAACAAAAGCACAAGCAAAGAGTTTGGGTGTGGGAGGGGGTACAGATGACTGAGACTGACACTTTGGGAAGGAATCTGGGATCTTAGCAGGTTGCTGAAATGCCACCTTTGTCTAACAGGAACAGGGGCAGAGCTGAGGCTGTCCTAAAGCAATCCCTCCTGATGAGAGTGCTAGCAGAAGCAGGGAAAGCTCTAAGGTCCCAGGTGAAAACTAGAAAGAAAACTAGTCTGCAAACTCATCTGCAAGCCAGAGGAAGAGTCACAGGCCAAATTTACTATTTAGCAGTTCATTGCCTCTGTGTCAGGCTCCATCTCAGCAACACAAGGAACATGGAAACAGTCCTTGCATGGACATGACGTACTGACAACACAACCGCTCATTAGTTACCATTTCTGAGTGCAAAATTCACTATTTGCTCCAGGGTGGAGAGGAGGAAGAAAATATGATAGCACTTTAGTGATTTGCAGCATTTAGCCACTCTGTGCCTCAGTTTCCCTGCGAATGCAGACTCTTGTGGTAATACTGAACCAATTTCCAGTGATATGCAATAATGTCTTCAGATATTCCAGGAAAGGAATAAAAATGATGCTGCACTGTTCACTTAATGCCTGAATATACTTGCCTTATAGCTACAGTATGTTACGTGAGCTGGTTTATTTCTCTAAGTAGAGCTATTCTATAGGAAACCATCATGTCCTTATCCGTGTCTACAGAGAAGTGATCCTAAGTGGAGGTCACTTTGCAAAGAACTGGTGTCAGTGCCTATCTTTACTCCTCCTCCCCATGCCAAGGCGATAGCTTTTAATGTGAAAAAAAGTGATGCTCAATATAATGCTGAAGAAAAGCAAGGATAATGTCAGAAACGCTAGCTACAAGGTACTGGCAACAAGGATGCCTTCCAAACAGCACCCTGAGTTGCAAAGATTGCCACTGCACCAGGATCATCCCTTGAGTTTAACGCAGTGTAATGGCCACTTCCATCCAAGAAGATAATTACAGCCGAAACGGCACCGCCTATCCCTCCTCTCCTGCCTTCGTCCCCTTCTTGGGGTTGCTCAAATGCCGTCCTGTGTTTTGCATCTCGCCTGGGAAAGCAGGAAGCATCCATGCAAACACGAGCTGCACTAGCTGGACAAAGCAGCACTGGGAGGGCCTGGCCACCCCCTGGCGTGGGGAGAACAGACTGCCAAGAACGCTGGGAAGCAGCAAAAGAAACCACCCCAAAACAAGCCGAAAGAGAAGCAATCAAATGCTCTTGGAGTAGAGATGACACTTTCCCCAAAGCTCTAAATGCATTTGATGCCTACTAGACATTAGGAGAGAGGATCCTTCCGAGACCCTCCAAACACAGTTTTTCCAGGCTGGTCAAGCACTATCTGCAGACTAGCTCTCCTTGCTTGCCCTCCAGCAGCACATGCCAGACGAATCTGAAGGCAAACATGGCCAGAAAGCCTTTTCTCACAGGCTCCCTGGTCTGGAAGTTGCCATAAACCAGCTCCTGACCACGACAGCTCAGCTTGTGCTTCTTGCTTCCTTATATCAGGATTTTTAAGCTCACTTAAATGACTTTCAACCTGCTCCCAGGGACTTTATTCACTGTCATTTGCTAGGTGGTGCTAATGAGCTCAGTATCATACACAGCTGGCCAATATTCCCATGTTTCTGATACCCATACCACCCACCAGGAAACCCAAGACTCCTTCAGCCAGCAGAACAGAAAAGCTTCATCTCCACGAATTGAGCTCTCCTTGGTCTCCACACCCCATCCGATGCTGTCCAGAGGCAGAAACAAATTGTCTTCTGTGATGGTTTGCACACACATGGAGAGCACTCCTTATGCAGCATCCAGAAGAGACAGGAGACCCCCAGGAGAGGCACGAGCTCTCCCAAGGCCAGCAGCTGCAGGACTAAAGTTTAAGATTACTAAGCAGTATCTCTTGGGAACACAGGTCAGCCACAGGTCCTGTTCCCTTCCAGAAAACCCAATTATTAATCTAATGGGCAATTTGCTGCCATCTGGACATACAGAGCTTGACCTGTAATCTGCCAGATGTCCCAATGAAGTCAGTATTTGGCACTCGCAGGGCACTACAACTGCCTGGCACTACCAGAGAAATACATGATGAACACGACAGTGTAAATCAAACGAACGTCAGAGTTTTYGGATGCGTATTCCGAGTCTGCTTAGCAAACACTCGTCCTCTTTCCTTCAGGATGAGCGTAGTTTGAGATACAGGTGCCAGGCAGAGCAGATTGTGGGAGAGCAACCTATATGTGATAGCAACCTAGTTGCAGTTCCTTTCTTTACAGAGTCATCTCCCAACATTGACAGGCCACCAACTTAGGCTGCTAAATGTCATTCTGTAACCGTGCAGGCTGAGCAAAGGCCAGTGCTTCTGGTCCTGGGCAGTTTTGCAGGCGAGTTAGTCCTTGGTAATAGAGCACCCACCTCAAAGTTACTCTAGTCAAGCCACAGAACAGAAATAACAGTCAAGCAGAGATCAGATCTACTTCAAATCAGTTGCTGTTCACTGAGAATRTAGAGCAGAGGAGAATGGTGTGAAACCATCCTTGTGAGCCAACCCTCCACTCATTCGGTCACTTAAGTTATATCTGTACGATGTACAATCTGAATCAGGATTTACTGCAAGGAACCAGGACTCACTGATCGGGTCCAGGAGCCAAGGAAAGGAGCACAGAACATCCCACTTACTTGGTTTAGCTCTAGGAGAGGCATCAAGCCCCACTAACATCTTTTGGCAGCAAACCAGTGGCAGCATGCACCCGCGTGAGAGGGGACTAATATAAAGACAGTATGGGAAAACGCCCCCAAAAGTTCCAGACATTGGATTATTCTCCTATGTCCTGACTCGGAGGTGGGGCTAAGGACTCGGCAGAGGGTGCAAATGAACAGGTCCAAGCAAGCTGGAGTGCCCGAGTCCAGTGCACAGAGCCACGTGGGGGAGCGACTGTGTTTGAGGGAACAAGAGGGCTAAAGACACGTGTGCTGCCAAAGCAGAGTGCTCTGCATGTGCATCAGCTCTGTGCTCATCTCTCATCCAGGATTCGACACCGGCTCACTCTGAAGTGATGAATTGCGAAGGACCCACAATCACAGTCAAGGAGAGGGGGGGAAAGGAAGAGAAAAAGAAGTCAGACGTAGGAAAGGATGTTCAGGGAACAGGAAACCAAACACAGAACTAATTCCAGCAGAAATAACAGCCATATGGAAAAAGTTACCAAGACAAAGTCTGCCTTCAATATGTTCAAGAAAGAAACTACATCAGACTCGGTCTGGGGGTGGCCAGGTTCTATAAGGGCTGGAGGGAAAGAAAAGGGGAGGGGGGCGCTGCCACCCCAGCTTGAACTTGAACATTTGGTGTTTCATTTGCATCGTGGGGTATGACAACTGTTATCCTTCAAACTTTGCATTCTTCTCTTGGATCTCTGCCTCCCTGGGTCACATTTGTGGCTCTCACATAACCAGGAATCCCTCAGCTACAATATGCTTTTCCTGGCTCAGACCCGAAACCAAATTCCAGAGCAGCTGACATGGAAATTTACCATCAAACAACTATTAAAGTTTTACCTCGTGCTGTAAAAAAGTGGTTTACATGCTCTGCATAAATGAATAAATGCAAGTATCCGCTCATCTCATGGGTTCCGTGGCATGCTGCCACAGAGCTTCATGCTGCAGTCTCCCCACATTTTGGAAACCAAGCTGTAGAAGTGCAGGGATGGCAACTGCATCCCCAGTCCTGCACTGTGACATAAAATACGGTTTGTGCGTATGGCTGGAGACCTGCTGGCGCCATTGCAAATTGTAAATGCACCTGAACAAGCCAAGGCGATTTTCAACCATTAGTTAATTTGCCTTTGCAATCTCCATCTGACCCAGCTTGCTCCCTCCGACTGCCACATCCATCCTTCTTACCCCACTTTAAGGCTAGGGAAAGGTGAGGCATAGCAGAGCCATGAAGCCGTGGAAACTGAGGGCAGAAGCAATGCGTTTGCACTTCCACCTCCTGCACTATCCTCCCAGAGATGTTCCTTTCTGTATTGCAAGATGCCAAATCTTCCCATGCAGTAGCTAATTCAAGTACTTAAAGTTACCTGGGCTTTTATCTGATTAATAGCAATTTATTTTTCTACTTCGTATCTTAACTTCATCAACCTTCTCTTCCTTCCTTGCCAATCACAAACCTTTCAGCTACAAAGGCAGACAGCCTTTGCCAACACAGGTACCCAGCACTGAATGAAAGGTGAAGACTATTAACCATTATTGTTTTGCTTTTTTCTATTTTTTTTTATTTCTCTGACCATCAAACTCATCTCCCTTTTGAGCTACAGGTGCCTGACGTCTATCTTCTGTAGACATCGGTGTTCAAGGGGGAGAAAGACACAAAGGCCTCTTTGGGCTATTAAATAAAGTACTTGCAGATTGTGTCTTTACTACAAAAGAAATTGTGCAATCAATAGCATTGACTGTTTAACTGGTATCAGCAACATACGGATTCTCCTGCCACACTCTTACCGCATCTCATTCGCTCATCTGTTCTGTCCACCCAACACCTAAGCAACAAACTCACTCGATAACCAGGGTTGTTACTCTTTACCACGAGCTAACATATCACCCAGCCTAACGAAATCCAGCTCCTTTTTCTTCTGGTTCTTAATCACCACATAATACAACAATGAGAACTAAGCATTCTTCGTARCCGTAATTGTCACAGCTTTATGCCAGCCTGTGAATCCTATACATGAAATGTAAGAAAAGTTACTTTGCCCAAGACGCAGAACTGATTCTGCAGCAATGAAGGCTCCAAAGAGATTCTGCCATAAGCCAGGTTAAACAATTACTTTGTCCTTTCTCCTCTTAAGCAGCTTTCTAATTAATTCAGAAGCAAGGTAAACAATAAATATTGATTATAGGCACAGGGATGATGATTCAGCCAAAGCAGCAGATCCACATTTGGGTAACAGGCTACCAACGTGTTTTAATTTCTTAAGGCTGATTATCTAGTGAGCAATGGAACAAGGGGTCTTCTACAGCCACCAAGCTGCGAGATCACCAACTTGAGATCAAGTTGCACGACCATCAGCCCAAAAAGCCCACATGGAAGCTAAAACATCAGCCCCATAGTGGGACTCTAGGACCCACATATTACATCGAGGCAGTGGTGTAAATGAACCAGCTGGGACTTTTCAACTAGCAATATCAAGGCAGTGCCTAGAAGAACATGCTGCGTCAAAAACAGCTTCAGGAAAAGTGAAAATGCATCAGGACACCTGGAAATGTGCTGCTTGCTGGCTGTACAACTCCTCTCTGCAAAAATTAAATGGGTCCTACAAGAAAGAACATGCCAGGGAAAGTTCTCATATACAGCCACGTAACCYCAGGCCACTGAGAGGAAAAAGGAAGTCATAAAGAAAAGCATTTGTGCTGTTGTACTATGCCTGGTTTTTATTTCACTTCATCACAATCCTGATTTGATCATGTTTGTTACTTGGATAAAGAGGAAATGAAAATGCTTTCTGGTGCAACAACAACAGCAAAACAGCATGAAAGATAACTGTCAAGCTAGCAAGCCAGACCTGTTACAGCGGTGGGTTGATGTAATCCCCCAGCAGCCCACAGAACTATGTGGACTAACAAAGGCCGAGATCTTGACCTTAAATCTGTGCATGAACTGTTAGCTTGCAAGACATAATACCCCTTGCAAATGCAATTATCTGCGCTTGGCTGAAAAGAAAAAAAAGCACCTGCAAAATCAAGTCTGCACCTGGTCCTTCCAGACCTTCCTGAGCTGTGTCAGCTGTGTGACCACATCGGGAGAATCAAAGGTGTGKAAGGAACCCGGGAACTGGTCTCCCCACCAGCGGCCTGGTGTCTCCCTGAGCATACGTGGTGCACGCACCAGCGCAGCACAGCAGCCCTCCTCCATGTGGCCACATCCCACCTCCGACCAGCACCGCGGGCATCTTCTGATGATACCTGCAAGGTTCAGCATCAGCCACCAAATGGTCCATTTATGTAAGAAATATATCCTCTTGACCTAAGCAACAAGGGGGCCCCACGATACTGATGACTCTAACAGCAAATAAAATGCACCATCAAGCAAGTAGCTGGAATGTGGCCAAAAATTGGAAATAGATGTAAAGAAAACTGTATCAAAAAATCACTTCTAAGCAGGCTCACTGAACTCAATTACTAGAAATTAGAAAAGGAAATAAAAAACCCATGTTGTAAGGACACGATGCATTATGTGGCATCAATGATTGCCATTCTGTTTCGTGTCTGTCTTCTAATCATGCTGTTATGGCAYGGGATTTGCAATACCAAATTCAAATGACACTGATACAGGGGGACAACCTGCCACTTCCAGAAATTCACAGCTTTAAATTTACGACATTAAATTAGAGGTGGAATTCAGTGGGTGCATGGGGCCTGTTCCTACAGCGCTACTGACATTCCCATGTTCGCAGGACTCGGGTTGCTCAAATTCCAGAGACCGGCTTAGAAAGCGGGAGCATCTCCAAATTAATGGCTGCTCAAGAGGTGCCGTCTGGATTGAGCCAGTACACTTCGCCAACTCTACTCCAGAGTCCATGCAGTCAAGAGGAGCAAGAGAAATTTATTTTTACAAGTGAACAAATAAATAAAAAGGAACTAATGTACAGGTTCTCTCATAGAGAGCTGCTGGTAGAACTTTAAGGTTGGTTGGTGAGRTGCAGAAACATGTGGGAAAAGACAGAAAAAGCCCACAGAGTCCTTGTATCACCAGAGCCAKTCATCTAGCTGAGAGCTCTGGAACAGCCAAGTCTTGTTCAATCTGCTCGTGTGACACACAAACCTCTCTTTCCAGATGTCCCAGGCACAGGGAGGCTGGAAACAATACTCAMGCTTGAAAGTCTCCGTGTCCAGTACAGAGGAGCAATACGACACTGCCAGCACCATCAGTCCCTTCCCTCGGAGGGTCCCCTCATCTGTGRGAGGCAGCTCACACGCCCCTTGGAAGGATTATATCCAAGGGGAATCAATGAGGGATAAAGGCAAAAGGAAAGTCCATTACCCAGTAGACTCAGCAGCTTGTATCTACACTGAACTTTCTTGAGGATTCAGAAACCAAAGAAAAGCTGAAAGCAACTGCCATGGGCCTAACGAATGCCAAGAGTCCATGAAAATTCATAGCGTCCTTGGGCAATTTGCTTTTAAAGATGCTTGGTGTCAGAGTAAAGGACAATATTTTGATGCCATAGTTTGCTTAAAAATTGCAATCTGTTCCGTGAAACACACTTCACTTCCACATTTCAGCAAGGCTTTGCCTCTGCGGTTTCTCCTTCATCTTTTCCTTCCAGGCATCCTGTTACAAGCTCTATCTCTTCTGCCCCTCGCTTGACTTTCCCACTCTTTGTAACTCCTCGGGGGCTGAGGGTGGAGAAATTTGTCCAACGGGAAAATGCTGCTCCTGAAACAAGAGCAGGACGGAGGTGGACCTCCAACAAGCCTACAGCCTGGACTTGCCCTGCTGCTCCTCACGCAGCAGTCGCACAAGGGCCACCGCGGGGCTCAGACCCGCCAGGGGATGGTGGTTGGTGGCACGAAACGAGCAGGTTTCATCCGGGCGGCCCCGTGTGCCAGGGCCAGCGCCTGCGTGCGGCTCCCCCGGCGGGACCCCGAGGGGAGGACGAGGCCTGGGCACACGCCAGGCGCGAGCAAGATGGGGTGTCCCGCAAGGTCTGCTGGCGGGGGGCTTGTGGGCACCGAGTCTGGCACCTTGCACTGAAAACAAACCACAGAACTTGATTTGGGTTCCCTCAGCAAAGGGACCGTTTCTATCCCCACCGAGGGAAAGAAGAGAAAGTGGGGAGGTGGTGTGGGCCTGAAGCACCAAGGAAGGTGCCGGGGTCCAAGAGGAGAAAAGCTGTCAAGAGGAAAGGCGGGATGAATGTGCCAGTGAGCGGGGGCGCAGGCACAGCAGAGGTGGGTGATGGAGGTGCTTGGGAAGCTGCTGAAGGGGTGGGGGTTTTTTCCTTCTTTGAAGCAATGAAGGATTCCGGGCACCCATTCTGGAGCTTAGCAAAGCAGCATTGATTGCCCCAAAGAGGAAGAACGGAAAACATCATTAGACAACAAACACAAGGCACATAAAATCATAATCTGCCTAAGGCGGGATTTCCCGAGGGAGCTGGGACTCGTCTCATGGCACCAGGGGAGAAATAAAGCTCCAGAGAGGGGAGAGCACATCAAGCACGGAGGAGAGCCGGTCAGGTCTGTCCAACAAGGCAGAAAGCAGCTCTGCATCCAGCCGCAGTCCCAAGTGACCCCTATCCCGTGGGGGGATTTAATCCCTGCCCAGCCCTAGCAAAACTCATTACCCATCCAGTATCTGCCTGCAAAGGGTGCTGGGGGGCACCTCTGTGCCTGAGCGTGAGCCCCGCGGCCCGCGCCACGCGGGATGACGGCATCGCTCCGGCGGGGGCGGCGCAGCCTCATCCTTCATGAATGAAAATTCAGAATTAACAAAAAACACATAGAAGAATCACACCACCCACTAGCAGGTGTGCTATAAATACCATGGCAGGGGGTGTCTGCCGAGGAACTGGAGGTATTGACTTTATGGCGTACTTGCAGAGCCACATATGCAATTTAATTACCACGTAGAGCTTTAGTCAAGACGTTACACCACGCTGTGGAGGTCGGAGCTAACAGAACAGGCTTGTCTGCTCTGCTGCATGCGGCCCCACAGCAGAGCTGCAGCAGCATCAACGAGCCCAGCTTGCTTCCCTCAAAAACGGCCTGCAAAGGGTCCCATTTATACCACCCACCTCCAGGCACCCCGACCCTGGAGAGTCTTTGCAGCATTATCAACTCTGCTTGCACAGGACCCTGGACAAAAACACCCCAAATCCTGCCTCGAGCATCAGGGTGGAGCTGAAGAAGGYTGGTGCAGCTGGATGCTGACCTTCGTTGGAACAGGGGATGTGCTGAGCTTTGCAACAAGAGCAGGACACGATTATAGTATTTGGCAAGGTCCACCTGCGATCACCTAGCTGATGTGATAGCCAGGCTGAGGGAAGAGGGCAATTCCAGCACAGCCCTTCCCAGGCATCCATTTAAGATGCAAAGTCATTGCTCTGTGGCTGCATCGACACAGGTCATGGGCCCAATATCTGGTTACAGCAGCACATAAATCACAGGAGTGGCTCATTTCTGGATCAACACATCAACAACAGTGATCAGATCCCAGGCCTTTAATACCCACACACCTCCCGAAAAGGTTTCACAATCCAGATTGCAGCAGCAGTTCATTTACAAAGGCAAAAAAAAATAAAGTAGCGTCTTTCTATTAAGAAAACTGTTCAGTTTTATTGTTGCAGAGAAAGAACATTGTTACCTGGAGAATGAGCCTGGAGGAGAAGCAGAAATAAATGGAGCTGCTGGTGGAGGGAGGGGAGGGCGCCCTGGGAGCCAGGCGGGAGGCAGGAGGGCGCTGGGCACAGCAGAAGCTGCTTGCAAGGGGCACTGCTGTCACYGTGACCAACAGCCCTGACCCACCAGCCAGGGCCTCGGGGGCTCCGCTGCCACCACGGCCTCGTGCAGCCGGTGCTGCTTCGCCCTCTGGGAGCAAAACAGATGGAAGGAGCAACGAGAACTGCTCGTTCCACCACCAAGATGTGTGGAAACCAGCAAGCTCATTAACTTGTGTTCGACCTGGGCGTACGTCCGAAGTACGGAAGCACCCTAAAGGCAAAAAGACCTCAGGTCACCTGGAAATCTTCCCTCCTGCCCTCGAAGGCTTCGTCCTCGTCCTCCACGACGCTGAGGAAGGAGCCCCCCTTTCTGGCAGCAGTTTGAGCAGGGGGAGGTTGCTCTCGCTCTTGGCTGCTCCGGGCGTCCTGGGCCGCTGCTGCTGGYGTGGCGCTCAGGGCACCTTGGCTGGCCAGGGAACAGCCCCAGATGAAGAGGGACGTCCAGCAAGAAAACACCCAGGTCTCAGCAAGGTCCCAGCACGGACCGGAACGAGCCAAGAACCAACCAGCACGTGAGAATTTTGCCCCGCCGTCAGGCCTGATGCTGGTGCTAGGAGCCCCACATTTCATATCAGCACTCTGCAAACAGCTATTCCACAGTATTACACAGCCTGCAAGAACCTCACTGGGCTTAAGCACGAGCACAGCCAAAGCTTTAGTACCTCCCCAGGCTGCTTTAAGGGGAAGCAATTAAACACAGCACCAAAGCTACCTGTAGAGACACATCCCCTGCATTAGCTTTAAGTTTTAGCCATGCAATATTAAGGTGCTCATATACTTCAGCTAACTGTTGAGTCCTGGTGGGATACAGCTCAGGATTTAGCCCTTTCCGAGTACAATAAACCCTGCAATCACAGCTGCTCAATCCCCCAGCCGCCTACAAAGGCAGGATCGTGTTCCCCTGTTCTCAGTGGATGTGTTCAAAGAGGGAAAGCAAGTGCTTTACCAAGGCAACAGTGGTGCCAAGTGCCAAAACATGGGTTGCTGCTGCTCCCACCCAGTCCACAGAAGATCAAACAGAATGTGCTGCCTCTCCAGAACCAGGAGGTTCATCTCTTCCAAGAGATGATTAAAGAGAGRTTATTAAAAGGAGAAGCTATGCTTGAAGTTCCCCAGTATTTGAGCAGGGCAGTGCTTGCAGCCTGGCTCCATCTGCATTACAGGTACCTTCATTCCTGTCAGTCAAGCTCTTCTACTGAAGAAATGCTACTTCAGTTAAAGTGTTTGGGTACASACCAAAATAACAATACCCAACATATTTTTTTTCCACATTTCTTCTATGTAATATATGTTTCAGAATCAGATAGCGGTCAACCAAGAAACCTGGCATGAACAAGTACTTGGTGTCAGCAAAAACCTGAGCTCTGAGCCCAGCTTTCAATGCAAACAGAAGCATTATGAGGGGGGGAGGAAGGAGAAAAAAATAATAAGCTAGAACTAACAGCAAAAACATGGCAATAAGTTTGATTTCTCTACTCTGTCACAGAGACTTTGGATACAAGTGTCATTAGTTGGCTATATTAAACATGATAATAATTAGCAGATTCTGACCCCGGGGCTGAGCACTGTTAAATTCATTACCTGTCAGCAGGACAGAGCCGTGCAGAGCTCCAGGCAGCACCAGCCAGTGCTTCAGCCCTTGGCACTGTTTGCCCAAGCTGCTTGCACCAACATGGGGAAACGTGGGGCAAGGGCGAAGCCGTCAGCTCTGCAACGCAGCCCGGCCCCACGTCCGCCCTCCAAAGCCCCCTTGRCTTTTACCACCTCCTCCAAGGAGACCAAGGCAGGCGATGCCCCGTGCACAAGCTACAAGGATGCCAGGGACGCCAGGATGAAAGCCCTGGGGCAGTGCAGGGACTCGCAGGTGACAGACACCCCACAGAGCTGGTTGGAGCCTTCGGACCATGTCTAATTTCACCTGCTTGCTTCCGAGGAGGAGGATGGCAAACGTCTGTGAAGCATCCTCCCCAAACGCCCACCATAGGAAACCTCACCATAGCCTGCCCCTTCCTCTGCAAAACTTCCCTTGACATCTAACCCAAGTTTCCCTGGTGGGGTTCCGCAAATGCTCCATATGGGAATTCACATCTTCCATAGACTGGGAATAAAGAAGGCCAAACACAACAAAAGACAGTTTTCAGAGCACCATTTAAAGGCCGTCACATCCAAAGGACGGTGCCTCAAAGTCGCTTTTTCAAACTAAATGACTAGCTGAAGCGCAACAGGGTCAAGGATCGAGTCCCTCTCGGAGATGAGCCCAAAACAAACATCCCTCCCTTCACTTCTAGCCAGCCCTGGCCTGGCTCAAACTGCCTTTCTAGATCCTCTTTCTCTAGCTGCAAAGAAAAGGAAGGGAAAAAAAAAAAAAAAAAAACTCTTACCAAGATGATTAAATAAAATGTTAGCTATTCCAGCTACCCACTGGCTCTGGGTTTGACGTCAGTGCTGAATGCATTAACTATATTTGTCTCTCATGATCTAAAAATATCTGAGGCATTAAAAAAATAGGGCAGTACCAGGAAATCTGTAGGTCTTTGAGAGGCACAATGCCCCTCCAAGCCTTAGTGGGGTTCACCGCGCCCTGGTACTTGCCCACGGTGTCACACAGCCCATAGGATCAGTCTGTAGAGGAAAGCTGCTGCTGAGGAACARCCGAAGGGAAGGGGAGGGGAGGGGGTGCTGCTACGTGTGCACCTTTAGGGCTGGGGGGTTACAGAGGATGACCAAGGTGTTGGAAGCGATTTTCTTCTTACCCGATTTCCCAAGCTGATGACCAATGTAATTGCCTTACTGGAATTAATAGTTCAGTTTTTGGTGGAAGCAACTATAGGAAAGAAAAATCTCTTTAAGGGACAAAGAAGAACTGCGCAAAACGTGGTATTGATGACATTTTCCAAATCCTTTCAAAATTTTCCTTCCTTCCATGCAAATTGGATCAGAAACAAAGTAGTCAAAACAGAGCAAAGCCTGGAGAATTTCCTTATTACTTTTTCCCTTGTCAGAGAGAGGACCCGGTGGATYATCCAACCTTCACCCTTCTCCATGGATTGCTAAGAGTCAAGCTGCTGCTTAAACAGGAACAGTCTTTCAGGCTTTGTTGCCGGGCACTAAATGTCTAAGCAGGGGAATCTGCTGCAAGGAGAACCTGCACTGTGGTGAGTCYCTCAAGAGTAAAACCAGGAGAAAAAGAGGCTGAAAACATCGGCTACAAGACAAAAAGGAAAGGATCTAAGTCTGGGGTTTGTTTCTAGTCGTGAAAAGCAATCTGCATGGACAACGCTCATTTTTACTGTGGCCCTGATTCTACAGCTCCTGCAGCATGCATTTAACCACGTGAATCAATCCCGCTGGCTTGAGCAGGTTACCAAGCGTTACGCTGAGGAGGAATGGAGATGAGCACGTGCTTTGGGCTTGTTACAGGGACCTTGCACAACGAGGAGTGGATTGTGATGGAGGGGAACTCGGATCACCCAGTTTGAAGYTCCTTCCTTTAGCAATTTCTAGGATCTAGGCGGTTACTGAAACAGGGAGTTTGGCTTCACTGGCATTTTACAACAACTTTACTAGCATTTCTGCAAAAACTGTGCAGGAAAATTAGTGGCAGGAGAGAAAACAAAACAACACAGCATTTGATCCCTGCACTTGAAGGGACCATCGGAACAGAGTTGCTGGGTGCCAAAGGCAAGAACACGCAGACACTCATCCTGCAGACCCGCAGCCGRATTCCTGCTAATGCAGCAGGGGACAGCAAGGAATGGCTGATGTGCACACGGAGGATAGGTGAGACCAGCGGGGAAGGAGCTTCCCCGTAGGGCTGGGAAAAACAGCAGCTTAGGAGATCTCCTCCTCCATGGAAACACCTCGGGCTCTGCAGGTTGCCTAACAGGAGTTCACGCTTTTATAGCCAGAGGTTCCAGGTTCAGGCTCCGGAGAGAAGTAAATCGGATACATTATTAAATGCACATACCTGACCAACGACACAAAGCAGAGCCTAGCAAGTCAAAATCCATCCCCTGGCTTTGTAGAGCAGCATGCAGTTTGTGCAATGAGARATATGCCATCAGGCTCAGGCCTTTATGCTGCAGCCCTTGAAACGCTGCCCTGGGGAGCAGGAACCGCTGCCCCTTAACCGTGGACTCGTGGGCTCTGCCGTCCCCAGGAGAGCAGACGGGCCCTCCCGCGACACAGTCTCTCCACGTAGTAAACCCGAGGCAATCGGAGAGCAGAAGCGGCACCACGGGTCTTGAGTGACTTATTAGCTTGCATCAACCGAGCACGGGTGTAATCGCCTTCAAGCATCAACTGCAGCAAGATGGAGAGCAAATAAAACTACTTCCACAAAAAGGTGCAGGCTTGCAAAACTCACAGCGCGAGAACTACCTAACACGGAAAGTTTTAATGGACGGACAGATAAATATATCTGATTTTCTATTTTACCCTCAGGAATATTTATTTTGGTGACAGCAGCCACAAGCCCACAGGTTTCAGAACTCCCTAACCCGAGTCTTTATCAAGCGGCTCGGCCGTGGTCGTCGCCTGCCGCAGAGCTGCRGCTTGCTTACCTGCATCGAACACTCCCTCTCCTCTTTTGTATCAAATTAACATATGGCCAATCTGTTGAGCAGTATGGAAGGGATTTCTCATCAAGAAAGGTTAATAAACAAAGAAATCCGGCAGCAACAATGTAACCGCTGTGTGAAAACTTAATTGGATCAGCAATATATCAAGTGTGTCAACACGGGAAAAAAACTACAAAAYGATTGTTTAGTCTCGGCCCTAAGTAATAGTTTCAGAAAGCAGTTTGCAACCGAGAATGCTTTTAAGGGCACGGAGAAGTAGGTTACAATATGCTGCGAAGGAAAACTGTTGCAGCTGTCTCTTTTTAAAGCAAAAAATTATTTATTAGAGATTGGGAAACAATCTCTAGACATGAATATCAATTTTAAGCAGTGCATTCTGATGAAGAAAATTTTAAAAACGAACATCCTTATTCCTCTAAGTGTTTTGACCAGTGTCAGTCTATTTGGAATCATATTTGATAGATGAACTCAGTGATAAGCCCGTCAAATCTGGGGACACTGAAACAGCAAAGTTCAATATGAAAAACTTTACATTTTCGTAATTGCTTTGAGTTAGTTCCTTTGTCTTGGTGGTATCAGAGTGACCCRGCTTTCCCCGGGATCCCTGCCAGCGTTGTGCAGGGAAGCTGCACCAGCGCTCCACTTAAGAGCAAACTCTCCATCCATCCGCTGCACGAGCTGCTCAGCTCCCATAGGGCATGAGAGGCCTCTGGTTGGACTCAATTTACGGGATCATTTGCAAGACTCCAGCCTCACTTTGAAGCACACGAGAATATCCCCATCAAAGCAGCCAGTTTCAAAGGGAAGCAAGTTCCTAGCGGAATGTTTCTCAGTGTCTCAGTTGTAATTAGATAAATTTTAAAGACAAAGAGAAGCTGACACTGACAACCTGATGATGTACTGGGGCTGCACTTGCTTTAGCTAAACAGAGATTACACTGTAGTTACTAGAAGGTACAAACGTCAGCTCACACAAAGGACGTTTTGAAGATGACTGCAAGAGGAAAAAAGCACTGAAAACGTCCTTCTCGTGCAGCAGGCATGGAGAGGCATTCATTTCATAGTGGCTATGTTTTAATACTACTTTTTCTGTGGTTTACTCCGCGTTTGGGAGGGAAATCCATTTGATGCACTATTAGCAAAATGGCAGATGCCCCCAGGAGACACCATCCACAGTTCCAAACACCAGAGCAGTGGCATTTCTCATCAAATTACTGCTCCAGGAGTTGAGGATAGGAAAAGAAAAAGAGACTTGCTGCTGAAAGCAGCTGGCAAAACRTTTTGCATCAAACGTGCACTGGGCCAGATGCTGCCCCTGACAGCGAGTGCATGCAACGGACTCGACTCCTGAAAGACTAGGGCAAATCTCCGCTCACCAGGATGGATCCTCAGGGGGYCAGAAGTGTGATGTAAATGCAATAAGTGCTGTGCATGGGCACGTATTGAAGCCAAATTGTTTAACACACAACATGAAGGTGGTCGTCAAAAGATAGAATTTATTTTTTATGTCTTCAGTATTTACCCAGATTTTGAGATTATCTAAGCTCAGCATCAGTTCTGAATCCAATTGAAAAGGTATCTCCCCAAAAATCAAACCATTTTCTGAAWAACTGGCTATACAGATGTTCTCAAGCTGCCACTTCACCTGTGTCAGGTCTCTGCTGCTTCTCCTCCCATTCCAGTAACCTCCATGGGTATCTACACCAGGCAACCATGGCAAAACCAAACACGACCACCCGCAGCCACCCAAGGAGTCGTCTGCCACCGACTGACATGTCACGTGCAGCAGCGCAATGAAATGCTGGTAGGAACCCAGACCCTGACCTCGTGCAACTGAGTGCTCACCCCGCATCATCAGGGGGTCTGTCCATCACTGTCTCAGGTCCTGTGGCCCTTGGCCACAGGTGGACATGCCCCATCAACACCCTGCTGCCCAATGGCCTCCTGTCCCTGGTCCCAGCTGCTCCAGGGCTCCCTCCTTCCCACACCTCCCTTGTCCCAGCCACGGGAATGCTCGTCCTCCTGCTTCCATCTTCCAGCCTGAATTGTTCAGCAGTGTCAGGGATGGTGCAGCAGTACAGACAGAGAAGGAAAAACCCAACTCTGACACTTTGGGAAACTGCCCTTCGGCCCCTCGCCATTTCCAAGGGCTTTCCAAGAGCCCGAGGTCACCAGCTCCCGGCCTCAAGGCCCAGGTATCAGCCACAGGAGAGGAAGGGAACGCAGCACGAGAGCAGCTGCCTAGTGCCCAGCTCACAGGCAGGGACCAAAAGCTCCTGCGGAACAGGGCGGAGAGGAGAGTTTTATGTTATAAAACATACATGCTGTCACACATCAATATTGATGCCTGCTTGCTCCCACAGACCCAGACCGAGGATAACCCCATGCAACTTTTACGCTGCCTCCGACACGCTTCAGTCTCCAAACATCACAGCACTGGTAGGTAACACCACAAATCCCAGGATGGGAGCGTAGGGAGGCGGAACGGGTGGCGAGGGAACTGCATGGGGTGAAGACCCGCCCGCCCGCCYGTTTCAAAGGGAAGGAAACGGGTGAGGACGGGCTGGTCCCAGCCATGTGCTGTGTCCGGCCCGYGGTCCCTGCGACGCCTGGCGAGGCCGGGCAGGGTGGGCGAGCGCCCCGGGGCACGGGATGAACGCCCAGAGCCGCCCGTGCAAGGCACGGAGGGCCCGGAGCGGGAGGGCCGGCCCGGCGCAGGGCTGTCGGCAGAGAGCCCGGAGCGCTTCCCAGCCGCGGGAATGCAGGTTTCCACAGAGCCTCCGCCCGAAGCCGAGCTGCAGCCCCATCGCCGCACCGTAAACGCCTCTGGATCAGACTCTGGGAAGCATTTTCCGCAGCCTCGGGAGGCCGAAGTCCCAGTAGCCCACGCTGCTGAGACACAGGGGCAGGAGCGCTGTCACCTGCAGCTGCACGGCAGCAGGGAGCAGGGACACCGCCAGTCCCGCGCCCGGTCCCGGGCCGCTTTGCTGCCCCGCGGAGGCTTCCAGGGAAGCCCCAAGGGACACAACGCGCTGCTTGTACCTGCTGCCTCTCCAGGTGCTCTTTGTCTTCGTCTCCTTCAGAGGCMCGAAGGGGTTCTGAAAGCGGGAGCCTCTCCGTGCTCCCCATGCTGGAGCCGCGGACGAGAGCCGCATCCACAGTCGTGGCACGCAGTGGAGCTCAACGCGTGACTTAACGTTTTTTTCCTTGAATGACAGTTTTAATGAAAGGCATTTCAGCGCTCAGAAAAATCAGCATAAACGATCAGTTGCTAATCTCATTCTCCCAGTAACTCTGGCTAGTCAAAAATAGACCAGGCAAAATAAACCGTGGGCTGGAAACAGAGGTGGGGATAGAAGCGGGGGTCTGTTTTGCCCCTCCTTTTGCAAAATCCCACAGCGATTGCCAGGGATGAAGAACTTTATAAGAGGCAGGATTTACAGTGCTGTCCACACTGAGCAGCAGCTCAGCCCTCGCTCCGGGCTCGGAGGACGATACTTGGCCACTTACAGGGGTTTTCATAGCTCCCATCCTTATCATGAATCACCCAGAATCACAGAATGGTTGAGGTTGGAAGGGACCTCTTGAGATGCTCTAGTCCAACCCCCTGCTCAAGCACCTGGAGCATGTTGTACAGGCTCATATCCAGGTGGGTTTGAAGATCTCCAGGGAAGGAGACTCCACAGCCTCCCTGGGCAGCCTGTGCCAGGGCTCCGTCMCTCTCACGGGAGAGAGGTCATGAAGTGAAGAAGTTAAAGAAGTCAGGCACCATGGGCAACTTGCAGCCCCCCCACACCCACGTCGCCAGGCCGCCCAAATGCAAGGGAGACAGGGCAGCTCCGCGAGCCTCTATTGCACCCTCCTAGGCCATCCGTGCTCCTAGAAACCATRCCCAGGAATCTAGGGTCAGGAGACTTTGGAGGACACAATCGCCTGGCAGCAGCAAGGAAAGAGGTGACGATACACAGGATTTCTATTAGAAAATAGGCTTAAATTCACCGGATTCCCAGTCTGAATTAAGTCCCAACACCCGTCTGCGTTGACCCAGGGAGGTTTTTGCACACCCACCCCAGCGCGGGGGTGGCTGCGGCACCGTGCCACGCTCAGCACTGCTCCAGGCCAGCGCCTGGCTGTAGTCACCCAACTACACAACTACCTCCGGCCCAGGGGACACCGCCGGTGACATTGCGACATTCCCCCCCTCACAAGGTTGGCAAGGCGTCTGTCGTTTGATTTCCCTTTCCATCCRTCCTAGTCTCCAGAAATATTAAAAAAATCTGACCCTGACCCTGTCACCATAGAATCTCGGCTCCCCACGGAATTGTATTGTTCTTTCCAGCACAAGAAGGGCTTGTTTTGACACCAGCGTGGCACGCACTATCTTCATTGCACTGACTTTTTAAACAGTTCCTTTGTTTTCCATATTTTTTAATGGGACTGTTTTCTTTATTAGCGCATTTTAATAGCTCGTGCAACACCTAAAGCACCTGAAGGGAGGCACTTGGTAAATAAAATAGAGAATAAAATCGATAACACTAAGGGTTTAGCTTGAGGAAGAAAGGGAGTCCTTGCAAAGCGACGAATCCCGCCRCCACCGTTACGTGCCCTGTTCACATGTGCAGACCCTGGCGTAGCCAGGCCTGTTATTGGTTTTGGTGCCTCTACTTCTGGCAAAGCAGTTGGAGTCTCAGCAGATCTCRGTGCTTCACTGCATAATTAACAAGGCTTTTGGAGCTATTAAAAATGTGTTTATTACTGTGCAATTCAGATCTTAGCTCGAGAAATGCAGCAGGGTTTTTTTCACTCTCCTTTTTACATCCATTTCTTAAAGTCTCTTAACTTTAAAAATTAAAATGGTGCCTGATCCACCAGTTCTTTGTGACAAAAAGGACACAGAACTGCAGCCCATAGTGCCAGGTTCAGTGCCCGGATCCCCAGTGCCACTRGGTTGTGTACCGAGTCCTACAGCTATTTGACTAACGGAGGAACTGGGAAACCCGGAGCTAGGCAATCACTGCCACAGTGCAYGGGGCTGTAGTGCAAATCGAGATCCACTAGACATGGGCCTGAGCCAATTCCCCATCTCCCCAATTACACCTGCAGCCGTTCTGCCTATGAGCGCCCCACCAAGCACCTCTCCTCTAGCCATAGTCCCATGAAACCTCTGGGTCCATCAGGGAATACATCTCTGGTTAGGCTTAACCCAGAAAACAAGGTCTGTAAGAGCAAAGTCTCAAGCTCTCCTGCCTTCTTTAGCAGGCATGCCTGGCTCTTCCATCTTCTCCCGTATCACCCAGCACGTGACTTTTATTTCAGCCTTTAAGGAAAACTGGAGCCTTCCTTCTCCACTCCAAGTGGCTTCATGATCTTTCTCTCCCAGGTGTGAATAGTGACATCCTTTGTGTCGTGGTAGACCTTAACAGAGTGTTATTCTGGACTAAAGCCAGCTCGTGCTCARTCAGAGCAAGGCTGCTACACGGGAAGGGCTTCCTGAGCAACCAGCCGCCTTCCAGGAGGTACCACGGCAGCCCCAGGGGACTCAGCCTGGCCAGCACCTCCCTGCACCTCATACGGACAGAGGTTAMTTCAACCAAAAGAGACACCCGGCCAAGAGAAACCCACGTCCTCAGGGGAAGGCAGGCGAAGGCTTAGGAAAGGGAAGGGCTGGTGCCCTTCTTTTGCAGAGAGAAGAAATTCAGCATCAAGCACCTCATCAGAGCTGCGGGCACTGGGAGAGGCCAGAGCTCAGTTGGGCTCAGCCCCCCCGGGCTCAGCAGCCCTGTCTCAGCCACACTCCKCAGTGTCTTTGGCAGCTGATGAGCAGATGCCACCAGAGGAGTTGATCACCCTGTGCCTTGCTGAACCTTCACCTCACCCACCTGGCCCCAGGTCAGCCGCTGTTTAGGTCTGGGCCACCTGGCAATGATGAGCTGAAGGCTGGAAACCACTTGGTAACTCATTGSACAAGCACGGCTTGAGGCCTCTAGATAACAATGACAAAACTCAGAGCAACGTTTCATTTTTCCGTCAGTATTCCCAACATTCTCAAGCACTTACATAATGAAGGGAATCATTTTCTGGGATCCTTAGAGGAAAAGGAGGCAGCGTGTTGACAAAATAAACCTTTCCATGAAACCGCCTCTCCATGAGGAATCCGCCTGTGGAATTGCGCTAGGAAATTCCATCACA
Source organism: Eudromia elegans (assembly GCA_003342815.1). Lineage (NCBI taxonomy): Eukaryota > Metazoa > Chordata > Aves > Tinamiformes > Tinamidae > Eudromia > Eudromia elegans. Next base: position 1,489,285 of record PTEX01000143.1, on the reverse strand, counting down.
GCACCACAGAGGTGACGTTTGCAGAACAAACATCAGCGGGACTTCAAAGGACCTGGGSCTAAGGCAGAGCAGGGCCCACGCGGCGCGGTGTCCTGCCGGGACGCGCCGGGAGCAGCTCCGTGCCTCGGCGCGGGCACCGTGCTCCCTTTCCGCACGCTCCTTTAGCTCCTCCTGACTACTCCGCTTTGAAGTCCTACTTCAGGTCTGAATCACAAATTCTTCCAGAGCCCAAAGAGGAAGTTTCTTTGCTTCTACAAAACCACTGTTGAAGTTCCCTGCAAAGAACCCTCCAAAGAGAGCCCATCACAAGACTTTCCTGCCCATGGCGCTTGTTTGCAGCTGGAGTCCATAACTTGCAGTCAGAGGGAAAAATAAATAAATGAATGAAAAAAACACAACACAACCTCACAATGCATAAATCAGTGCTACCCATAGAAGAAAAACATTTTTTTTTTCCTGATTCCCTCAGGTAATTATATTTTGCCCTGAAGCATGAGATTTGATTACATTTAGTCCTACTTTATTTAAAGCCTGAAGAGAGACCACGCAGTCTCAGATAGGGGTGATAAAAGGGGACAATGCTCAGTTCCAGCCCTTCTGCAAGTCAGCGTCTGACCTAACTAACTGAAAACCATTCAAGCACGATAAGGGGRAAAAAAATCCTTCAGATTTTAACCTGCTTGAAGAGGGCAGAAATGCTGGATGAATCATGAACTCTGGGGACTATAAATGCCTCCCAGAGGAGAGGGCTTTCTTGGCAGTGTTCTTTAAAAAGAAAAGAATGTTTCACGTGGGTGTGGGCTGTTGTTTTTTTCTGCTGTAGAGCAAGTGTCCCATCTTATTTCTCAAATGGTCTTTTCTTTGTTGATGCCTCATCTATTAATAATCCTTCACTGGAAGGGGAAAAGAAAAAGCAAGCTTCTGTCAGACGTACAAGCTGTTAGTCTGAGATGGACAAAAATAAACCGAAGCTGCACAGTTAGCTGCAACGCGGGTCAGTTGTCTGGAGTCCCTCCGTGGCCATAGCAATCACCACACTAAACTCTCCCGATAAACCACGGAGTTGAACGGTGCTGGACCCATCAGCRTCCTGAAGGCCCAGAGTGAGTTTCAGAAGATCTCTTGTACTGTCCAATCCCATCTGCTTCATCATTACTTTCTATTTGGGTCTACGGCAATATTGCCTGTGTCTTAAAAATATAGAGGAACAAGATTATGATCTTGACTCATATTCAGGACTTTCAGGGGGCTGCCCTAGGGAGCCAAATATTTCTTTTGAGGTTTGCTGCCATTTTTCCATAGCATTCACTGCAAGTGGGCTCTGGCCCCATTAGAAACACCTGTGATTTCTCCCTTCTCTCTCCTCAAGCTTGGAGCAGAATTACTTTTCACAAACATGGACCCTGGTTGGCAAGGACAGCTGGCCAAGCAGCTGGGGGTGGGCGCTGAGCCCACAGTTTAATGGGAACGTTGCTTTTTTTCTGACAGAAGAAGATGCTTCATGCTCAGCCTCCACAGCCGTGGCCAGGAGAGATGCAAAGATGGGAGAGGGGGGATAGAATCTTCAGGGAACTTGGGATGAGCTCAGGTTTGCTGCTTATTAGATGAAAGCTTCACTTGCTTGCACTGCTCTTCTCCAAATAGCAGTAGTTTCACAAGAGGGCTGCAGGGGTTCCCAGCAGACAGGGCAGCAAGCAGCTACAGCCTGGGTGGGGAGAAACCACAGACCTTCAGACTGGAACAGAACATGCTGGAAACACCAACCCAGAGCTTTGCTGGTGGGTATGTTGAAATGCCACTGGTAAATGAGATCAGTCATATCGGGAGAGGTGTGAAGAGCATCAGGGAAGCAGCCAACGACCTGCGTCACGCCGCGGGAGACTCGCGGGTGCCGCCGCGTTCCCTGCAGAGGCGCCCAGCGCCCTCGGGGAGAGTCAGCGCTACTGAGACGCCGTCAGAGCGGCCCCCAACCCAAGGACATCCGAGGGTGAAGAAGATGTGAGCTGAGAATCCAGCAATTGCCGGCGTAAAGCAAGGTGGCRTTCAAGATGTCACCGCTTGAGAAGGTCCCAGGTGCTGTGCTGGGTCCACGACACTRCAGCATCACAGGTTCCCCGTGTGCAGCCCAGCGTTTTGGGCTGCTGGTCTTGTTTTTCATGCATTATCCCTGCTCATTAGCAGATTGCTCTTTGCCATGACCTCTGTTGCAATACTCCTAGGCTTCCTCTTCCCCCACAACTTCCCCCCTGCAGGAAACTATATTGAATCATTAATATAAGTGCCTGTACTCATYAGAACTTACAAAGGCCACAGTCTGGCTTGGGGCATTCATTTTTCTCCCCGGTGTATTTGCCATCGTTCTGAGTCAAACACATTGGGAGCTGGGCAGGTGAGCAGCAGCAGACACGCCAGGCTGTCGGGCAGCAGCTACCCATCAAACAGGGTGGAAGGGAAATGCTGTGCCCACCACAGCAGGARCACTATGGCTAAGGAAGGCTGGAACCGTGTGTTCTTGGGAGAGGGGTTGAGAAGATCWTCACCCTTCCCGAAGGGCACCACCACCCTTAGTAACTAAACTGCCACACCGCCTCRGGTACTTGCTGCACCAAGAACCGGGTGGTTCTTCAACAGACATGAGGGAAGGAGGAGATTCTYGGCGATCTCAAAGATCACAGTTTTTAAGGGAATGAAGAAGTCCCCATTGCCCACCTAGGAGCACGTGACCAACAAGCAGCCTGCACCAGCCTCAAGCGCTGCAGAAAAGTGATCGTTATCATTCCTCTTGCACACAGAGACATTCACTCTCTTGYCCCACAGGAGCCCAAAGCATCTAGCTCATATTTGAGGAAACTGAGGGACTTATCCCCAAAACACCATAGGTGGACTGAAGATGGGGACTCCTTTGTCATGAAAGGAAAGGGGGCGAGTTCCTCACCTGCAGTACCTACAGACCTAACCAGCCTCAGCATCCCCTGCACAGCCTCTTTCCCACCGCTTCCAACACTCCTCTCTCGCAYATCTTTCCTCCTACATCCTGAGCTGAATTCCAGCCTTTGGCAAGCCAGACCTGGCAGCCCCTGAGCCTCCCGCACCAGGGAGCACGGAGGAGGAACATGATCCTGCGCATTTCCACACGCTTCCAGCTCGGAGTGTCAAACAGCTGCAATAAACAAACAAAATATTGTTTTGTGCAATAACACCAGCCATCGCCAAAGCCAGCRTGAGGTTCTTTCTACCTGGCGCCGTTTAATGTCGGCGGTACGAGCCCTCGGCTCCGTGCCAAGGCGTGGAGCCCGGGCTGCRGTGCATTAGCATAGGCTGCCTTATCTGCAGGGAAATAAACCCAGACCTGCTGAAAACAGTTGAGTGGAATGTCACCATAGAAACCAGGCGAGGAGATGGGCGAAGCGCCTCTCCCCAGCTCCTTTCAACGCGACAGCAAGCAGGGAGGCCGGCGGGTCCGGCGCGGGCGATGGCAGCGGATGCCTGCRGGTGGGGAGACCCCCTCGTGCCCCCCGCGCTTTACGCCCGGGGTTTGTTTAGAGCTGCGGCGGCCCCGCGCGCACAAGGACGGCGGCAGCTCTGCCCTCCGCGTCCGCGCGCGGCGCAGGGTAGACCTGGCAGCTCGCTGCAGAGCTCCTGCGACCGGGACGCGCTGCAGAGCACGTTTCAATGTACGCCCGGCCCGCAGAGAGCACCCCGGTCCCCTCCGAACGCAGCAAGGCCTTTCCCTGCCTTGGAGAATCCATCTTTTAGTGCAGCTTGWGCTAAACGCTTTGGAAGAGAGAACGGGAAACCCCGGAAGGTGCCTCGCTGCCGCCCGCCCTCCCTGCCGGGCTCACGGGGGCCGTCACCGCGACCTCACGTCGCTCATGCAACACCAGCGACGATCGGCCCATGATCTTGAGCTCTCACGTACTCAGGCCTTCAGCCTTAGTAACAAGTGACTAAGCTCCCCAGCTTGTGTCCTCTGCAAAAAACCAAACCAGCGTGTTTCCTTGCATGTGGATTTCCTTTCCAGTCTCCAAGTGGTTACACGCAATTTCTCCCTGTACTTCACAACAAGAGGAGCYGCTGATTCATTGGCTATCATCTCTTATTTCGTAAATCTCTTGTGTCTCATCTAGTCATCTCTTCACATTGCATGTCCCTAGACTTGCATGAATATTGCTTGAGCTCTGCTGTTTTTCATCTAGACAACGTCTAGTTCCACTCCATATGTTCTGTTAGATGCAAGGATCCAAGGGGAGCTCAGGAGCGGGTCCTTCATTGACGTTACGGTGCACTGCTCTTTATTTTACCCCACCCTAGTCCTAACACAATAGTTTTACTGCTGCTGTGCATCAAGGAGATTTTCCACTTGCTCTCCACATCCATCTCCACTCCCCTTCTCACCATGGCTGCTCAATTAAGGCACACTCATCAAACCATAAGCTCAAATCATTGCTTCTATGCTGTAACTTATCTTTCTGTGGCTATCAGTGCTGGCTTCCATCTGCTCTCATTCTGCTAGCATGGTTCCCACCTCCTGAAATCCTTTAGTCTTGGCTAATCTCACTAATTACATGAGACTTTGACCCTTGCATCTTCACAACCCACTTTTCTGGACCATTAACAAATGCATTATGCATCAGCGCTGAAACAGATGCTGCTAGTGTTTCCTGCTAGCGGAGACGCAACAATTGCCATCTTCCATGAAGGCTTAATTCTTTTTGAATTCCCTTTCCAAAATATAGATGTGCAGCTATTCTATGGAGAAAGCAGTTATACTGTCTGGCAAACCAAAGATTAATGACTGACCTACATGTTTAAATTGAGCCTCTAATTGGTTTCAAATCCAATTGTTATTTGTATAGGACCTACTATAGTGGAGTCCTGGATCATCTATGGGCTTTTTGCAAATGCAGATGAATACGCTAAGAAAATTAAATGGTACACAATAATTTTTTAAATTAATTTTTTTTAACATAATGATTGGGAATAAGATTGCCCATGTCTGAACCTTGTTTTTGTTGAAACACTGTGAAAAGGAATTTGCTTAAATTAAAAGCACTTCTTTTCCGATATTTCACATTTAGAAATCCTGGGAGGAAGAGCACTAACACCAGTTCAAAGACGTGTGTGTACGTGTGCGTTCAGAGGTCAACATACAACAACATATCTGTGGAATAAAAATACTTTTCCACCCTAACAGTTCTACAAATGGCTCGAGTGCGGAAGATCCCGTGTGAATGGAAAGAAGCAGTTGGTCCCAATGGGGTGCTCCCGTTTCTACACCCTCAAGAAGCAATCGCGTAAAGTTTGTGACACGATTTAAAGTTCCCCCCGTAGGGGAAATCTTCCCTGGGGCTGTTTGGGCTGAAGCCGCAGGGGAATTACCAGGAGACCAAAGAAAGGTGTGCACCAAAGCTCTGCTCGAGAAAGACAACGTGAATGTGAACAGCCCTGCACGGACGTGGACCCTCACAAAGGCCCACAGCATGCACTCGCAGGCAGAACTCATACGTGGGGAAAAAACACCCCGCCTGATCATAAATTTCTCTGCTCCTGCTGCAAATGAACCGTTTCCCAAGACTGAGGAAGGCCCAAGGATCCTCTGGGCACCCTGTCCCTGCACCTTCCTCAGGGAGCACCTCTCACCTCTGCCAAGGACAGCCTGGTTCCCTCCGCAGGTGACAAGGGGACCCTGAGGCCCAGTAATAAGTGACTTAAAACCCACTGCAGCCCATTAGACGTCTTCTCTCCACRAGGTCGGCTGGGAACTGAGCCACTTACATTAAACAGTCCCCTGGAAAGGGTTTAGTGCCGTCTTTGCCCCCCAGCACCGCGCGTGGTGGTGGCCCATCCGCCTCACCCTGGTCCCACGGTGCCTCCGTGTCCCACCGAGGAGAGCACCGTGTCCCAGGGCGGCAGCAGCAGGACGGGCAGCCCGGCTCGCTCCGTGCTGCCGGAGGGTTTCCAAGCCGAGGCCGCAGCTGGATCTGGGCCATGGCGGGCAGGTCGTGCCGGAGACAAGTGTACAAACAGGCTGTAAGACAACCCTGTCACTGAAAAGCCAAGATCCTAAAAAAGACCRAAGGGAGACGAGCATACGGCGCGTTCCGGGCGCTGTCAGGCGACACGCGCCATCCAGGAATTTGTTTTGAAACGGCAGGATTGCTTTTCACTCAGCCTCAGCTCCTCTTTCCTCTCTGCGAGAGGCAGGAGGAACACGGGGACCCTCGGGCTGAGACAGAGGGACATTACAGAGCATTTTTCACCTCCAAGATAGTCCCTCCTCTTCCTCACCCAATCCCCATTTTATAAGCAGGCAGCTCGTCACTGAGAAGAGCATGTGAAAAACCTAACAGAGGGAAGGCTGATTTCTCATCAGTTTATCACAATCTAGGTTAAAACGGGGGCCCCGTCATCCCCTTGCATCAATACAGAGAATCAGGAACAAAACCAAATGAAATCTTTACATGCCTCCTCATAAATTCATCCCCCTCCCATGGGAGAATATAGAAATCTGACAGCATCAAMGACCCTTCTTCTCAATCTGCTAAACCTGAAGCTATCAGTGCATTTTTTATTGCCTGCCCAGTGAAAATACCCATAGAAAGATAAAGATGAGAGGTTTCAGCCCCTGGGGCACAGGAGCCACCCATGCTTTTGTCTCCAAGGGACCACTGCTCACAGAGGCATCTTTCCGACTCCCGCCTGGATTGGCTGCATCTTTGGCTCCGCTGCAGCCCTTTTAGCCTGCCAGGGCTTGGAGACTGTGCAAGCTTCCCCTCGTGCTGCAGCGCTCCGTGTCCTCCAGGAACAAGCTGGTGGGAGACTCTTAACCTCGCAGCATTTCCTTTTTGTTTACTACTTAGGTCCAAGCCGTTTCTGCAGCCCCTCCAGATGTTTTAAACCAAATAGCCAGGACCTGCAGCCAGAAATATCCAGATGCCACCTGACAAAACATTTTTCGCTTTCTTGTGGTTCTTGTTTTCATTTTTTTTCCCCTCCATTTAATTATTCGAGTGTAACAGCCCCCAGAAAACYAGAGCCATGCTGCTGCTTTGTGTAAAAACACATTCTTGCTCTCAGCAGGCCTCCTCAGAGACTTCAGAGCCAGCCAGATAAACAGAATAAAAGCTCCCTCTTTCTCACATCCCTTCTTTCTGCAGACCGTCCTTCCGGGGCCCGGCGCGAGGGAGCGATCAGAAACGCTTGTGGGTTTTATCCCATTTTCCCAATTCTTCTGCACCTACGTTGCTCCATTCCCCTGCCAGGCTTTCAGGCTTCCCTTGCCAGCAGGCAGCTTCCCTGTGAGCGCAGGAGAAAAGCGTTTTAGAAGGGACTAATGGAAGAGAAATGGAAGTTTCTGCCTGCAGACACTTCCTTGGGAGGAAATCAGGTTCCTAAGAGGACGGACGATGGAAAAAAAAAGATACCTGGAGCTGGACAGAGAACTTTTCAGTTTGATAGTTTAAATGAAGAACTTAGCAAGAAAGAAAAAGTCAAGACGGTATTTCAGGTGCTTCATTAAGGGAAAAATAAAAAAGCATCTGAGAGGAGCCATTTTAGGTCAATGAAATATTTAGTTTAAATGGAAATTAAAGGCTTTGTGATGCCAGAGTCATTTAACTCTAACTTTTAAGATTAGATTGATGTTATTTTACGCATAGAGCCACAGAGTGTCRTTTCAAATATACAAAACAAATGTTAGGTGTCATCCAAACTAAAATACTTCTAAAATTTTCTTTCCTAGGCTTTGGGTTGAAGCATCTTTAAAAAAAACATACAATAACCAATGAGAAATTTCCACRCTTCCTTCCTTAGTGGGGGAGATTGCTTCTTTCCCTACATATGCCCTTAAGGAGCTTTTTGGCATTTTAGACAGCSGTTTGCTCAGAACAAGAATTGAAGGAAAGATGTTCTGAACGAGGTCGAAACTGCTCTTGCAAATATGCCAGAACCAACACGTAGAAAAACCAGGATCAAGGAGAGTTTCCGCCTCTGCCCCTGGAACGCAGTTAAACGGACGCGACGCGGCTGCGTTCGTCTTTCCTAGAAGTGCAGGTGGTCAACAGCCTTATGGCAATCTGTCGTCAAACACAGAGTGCACCCAGGCCTACCAAACGTCACATTTCTGCAACAAATGCTCTTTTCCTACCACGTTTTTCTGAAGCTGGGCAATACAAGAGCTTCTTTTTCCACTTGGCTCCCGTTTTTACAAGAAATCTTATTTGAGGGAGTGCTGCAAAGAGCCTTTCCAAACCCATTTTGACACAGCCCTGGGAACACAAGAAGAGTTGTTATTTCTCTGTGGTGCCGTCTCCAGCTATGTGGAGCATCTGCACAATATATCCAGCTTCCAAAGCAATTTAACTTCCAATTCTCAGCCCTTCCCTTCCAGCTCAACTGGATGAAAGCAACTCAGAGCTCTCCAAACAGGGTCCCCCATCACTGTTTCCAAGCAGGCAAACACATGTTGACCCCAACCACATGGAGCCCTTCAGAACAAGTCACAAGCATCCCTAGGTGCCTTCCCCTGTCACACACACCAAGTTGTCATTGTCCCTGTGTTGTTCTCCCCTTCAGCTCACTAGGATCTTCTGAGCATTTGCTGCCTCTGTGCAAACAAAGAGGTGGAAAGTACCAGGCAGTCTGCAAGGAAAACCCTGCACAGCCTAAAATCTGGATGAAGGAGAAGCTTGTGGAACAAGCTGAGGGCACTTTCAGGGAGACATCTCACTCCAAGTAAAAGGACTGTGAAGTGTTCGATCCAAACTAGCCAAAATAAATTATAATATAGGAAAACAAGGCAAGGCTTTCTGTAACTCCACTCCCATCCAGCAAGGTGACGAGATTCTCTTAACTGCAATGACTTGAACCAGGGGACAAGACCAGAATGACACTGGTATTTCTGGCTGACAAGGAGTATTTCTAGCTGACGAGTATTCCCAATGAGGGTTCAGAAAAAACGACATCATCCATGAGGAATGTAAGAATTTGTGGAAGAAATAGTAGTTTCCGAGACTAAGAATATAAAATCTCTTTTCCAATGCTGATACAAAAAAATGATGTTAGCCCTTGCCATTTATTGCCTATTACTTTAAGCTTCCCCACCTCCCAAAGCTGCCAGATGTTCATTAAACAAAGTCAGGAACTATCAGAGATGCCTCCTGCTACAGCTAAGGCCCCAGATATTGCTGTAAKTCAAACATACAACGATTGTAAAGTGATAAAGTAGGTTTCTATCAGAAACCATATTTCCCCTTCTTGACTTTGTCTGACAGATTTACATAACAAGGAGCTCCYGGTGACAGCAGTGAGCTTGAATAAGAGCCATGGATTCTCCTTCCAGCCTGCAATGGGTCATTTTTCTCATCATCAGGTAGTAATTGGTTTTATGCAAAAYTGAACTCCTCACATAAGACATCGTGGACTTAATAATCATGATCCTAAGAGTGTACTGTGCCTCTAATACCAAATGATGCCCGGATGTTTTACAAGCTGTACCGGTCCCTGCACACAGCACGCTGATGCTGCCCCAGGGGGGATGGCAAGGAGCTCCTTCGCAGCACACGATCCTCCTCTGTAGCTTTGGCCAGGAAGAGGAGGAGACGCCGTATGCAATTAAAGGTGCAAGGGAGGCRTGGGGAGGCAGATGCTAAGATGTGTCATTGCCAGGGTGCTAGGACTAAGAAAACAGTTGAGCTAAAAGTGTGATGTGGGCTCCGTGACCTCACTGGGTCAGGGCCTCGGTTTTATATCTACGCTAGAAAGAACTGTAAGGAACTTCACACAGAGCTCTAGAAGAAGAATTCATCGTACCCTGCATCTTGTTGGTCTTTCTCATCTTAAAGCAGCAGATATCTGSTCAAATGAAGCACCAAGATGACTGCGTTTTTATTTTCTGCTCTTCTGTTACTATGCTACTACCTTCCTGCTTGGCTTTCCTCTCCTAGAGGATGGGTAATAGTTACGTTCCTTTCTCRTCTCTCATGAGATATTTAGGAATTTTGTGCTTGCCAGCTGCTGCAAGCTCCTCGGTGAGACGTGCAGGGAAGCTGGAAGCAGGACTGTCTCCATCACCGCCCTGCAGACTTGCTCGGGAGCTGTCTTTGTGCAGCCACYCGGACTTGGTACACGGCTCACAAGGGACTCAGGCTGGAGAAAGACCTGCCTCGTGTCCTAGCCTCTGTTATATGGAATTTCTGTTAAATTCTGTTGTTTATTAGTAAGGCGGGAAGACTGGGCTAGGTGCTAGGAACAGAGAGCCATCCCTGCCCTGTAGAGTGGGCTGTTTTATAARACACTGACTTTCCACACCTAAGTCAGAACTCCTGATGCAACCGAGCTCCATTTTTACAGAGGGGGAAATAGAGGAAATTTTGCCCGAGGTCAGCTGCTGTAATGAAGGAGTTCTAACCTCATTCATCCTGTTTCATCAATCACTTAATCATCATTGAATCCAAGGATACTCATTCATCCTAGCTTCTCATAGCCCTGCAGGGAGCCTTTCACAGGGCCGTCTGAGATATTTAAAGCTGGGCGGCTGGCAAGGACTGCTAGGAGGATGGGATCAATTGTCTGACCCTTACTTTGAGGAGCTCCCTTGCACCAGTGGGGAAAATGGCCCTCAAGAAAGTGAGACGGCCCAACAGCAGCACATTCATTTACTTAGAGCATCAGGGCCATCTCACTTGTGAACACGTGGATGAGAAGTGAAAGCTTTTCTGAAAACTTATAGAAGACCCAATGCAGAGATCATAGAGATCAGCAAAGTCCATAGATTCACGCACAGAGAGGCAGCCCAAGAGATTACATTTTAAGTTTTAAAAGTTTTAATTTTAGCTCTTGTTGAGTAGGTTGGTCTCTGACACAGGCTGATGGCCACTCAGAATTTAGCTGATTTTTCTTGAAGCTTCGTGGACCAACTAGYCGTTACGAACTGAGGTTGTTGAAGAGCCAGTTCATTTGCCTACAGACAGGTTCATGTCTCTTGCTTATTTTGCCAGGCCTATCACATCCTCAGAGACTCTGAAAGGGGCAATGAGGTCTGGCTTGCATGGCTCATGTCATCCTTGCTCTTTCCGTTTCAGGGATAAGGTCCAATAAGATGAGCTACAGGGATCAAATTTATACAGGATGTTGACTATTATAAAAATAGATAAACTGAGTGTAATAGTGCAAATCGCAGAAGAAAAAGAAAAACGTTTTCGCCTGTGAGACAAAAATCTATCTAAAAAAGTAAGCCTGGGATCTATATCCATGCTATTAAGGGGCTTTGCAGACAATGTAGTTAGTTCCTCATCTATAACCAAGACAGCAATTTTAAAGTTTAAGCAAGGCAAATTGCAGAAAACCAGTGAACTCCTAAAGAGAGGAGACAGAAATTTCCAAAATTCCACTGACACTAGTTGTTCCTCTCAGGTGCACATGAGATAACTGGGCCAGATTCTCATTTGTTGTGCCACAGGCATTATAGTGAGAACTAGAAGCGAACCTGACACACAGAAAGTTGAATTTTATACCTAGGTTGGATTTTTTTCCTTTCCTTTCATCAGCAGAACTCCCGTCATGAGGCATTCCTAGAAGTCTCTATTCACAGAGGTGAGAAAAGGGTAGAGTTTATCTGCAACACAAGACCATTGCAACTATTTATTATTTGCTCCAGACAGGTCAAGAATGAACTGCAAAATTGGCATGATGTACTGAAGACTTAAAACACAACAAGGTGCTTGCAAATCACACTAGGGYCCAGGAGAGAGTCAGCCAGAGACATGTTCCAGCCACACTTTTAGGCTCAGACATTTCTACACAGACAGCTAATAGGGCTAGGGAATCATCAGGACTTGGAGTCTAGGCATATTTTTGGTTCAGAGCAACTTGAAAGGGACAGTTTGAAGGATTTTGTGACATAAGGGTCTGGAAAGRCTTATTCAGATTGGTTTATGGGGCAGTAATTACAGTGCAGTAATGGACATTAACTTGAAGTTGCTAGGGTTCAAGATATTTCATTGTTCATTCCGCACTCCATTTGCAATGATATCATTTCAAAGTGATGGATTCAAATTTACGCAAGTGATGCTGGAATAGGACAGAGAATATATTTGCTATGTTTTATGAGCATAAAGAGATCCATAAATCCTGAGTGGAAAAAAAAAAAAGTCATTACAAAGAGAGAAAATATTTTAGCTGTCAATCTGTCTGTCRTCATTCCTGGAGGGAATAATTCAGCAGGATAGAGCAGCCTACAGACCCCACCAGCTTTGCAGGTTATCCTGCATGCAGCTGCTGGCAGATCCAGGATGCAACTGGGTGTCTTCCCACCCCTTGACTACAGCCCATCCAACCAGCCCAAGTGTGCCCGCGCCGGAGAGCGTCGCCCTGGGACAACGGGAAGAGGGCAGGGTGAGCGCAGCAGGCGTCGGGGCAGGAGGGCCCGGGGTTTTTATTACAATAAGGAACGCAATTAGGAAAGAGATGTTGGAACTGGTCCGAGGCCCACTGAAGTCAGCACCAAGAGTCTTAAGAACCTACAGTAGCCAGCTAAAYCCTAAGCAGAAATCTTTTCCCTTTCCCATGGCCAAAAGAAAAGGTCTTTTTCTAAAAAGCATGCAGCCTACCTRAAAAAATAGCACCGCACACATACAGGGCACAGTGCATTGTAATACCTTTGGTATGTCTGAATAAGGGGAAGAAAGAAGAAAAATCTTCCCTTAATTTGCACCAAATTCAAGCACATCAACCCAAGCCTGCTGGGGTTTGCCTGTCCCTTTGGAGCAAGCAGCATCCAAGCGTTCATATGAAACACCCACAGTTTGCAGGAACACGTGGCTAAGAATGTGTTGCCTCTCTCAAAAAATAAAAAAAACACCTCAGAAATTGCCTTAGAACTTCTATTAAAGCACTATGGAGAACATAATCCCACCTCAGCTAGAAAAGACAACCAGGTATTAACCCCAAATGATTTCATTTCAAGAAATCTAATTTCAATATACACTTAATGTTTCAGATAGACAAATTCTCCTATGTCTGCTAAGTACTTTATGTGCAAATACAATTGTAATTTATTTTTATATACATATACACAGCACCAGAAAGTAAATTACAAGAGCAGTAGTCTGAAGTCTCCATTCTTATCTCTGTTTCAGTCTCCCCATTTACAAAACAGGGGTGCCTACTCATGGATTTTCATTTTCTAAACGTGCAACTAAGAAGAAACACCAGGTTGCATACAATATTTGAAAGACCTTTTTACCTCTTCCTCCAATATAAATAACATTCACTTTACAGTGAATTCATTAATTTAGAGAGCTACATCTCCATTAAGTTGTCACTTCATGCAATATTCTTCTTTTGGACAGAAGTTTCGGTTCTTAGTCGCATCTGGAAGACAGCATCTCCCCATTTATTTCCATTCTTTCAGTATATCTTGGTCCTCCTTTCAGTTCTAAAGCCACCGCAACATTATCCAGTAACAAACAAATGCAGAAAAAGCACAAATTTCTCCCTGACCTGTAACTGTGGCTTAGTTTGGAGACCATTCATAGCCCATTTGAGGAAAACTGTAGTTTTTCTGGGTAAGGTCGGTAGCATCAAGGTACTGAACCCAGCACAAGGYGCCAGCAGCACAGCCCGAGGGAAAGCTCCTGCAAACCCCCCAAGGTCACCCCAAGACGCCTGGGGCAGCGAGGCAGTGACCAAGGCCCAGGGCGGCTGCCGTCCTCTGTTGGCTCTGACGGATCCAGCGCTGCTTTCCCAAAGCAGCCCGGGGCAGAGCGCGGCGGCAGGTCAGAACGCTCTTCAGAGCCACCCCATCCTCAGCTGAATCCCTCTCTGTTCTTCCTGCCAAGAAAGATCTGCCAACGAGTCAGTTTAAGGCAGCAGCAACAACTGCCAATGAGCTAAGCCTCAAAGGCCCATGCACGGCTGGGACATACTCACATGGGACCTTCTTTTCATTTGGTCCATACAGCAGCTGGCCCCGTTGGGGTCGTGGATCTCCAGGAGCCAACTGCAAAGGCAGTGAAGAGCAGCAACGCCATCCCACCCAGCTGGACGGGAACATCCCATGCCCGCCCCTCGCCCAGCTGGGCACCAGCCAGTTGTGCTGTCACGCGACCCGTGTTTTCGTCGTGTTGAGGAGAAACCATCTTCGTGGGCCCACGGCATGACTCTGTCTACAGCGATGGGGGCAGCCCAAGAGCTCCAGCCCAAGGAGGGCACTAGGCAGCTGCTTTGCTGGGTACCAGCACCATGCTCCTTCCTAGAGCAGGACTCAGCTGCTACGGGGAGGATAACCCCCTGGGCTGAGTAGAGGGACAGGTGGGAAGTAGGAAGGTCTTCTCATTCCTTGCTTTCCATTTGTTTGTAGGGGGACTTGGATATATTCAGTTCAGACAATTTTCAATACGGACAATGGAAGTGAAACTTGTTTCAAAGAGGAAAAAGATTGTATTTCAAAGCATACACACACACCCCTTTCTCACTCCCTGCCCCGCTCGACAATCCAAACAATTCAAGGGATTTCATTAGCTGTTTCTGTCATCTTAAATATACATGAAAATTCCTCGCCACCACACAAAGGCACAGTCCCTGCTCGTGCTTTCTGCCTTACTCCTCCTCTCCTGGAAGGAGTACATGATCTAGGCCAAAAACTTTATCTACTTTCCAGTCCTAAAAATAAACAGTGTTTGTTCCTTGCCCCTTTTGCTTCACAAGRTCCTAGATGTTAAATATTCAAGCAATCTACAAATAGAAAACTGATTCATCTCAATTTTCTTGGACATTTTCCTCCCAAAGTACAAGTACACCAGGGGAAGAAATAATATCACTAACTTTTTTTCCATCTCAGCGCAGCTATATCACTGACAAATCTGAAGTCCCTCCTCACTAACAGATGGCAAACAGGGCGAAAAGCTGCACTGAGYGGTGGAAGGTTTCAGATGAGCATTCAGTGCAAGTTGCATAAACTGTCATCTTCAAGCTCGCTGAAATGGCCACTAAGACATTTCACACCCGCATCACCTACGTGATTTTCTTCTTTCTGTATGTGGCTATGCATGAGACAAGCAGGACAGAGAATTCATGACAGACTTGCAGCTGAACATGSCTACCTTTCTTGCTTGGTTTGCTACTCGGTGGGTGAAGTTTTCTAGGTCTTTGAGTGTGTTTGAGTCACTGAGGAAGTGGTAGAAGCCCTTCCTAAATCAAAAAGCGCTTTAGGAAAAATCTAGTGATTTTGGGATAAGCCCTCAAAAACTTCTGCTTTTCTACATATCTAGACACTTGGAGGAGAAAGAGCCTACACAGGAAGAACAAGCATTTTGCTACTCCCAAGGACATGTTTTAGGGTTGTTAAAAGAAAATTAATGGCTGTCTTTCATATTCCTATACCTCCCCTTTCTGCTGTAAAATAAGAAACATCGAGTCTTTATCTCACAGGGGTATCATGAAAGTAAATTAATGTTTGTGCGAAGTATTCAGGTCCATAAAAAAAAGCCTAGCAGGAAATGAAGATCCCCATCTTCAGAGCAGCTTTTGAATAGCGAGCTGTAAATAAGATCCAGGGCTGTGCACTGAACAATAAGGCTCCCGGGATGAGCACGGTCCCTTCTGCGCCCTTGAACAAAGCCAGAGTTCAGGCCCCGCTGAGAACGGGGCTGATCAAAGACCAGCAGTGCACACGCGCCGCCCAGCAATATTAATTCCAGCGTTTCTCCCCTTTTGACTGATTGCTGAGCAGATAGTGGCTCTGGAGTTGCAGTGGGTTTTGTGACAAAATGAGTCGGGCTGGAGATGGAGCGAGTGCCGAGCGAGGGCCCTGCAAGCCCTGCCCCGCGTCCCATGCATTTCTGTGTCCCATGGAAAAGGCCACGTCTTTCCCCAGAGGGTCCCACCGGMGATGGGCTGCGGGATGGGGCAGATCCCTCGAGAACAGGGCACGTGTGCCGAAAGCAAACAGCGCCCGTCCCGCACGCACCGCGGGCACAGGCTGCAACGGGCTGTGGGGGCAGGTGTGCCACACAAACACGAGTTAATATTCTACAAAGCAAGGAGGCCATCTGTGCCCTGGCAGGACGGCGTGTATCCGGCTGGTCGCCGTAGCTGTCACTTGCCCGCTCTGTGGATTCAGTCGCGAGCATCTCAGGCCCCTCTCCTGCCGCTCCGTTTTCAAACCCGTGCCTGAGCAATGGCTTTCTGTTGAGAGCAGACCAGTTCAGCGTGACACAAGCCCTGGGATCTCACAGCCGGGAGCAGCCTGAAGCACCACTCCTCACGACACGGAAACCCATCATAGAGCCAAACAACTTTMAGAAACTCAGAGCAGGTGTGCAAACATGAAGGCCTCTCTAGCGTGTTACACAGAGCTTCTGTAGGCTGGTGCATGACTGTGTCAACAAGACTCACTAATGGAGAAGACACTGGAGCTCCCTGCAGCAAAGGCGAGGTGGGAGAGACACCCACCTCCTCYCCAGCTAGCAGTGCTGCCCTGCACCCTAAGGAGCATCACGCTGCAGTGGCTGAAGTGGGCTGGGGAGGACACTGTGAAGGTATCAAGGAAGCACTGGGCTGGGTACGTATGGCAAGTACCCAGAGGAGTGCTGAAGGATACCTGCAGTTGAGATGAAGTTGAACTGTCCACTCAAGCCTTATGCACCCTGGCTTTGCTGACGAACAAGTAGAAAATGAATGACTGAAGGCTCCACGGGACACCCATGGATCTTGCCCACGTCGGAAGCACAGGGAAAGGAGAGGTCACATCTGCCTTTTGTAGCCCATGGCTTAGGCATGGGTCAGAGGGAACCGGGCAGAGAAGGACCCACCTGAGACCAAAGCCCATCTGACATTGCTCTGCCTTGCACCCTCCTCTCCCCATGTCTCCCACTGGGCCCACGGGCCGAGTATTTCAGCAGCATGAGAGAACAGGTATCGATTTAGGTCAGCCACAGTATTTCAGCAATTTATGCCAAATTTGATGAAATGTTTCCTTGCAGGATGGGAACACAGAGAACATTTTCTATGTCAACATTTTCAAACTGAACCTTAGAAGCTTTGGTCTTTTCTATTTGCAGTGGTGTTACTTTTTAATTTCACAAATAAAACTGAAATTTAAAAAAGAACCCAAAAATTCGTAACCCAGATTAAAAAGGTGTTCCTCCTCATTCTATCCAATTATATTCTCTTTTTTTCAGCTGATTCTCATCTCAAACTGTTCTTTTGGTGCTGGTGTATAACCTGAAACAATTCCCTTGATTTTTTTTCCAGAGTTACAAGTGAACCCACAACAAGTTATTTGCACAACCAAGGTGGCCGCACCACATGTATTTCCATACCTATCAGACAGCTAAATTTAACTACCTAACTATGGGGGTGAGAACGGGAGATCTGTACGAAAGGCTACATGTCTCCTTGCTTCAGGAGCAGCACTGGGGCTCTCTGAATAGTCTCTTCTCCCCCTATCCTTTCACTTCCCTGCTCAAAGCAGGGACAGGATGTCAGAATTCAGCTTGTAGCATTTTTGTCTCCATCCTAAATCGACATTTGAAAAACTAAAATAAGCCTGGAAAGGACAAAAACTGAAAGATTTAATACTTTTATGCATGTCTGAGAGGTTCTCAAGTATATCCCATGTTCCTGGGAGAAAAATGAACAGCAAGAGGCAGGATGAAGCAATGCCCAAGCCCCAGTTACCTGCCCAACACGCAGCTGTTTTCCAGGAGAGCTGCACTGCTGCTCTGCCAGGCAAGCGGCAAGCAAAGCCCCTTCCAGTCAAACGCATTTTGCTGCTGCACGGTTACTGCACGTGGATTTGGCGGGCAGCRGTGCCGAGGCGGGCAGGGAGCCGGGAGGACACTCGCGTGCTGCCTTAGGCTTCAGCCCCGAGATATTAAGGGCAAAAAAACCACATCGACTGCAGCCCTTGCACAGGATGTCCCTCTGTGGAAGGGATCAAGTCATAGAATCATAGAATCATAGAATGGCTAGGGTTGGAAGGGACCTGCAGAGGTCATCTAGTCCAACCCCCTGCACACGCAGGGTCCCCTAGAGCATGTGGCACAGGGTGGTGTCCAGGCGGGTTTGGAAGATCTCCAGAGAAGGAGACTCCACCACCTCTCTGGGCAGCCTGTTCCAGGGCTCTGTCACCCTCACTGGTAAGAAATTCCTTCGCAAGTTCCTGTGGAACTTTTGGTGCCTCAATTTGTGGCCGTTTCCTCTAGTTCTATCACTGGCCACCACTGAGAAGAGGCCAGCCCCCTCCTCCTCACTCCCTGTCTTGAGATATTTATATACATTRATCAGGTCAAGTCAGCAGGTTTCTACTCATTACCCAACCTTGACACTCTCCTAAGGTGACGGATGGCATCCTCTAGCTGCATTTTGGTAAAGTCCTTCAAAGGAGGACAGAACAATCTTGGGGCTTCTCCTCTCACTTCTACCAGTGGTTTGGGCAGTGTTTTAATGGTTCTGTTGTTTGCCTCTTTCTCTTGAGTCCTTCATTACTGCAGGAGGYAAATGCAACCCCTGGTGCCTGACCAAGATGAACACATGGAAGCAGACAAGCATCTGGGAACAAGAGCGGAATTCCCGTTGTTGAGASCAAGCACGTTGCTCCATAGCAGTACTCTTCTTCACATACCCTGCCCATCCTGCACCCCCATTTTTCTCCTTTCCAGGCAGATCTGCATCATCACTACTGTGCAAGTGGGAGAAGGGAGGACTGTCTCCAGCATATCCTCCTCCCCTTACCAAGGCAGTGATGAACTAGCCTGGAAATTGTACTGAGACACAAGGGTACATGACATTCCACGCAGCTCTCAGAAGTCACTCACGTTTTACACAAAAAAAAAGGAAAAAAAGCACTGGCCAGCAAAAGCTGAGCATTTTTTTTTTAAAATAAGCATGTAAGATATTTTCCATGTGGAGAATGGGAGCAATCACAGATGTGCATTAACTTACACGGCTGCATAGAGCAGTTTGTCCATAGYGGGAGGCCTGGAGAGGCCAAGGGACCCAAGCAGCACTCACCATCGTGCAGCAAAGCTGGGAGCCACTGCCCATGCTCACACCCAGTCACTGGACCATCCGTGTGCATGGGACAGGGGTGGAGACACTTGTCACACTTGGTGACACGGCTCATAGCAGTAACGCAGCACCAGCAGCAAGGAGTACCAGACATCCCTAAGGTGGCAGATACCTGCTGTGCAGTCAGAGCTGGATGATCAAGGCCTGACAATGATGATGGGTCGATTTTAGATAAGCCCAACCGTACTGTTGCAGCATCACCTCTAATAAGAGGTTTGTTCCCTCCTAACCCCACCGGGGATGGGCTTATGCGCTTGCTTGAGACTCACCACCTGCTCCTGAACAGCTAGGTGGACTTCTGCAGAGCTGACAGCACCAAAGGTCTCTCTATGGACTAAATCTGAACCTGCTTCTGTTGCTCTTCCTGGTCACAGCCGCATAAGCAAGGGCCCAGTTTTGCAAAGTCACTTTTCTCATTCCTATCCACATTTCAGACCATCTCCAACCGAGTCCCATTAGTGTAATTGATTTTTAATGGCGTTCTCAAAGAAATGATGTGAAGATTTTAACAGGCTATTAGATTGAAATTAAGCCTCACCCAAAACCTCCTCCCTAGTACCAAGGGTTTCCAAAGATGCAGGATACTCAGTTCCTGCTGACAGGAAAGGAGGTGCTCCTGAGCCTTGAGGAAGGCTCAGGGAAGTCAGACTCCCCATATTCCACTCCTCATGGCATCAAACCTGCCACTGCTAAACACCAGAATTTTGTAAGTACAGTAAAAAAAATCCCATTCTAAGGGAAGGCTCTTTCATCCTTCAGACATAAGCAAGACCAGAGGGCAACTCTGGAGGGATTACAAACACGACTGTTTGATGAGCTGGAGGTCTTCCAGGGTTCAAAAAAATAATCCTCCTTCACACCAAGCAGGCAGACACAGGCCGATTTCTCAGATCAGACATGTGAAACCCAGGCAGCTGAGCCTGGCAAGTCAATGGATTCAGCAGCACGGGTCTCCTGGTGAGGTTCCTGCTACGATAAAGTGTTACAACCTCCATCCTTGTCATGGGGGAGAGGTACAAGGCAAGGACATCAACATCTCCCCTGTATTCATTCCCTGTGTGCTCCATGAGCTAATCTTTTCAGTGTCTSTGTGTTTCAAACAACTCAAAGACCAGGACATTACCCTTAAGACAGGCTCCCTGTGCATGACATTCCTCTACTTGATCACATCTCTTCTGTTCCAGCAAAAATGGAGCCACTCCTCCTTTATTTAGCCAGTTAGCGATAAYGGCTCTGGACATTTTGACTCCATGCATGTCACCACCCTCAAMGGCCCAATCTTCCCTCGGGTTAAAAACCAACAGACACCTACATTTGTCATTTCCCACGTGGCACGCCACCGTTCTAACACATTCCCCGTAGTACGTGAACGCTGAGCTCCATGGAAGGTTCWCCCACTCACTGAGTGAGCATCTGCTTGTCTAGATGAAGTTGTTATCATCTATTTTATTTCTGATTCAAATTTTCATTTGATTTCAAGATTTCATTTTAACGACTTTTACTTTGGGACATTTTTAAACTCTCTTCAATCCTGTCAACTTGCAATTTTGACTAGTACAGCATGAATTAGGATGACACCCTTACCTCCATTTTTAAGGAGACGAAATATGGACACAAAAGTCATTATCCTGAAGTTATTCAGCCAGTAATTAAGGCAAAAAAAAAAGGACACCCAAATATCCCACTCTTGCTCTCTCTTCTAGGCCAGAGAACTGAAACTACATTATCCTGGATCCATCTCAGGCAACATTATCTGCTGCTATAGTCTCATATTCTTTCATTACTTCCAATTAAAGCAAGGAAATAGATTCATGCTGAGCTTCCTTTCTCCTCTTCATCTCTTGTGAAAGTCAAGGCTACCATAATTTTATACCTGTTATAATTAGCTTTAATGTTGTCACCTAGGAAAAAAAACAGTATTCTTTTAATAATATAATTAGTAGATCATGGAATGATTTTATCTTTTCCACAACTAGTAGCCAAGTTTGTTTCCAAATCATTTCCAAATCCTCTCACACTGTACATAATAAAAAATCAAAACTGTGCAACAAGCCCTGGAYTCATTTGGCCAGTCCCATCTGGGAATGCACCTGACCGTCGAACCTGAGGATTTCTTCCTGCCCAGRAGGTGGGTAAACAAGAACTGGAATCTGGTATCGGGAGACAAGGAGGGTAAAGTATTTTGTTGCAGCACATGCTCCTCATTGGAGATAACTTCTCCATCCTGAAATATGCAGACTAGCATCTAAGTTTTTTCAAGCCAATACAGCATCCTTTGCTTAGAGTGCATGGTTACAGGCTTTTAAAAATAATTGGATTAAAACAAATTYAAGAAGCTTTTTAGACTTCTACCTTATCTGCAATATGGCCTCCATGGAGAGGCAGAACAYATAGCCATAGAAGTCAGTACAACTACGCAGATCTAGGCCGGACTCAAGTGTTTCACTGCATCACTTCCCAGAACTTCTGGTGGCCATCGAGGGATTCGTTAAGCATTTACCAAATGCACCAGC
The DNA here is from genome assembly GCA_003342815.1 of Eudromia elegans. Taxonomy (NCBI): domain Eukaryota; kingdom Metazoa; phylum Chordata; class Aves; order Tinamiformes; family Tinamidae; genus Eudromia; species Eudromia elegans. The sequence continues at coordinate 1,467,701 of PTEX01000143.1, read as the reverse complement.
CAACAACAGGAGTTTCATTGCAGTGCAGCAATGACTTGCTGCGGTTTCGCACAGCCTTGGGCTAGCACCTTTCACCCCATGCCTGTGGCCAGAAAAGCAGCACAGATTTGTCTTGGCATCAGGAGCAAGGTTTGGTAACACTCACTCAGCTTGAGAGCTTTGGTGCCTGAGTCTGGACAGCTGGATATGCTTTTGGGTCCACCTGAACTCTCATTCTGACAAGGTTATTTCATCTGCAGAATCTGCTTCCAATCTCCAAATGCWGGAGAAAGGCTGAGACTACAGCCCAGGAGAATCCGCTCCTCCCAAAGCAGGATCAAGGCAGTGCTCCACCACAGAGAGAAGAGCAGCTCTAGCACCCCTAGCCTAGCGGTGCCAGAACACGCTGCTCTATGAAGAGGAAGTAACTTTACTGAAGTGGCCTCTACTTCACTAGAAAACATTTTAGTTTAATTTTTAAGAGAGTGACAATTTGCAAACAGAAATCTCGTCTCAAAGATCAGGACCGGAAGATTTGCAGACGCGCTCAAAACAGCACCCGAAAAATGAAGTTTCTCTATAAGCTTTAGCACAACTTTCAAAAAGACATTAGATCCTTAAATCGGACACTAAGTGATAGAATACCACTGCTTCTGTGATGTCGTTTCATGTATAAAAAGACAAAGTTTAGCCCTTGACATCCACAGCTGCATTTCGCAGGTCATGCTGTAATAGACTGGATTGCTGCTCCAGAACCACGTCTCCACCACGATTCAGAAGAAATTACAAGATAATGTAAAGGACGATTATGAAACAGCCCGTTCAAATTTCCACCTAGCTTCTTTCAGGGAGCATCAGGAAGTAAAAGAGCCTAATCATCCTCTTCAGAAAAATCCATTTCCTTTCTAGTGAATATCTATGGGTCCATAGATCCAAAACAGACCATCTCAGATTAAGTGAATTCTTGTGACAGCAGCTTCCATGTGTTAATTACATTTCCATTAGTAAAAAAGTTCTAAAACTTCAATTTCCTTGCTAGTTYTTTTTGATTCTTGCCAAAATAGATAGGGATGCACAGCTCTTTTCCCTTTTTTTTAAATAAGCTGTCTCACCCTTCGGAGACTTCCCTCAATTTTGACTCAGTCTTTTCATTTCTCTTTAAATGAAAGYTTCTTCAACCCTTTAATCATTTTCACAGTCTTCTTCCTAAGTAAAACTTTATGCAAGGGTATCAGTTCAGGGTGTTTGAGGAGATGAACTGAGCCAAATGACAGTTTCCTGGGACACTTCCTGCCCTTCCCTCCTCCCGCTATTTTTAAACACTGAAAATTGAGCTGGTAGCTCCTAGTTGAGTTATTTTGAACTCGAGTTCTCTGAATCAGATCCAGGCTACGTCCAAGTATTTCTGATATCACAATCACAGAATCTTTAGGGTTGGAAGGGACCTCTAGAGACCATCTAGCCCAACCCCCTGCTCCAGSAGGGACATCCAGAGCACAGSGTGGCATCCGGGCGGATTGGAAGACCTCCAGAGAAGGAGCCTCCACAACCTCTCTGGGCAGCCTGTTCCAGGGCTCCATCACCCTCAYGGTAAAGAAGTTCCTCCTCACCTAGAGGTGAAATTGCTTGGTCTAAGCGCTCTTCAACAGAGACATTTTGCAGTCTTTGTCTCAGCATCTCGTTTAAGTCAACACACACTCATAAACYCTTATTTCTGCACCAATGTTTGCTGTTTTGCATACCCTCACAGGGAATTTATTATCAAAAACCAATGAGATGCCATTTGCCCGACTACTTATGTACAGGGCCTGGAGTGGGATAGGACAAATCCTGATATTCGTTGCCAGGTGTAGTAATAGACCATGCCAGTCATCTCATACTCGGGCACAGAACAGGTCCGGTATGGCTAAAGTGAGGAGCATAYGGCAAATGTCAAGAGCTGATCTTGGGGTCTGGGTTATTTGAAGAGACCTGAAGCAACCCGTTCTCCTGATTTCCTATTCTAGCAAAGGAGCACCAAGGCCCTTGCCCAGCCTGATCGTCTCACATACCTTGGTAGCATTTCAGAAAGAACACAGCAGTAAACCAGTATTTGGACTCTGCTGAGCTTCCCTGARCCTTGCAGGGAGCCGTGAGGAAGGCAATGGCACCAAAGCACTCGAAAGGCTGGGGTCAGTGGTGGACCCAAGGACGCCCAGGTGAATGTGGAGCTGCTATCCCCAGTAGCCAGGATTAGATTATGAGCAGCTATGAGCAGGCTGGTTTTGTAAACCCTCATACACTTCCACAGTCACAATCAGGTTCTTATGACCTCAGGTGAGCAGACACTTTGTCATCAAAGCTGGCCACTTGGGAAGTGGGACGCAGCATAAGCAGCAGCATTTACAAACCAGGAGCTTGAGAAGGGCTGCGTACTCCTCAGGGCTAATCATGACAGGGCCTGTGGACAAGAGAAGGAAGTACCCTGCAATTACAGCACGGTGAAGGTGTCAAGGGCTGACACACCTCTGTCAGCAACAAGCTTCAGAGAAGCATCAAAAGGCTCAAAACCCAAAAAGATGCAAATCTGAATAATGCTCCTCCTTCCTCCGTCTTTGGAGAGGAACTGATAGCTGGTGCCTCATCTTTCTGGCTTGTTGTTATGCCATACCACCCATTTATCAACCACATTCCAGGTGTTCAGCACCCTGCAGTCACTAACACGAAAGCAGCACGTCAGTCTCGTTATCTGCTTGCCCTTGCGGATATTTGGACCCAAAACGCTCAGGTTGTCACCAGAGGGAGAGCAAAAGGGAGCAAGGCCGTGCTTCGAGTCTGGCATCTTCTACCAGGGAAGAGCGAGCCCTGCCCGCAGGGCCCATCTTCAGCCCCTCTAAGTACGGCCCTGAGCCCTCCTCTGCTCAGAGAGGTCCCTGCTAATTTACCAACCAGCCAGTTACTCTCACTTGCTTAGCCAGGCTCTAGTGTCCCCTTCTCCAACCTGCCTCTTCAGCTCCCTAGGATGCCATCAGTTTTCCAAGAGCCCAGATGGTCAAGCGATAGACAACAGAACCACCTCAAACTAATTCAGCCTATTCGAACCGAGTCCTCAGGTGACCTCTTCCCTTCCCCTTTACCAACCAGCCTCTGCCTTAAGAAAAAAAAGGCTTCTAGTCTTCCTTTGCTGCTGCTTCCAGCCACAGCTAGATCTGAACTCCAGTTCACACCTTTTATTCGGATAATTTTCCTCTGCCTTGCCATTTCTCCTTTATTTTGATTTGGTTCAGAAGGTCTCCTCAGCTTTTCTGTACCAGCAAGGATCCATCCATCACAGGAACGTAAAAGAAATTGAAAACAGGAATCAGCTCCATTAAAGGCTCTACAGAGCGTTTGCTCTTAGCCTGAGTCATGTGCAATGCTAATAGCAATCAGCCTTACCCTGTCACCCCCCGTACTGCATAACCATGCAACGAGGCTTACTCGCTTCCCCTGGGGAAAACTTATCAAGAGGAAGTTTGATCCTCTTAAAGTATCCGTTCCCCAGCTTTTCTTGTGTCTCAGCTTTGGTTTCTAGCAGAGACGGGCCAGAAATTCCATGCAAGAACTAAAAAGAGAAATCTGCATTTTCCTGCTCCCACTTCCTTTACTCTCCCTAGGTGTCTAAATAGGGAAAGCGAGCCTGCTGTCAAAAGCAGTACTGACGTGTATCCAAATACTTGTTTGACTTCTCAATTTATTTATTCCGGAGTTACTGGTTGGGGGGAATACTGAAGCTCCAGTCACGTAGGATCCTGCAAATCAGACATGATTGTTTAAAGGCTTGTGAATGCCTAGAAATACGTGCACGGAGGAAAGTGCTAGGTACTACAGACATCCATGCCCGTTTGACAGCTTTAGGAGTGCCAGCCCTCACAGACATCCGCTTTGCRGATCCCTCCATCATCTGGCACCGCCCGGCCTGCCTGGGAGGCGCGTCCAGCTCGGGATCCCCGCTCCGTAGCCGCTGTGGGCGCGATGGCTCGGGYGCCTCCCCCTGCAAGAGCCATCGCTGCCACCGAGGCGGCTGCTCCTCAGACACAGYTCCCGAAATAGCACCTCAGACCGCCTGCAGGTTATGGTGATCCTGGTAACTAGCGAAGCTAACAYCAAGGATGATTAGGTCCTTATTAGGCTACCAAAGAAGTTACCTTCTAGGATATTAACACCTCCAGTAGGCTAGGAGCATATTTCCTASTCGGGATAATTCCGGCTTTTGCAATTTGCTCCCAAAATCCTAAGACATCAGGAACAGATATTTTGTTACCATTTCGTCAGTAACACATTTGACTGCTCCAGGCCTGGCRCGCATCAGCTTTGCCAGTCCCACCAGGGATCCAGGTAGCTGATCTGAGTGGCTCAGGACACCACCAGGACCTTTAGAGTGTCCAATCCAGGCTGATTTAAAGACAAAAAATGAACTCTGTTCATACAGGGCCCAGCAGGATTAAGTGCTCCATTTATTTATAAACCGCTAGCAACTTTTGGTGTTGGAAGAACACTACACATGATTGCAATTACAATTTCAAGAGACAAGGCAGAACTAGGAAGGGCCCGAAACAAGAACACTGGAGGTCCACGGCATACAGACCAGCTTGCCACCAAGGGGGGTCAGGTCAGTCTGGGACTCTGCTGGGGAAATGCCAGAGAGTAAGAGCATAAATCTGCAGAAAAAGACATTCCCCAAGTTTCATTAAGCAAGACCTAGAGGGAGCTGGTAGCAATCTCAGGCATCTAACGGGGGAATAAGAAATAAGGAGCACCTTCTCCTGTGGTTTATAGTATGTAATTAAATCATGCAACCCATTGCCCAAAACAAGATGGACCCAAAAGTATAACTAGGGTCCAAAAACACCAAAAAAGAGTCCCTATGGATCACTAGGTCTCAAAGCCAGACACAGCTTTCTCAGCATCGCCAGACCTCTGAATTTTGCAAAAGGAAAAGATAAGGGTCACCTGCCTTGCTTTCAATTCTTCCCTGCAGCAGTCACTACCTTAGATCAGCTCCGGCCAAAAAGGATATTTGTGTTTTAACCCAGTGGCAGTTTGGACCGTTGTATACAAAGTCTGGGATGATACAAAAACAATGCGCCTTACTGCATGCAAGGTAAACACATTCTGATCCTACTAGTCCTGAATCTGTCATAACTGCTTCCGTTGCCAGCCTGGGTGTGGGGAGGACTCTGCTCCCTAGAACAGCGTAGTGTCCTAAGGTTGCCATCCCAGGAAAACTTGCAGGAATAGAGACAAAGTTCCATTGGAAATAAAGGCATTAAGACAATATAACCCCAGACCGCTGGGACAGTTTCACTTCTGCATGAATTAGAGCTGTTAGTGGACAATGTCATCACTGCTTGCAAATGTAAGCACATAGGAAAAGAGAACATAAAGTAAACAGGAGCTATAAAATATACGTGTCTTTCCACAATAGTAACCGGCACATCACAGCAGGACAACTTTCCTCAGTACTCATCCACAGGAGAAGGGGTTTGCAAGAAATAACTGTCAAAAGAACATAGAGGAAAGAAAATCTTCCAGGGAGCAGAAATCTATTATTTTCCCAGAGCTTTATTACGAGCAAATCAGCAGGTTTCCCTGAAAGTAAATGAGGAAGACACYGTTGCATTGCTGTGGTAAGAAACCAAGGGAGAGCTTTCTGGAACAAACTAAGCCATTTTGGGCCTCAATCCATTAGCCTCCAGCTTAGCTCAATGGGGTACTGATCCTGGCTGCACGGAGCAGAACCCTGATTTATATTCTGATTAACAAGTTCTAGCATCTGATTTTGACAGACAATGCCCATCACCACAGGTTTATGAAAATGTATATACACACACTTAATACCAGTCAGCAGGCTTTGGGTGAGTGAAAATGGAGAGGGGGTGATAAAGCAGGTGGGAAGGGTTACCCACCTCAGTCTCAATCCCTTAAATTCCTATGGGGCAGGTTCAATAGATGGAGAGCCTTCCCCAACAGCCTCCTCCGAAACACAGGCACTGACTGAGCCTCTTCCTAYGGAAACTGCAGCTGAGAGCAGAGCTGCTGTCTGCTTTGATGGCTTTTAGCCAGAAGCAGCCAGGGAGGATCAGATTTTCTGACATTCCCCATCKTAATGAAAAAGCACACTCCACAGGCTTAGCAGGTATACCACCCCATGCATGCCATCCCAAAATGACTTTTCAGGGTCTTTTCTAGTTAAGCGGGAAACGTAAGAAATCAAAATCCAGCTATAATATTGAAGATCGGTTTAAATTGCTGTCTGCGAAGCATTAAGCAACGCTTTCTAATAGAGATCTTGCCCACATGGCAAAGGAAAGCTTTCAATATCAGTTCTTGCAAAACTATGGTGCTACTCGATATCCTACCTATACATGTTTAGAGGAATGCAGTGAGTGCAAGTTTCCTGCTGTCTTACTTTTAAGAGTTTGGTACATGACAGAACCTGACCTAATCATTTGCTGAAACAATCAGACCCAAGATAGTCTCCCACAGAAGGCAGAATTAGGATTAAAGCTCCGTTTGTGTCACCGCTCTGCAGAGCCTCGCTAGGGGAGCAGCRTGGTGGGTGTTAGTGTCTCTGCCGCCCGCGCTGCAGCAGAAACCCCAGGCTGATACCTCCCCCTGTAAAACACCACGCGTAGACCCACCCTTGGGAACAGGTCAGCAGAGCTGGAGCAGACCACGAGTGGATGAAGAGATTTCTCGCCAGCAAAGAAAGCCTAAGGAAAAGGAGTTCTTGTTCTCCAACACAGAGCCACRGCAAAACCAGAGCAAGCTAAGAACACGTTAATCATCTAGAAAATTAAGTAAAACACAAAGGCTACAGAAGAAACCCTGCTTTCCTCCTCTCTGTGAAGCTCCAGATAACTTCTCACCACAGGTCCCCCCACCTCCTTATGAGGGTTGCAAGAACAGCCCCAGATTAGGGAAGTTTGTCTCAGCTGGTACCCAGGGACCCGGGTTCTGAGCGAGACCCATCCAGACACCYGACGTTAGGCATGGGCGAGAGCTCTGCTAAACTGAGCCCGTGAACTRCAGGATTGAAGGGCTGTGGAGTTCCCCACTGGGGATGACTCTTGGACTTAATGTCTCTAGTTTACACTTTACCTTCCCCTCATTGCCTGCCCGGTGGGAAGCCCGTGTACAAGACAATTTCAATACAGCCCAGCTAGTATCGCCACTGGAAACCAGAAGCTTTGACGTTAACAGGATTGGACTTCAAAAGAATACGCATGTTTGCAGATAGCAACAGGGTTCCTTATTACAGCTGTCTAATCAGGCTGATATTCTGCAATTATGCGCCGAGATCCAAGAGCCCCGTGCACAGCGCTGGCACCGGCACCGGGAGCCGTCCGTGTCCTGCCTCTCGCCTGGCGCATTCGGCGACGGCTCCGTACGTGTGACCCACACAAGGCATTTCTGATACCAGGGCAAAACTCAGGATCTCAGCGGGACAGCACACGAGATTTGGACATTCCAGTTCCTGCTCTTCGCTTACGAGAAAAATCAAACTCAAATCTGAAACACGACTGAAGAAGCAGCGGTGCAGCTGCAGTTGTGGAGAGCTCCCCTATTCAGACCAACGACACAGACCCACAGGAGTCAGCTGCATCGAAACTGTTGCTTGAATGTCTTGCCGAAGGAGAAATTAAACCATATGCCCCAGTCCTTTCCAGAACCAAAGCCTGTTTAACACACTCAAAAGGGTAGAGTGCACACTAAGAATGAGAACATGCCATCAGGACAAAAGAATTGCAGCATCTGTGCTAATTCTCCTCTCATCCTGGAATCCTCTATCTTTCCAAGTAGAGGAACCTRATTCTCCTTGTGATTCCACAGAAACTTCTATTGATCAAATACCCAGCTGCAGAAGCAGGAAAGCCAAACCCTTCATATATTTTTTTCTTCTCAGTATATGTAAAATTCCTTTTAGTGTCTCCATTGCCATATCACAGCACATCAAATGCAAATAGAATCACAGCAATAATGCATTTAATGAATATTCAGATCGAATATGAATATAAGGCAAATATCACACTAAAAATCACTCCAAAATGAAGGCTGCGAGATCAGGATCTCAAACAGACCTTTGGAAACTAGTATTTACTCCAGAGCTTAAAAGCACAATTTATACATAATAAGAATTAAAGTGCTTATATTTGCCTTACTGGCTAGCTTTAAATTACACATGTATGAATAGAAAGATTTCCAAGGTATAGCATAAAAGAGAGTTATTAATATTTCAAAGAAATATTTCAATGCAAAAATGATGTTTTCAGCTGCATCCTTTTAAGACACACACCCTCTGAGTCGTTATTTTTGTACAAAGTTTTTTTTAATAGATCAAATTCATTCCTCCAGAAGCTTCACCGGTTTCAAAGTTACTATAGCTTAAAACCAGAACACATTCAATCTGTTATGTCTCCCCCATGTTGATTCTTTAAATCCCTCTAATAACAGAAGATAATTTGTTTTAAATGATGTTCAAGTATCTATCAGTAATTATAACCTGCAAAGCGCGAGAAACATCAGTGAGCATCTGAGTAAGAAACATGACAGCACATATACAAATAAATATCCTCCAGAAGCTCTTCTCAGTTAGTTCAAACAATGCTCTGAACATGACTCATTCAGCACAATAGCCATTATTTAGAGACAAAGTCAAAATACAACGTTAGAGTACTATTTTGCTAGAATCACTCCCACTCCAGCCTATATTATATACATACATATTAAATATATATACACACACAAACAGAGCTCACACCAAACAAGAATCCCCCGTAAACTGAGAGCGGAAATAAGCCACTTACCCCGTGAGGACCACAACAAAATCCATCACGTTCCAACCGTTTCGGAGATAAGAACCTTTGTGGAACACAAACCCTAGAGCGATGATTTTTATACCAGCTTCAAAGCAAAATATTCCAATAAAGTATGGTTCAGTGTCATCCTAAAAGAGAACAAAAATCCAAAGTCTCAAAGAAATACCCACACCTCTGTGTTAGCGTCAAGTATCATACAGAAAACTACGTGTGTAGACCTCACATCCTGCTCAGCTTTCTGGACAGAGGTGAAATCCCCAGGATTAAGTTTATGGGATCTAGGCATAGAGAAGGAGCCCGGGACTTTCTTTGGCTTTGCACATTTGAATATTTCTGTCTTTATTCTGATGTTTTTGCTACATCCTCCACTGTTCCTCAAGATCCCAGGGAGAATTTTAGGATTGAAATTTTGCTCCAAAAAATTTTTGTTTACATAGACTTCTGAACATATATTCATATCCTGAACATATATGTTCAGGGAGAACATATTTCTGACATTATTGACAGGGGAAAAAGGTTTCAGAAATCATTCAGAAAACAGAGGTATCCTGGAACATCACTGTCAGCCCAGGAAACTTGGAAACATTGGCAAAAAATGACTTATTTATTCCATTAATTCTTCCTTCGCTCTCTTCCATGTTCCTAACTTCCATAGCTGGCGCATCATGTATTGGAGTTTCACCATTATATCTGACCCTGACTGAAGGGGAAAAATCCCCCTCGCCTTTAACAAGGCTCAAGCCCCCACCACAGCCTAAGGGCTCGTGAGACACGTTATAGGGTCACGGCTTCATGTCTTCAGCTCCCTGGAGAGCAGCTAGAGCTCAGTCTAAACACCAACGAATGATCCAATTTGGCATTGAAATGTTGGAAGAAGAAGAGCAAGAAATGGGAAAAAAAAAAGAGATAAAAAAAAAARGCATCAATTTCAGTAACATCTTAATTAGCTTTGGCACCTATATCCAATTCTCAAATGTGTCTTAGGTCCATAATTTCACCTCGAGTCAACAGAATTAAGGCAACCCAACCAAAAAGGCAGCAAATTCTCAAATGAGACGATTAAAAATCACTGTCCCAGGGGCTCCAGCCTCTCTGGCCATAATAAACAGAGAGCCAAGATCCCATCTGGCACATAAGTGTTTGCATCCTACATTACACAATTCATCTAATGACAAAAGAGGATTTTTTTGGTGATTTTTACACACAAAAAAAMCCCCAGAAAGAACAGGAATGTCAAGTCTTGCAGCCACAGAACAAAGCAAGGAGCAGTTTTGACACAAGCACACATTTCACAAGCGTGAGAACCCCTCTGTACAACCTCCCCTGGGCACRTGGGCCTATGCTTTGGGCATGGAATTTGCTGCAGAAAGCTTTCACAGGGAAAAGAGGGTCTTGCCCTTGGCATGCTGACATACACCCAGCACACCTTAAAGCACTGACCGCCAAAGATAACGGTAAACTGTTGAAAAGGGCTACATGGGGACACACTTCTCCATCAGGATAAGAATTACCTAGTTTATTTCCTACAAAACAGCATCATATATCATCACGTACGCCACAGTAAGTCCAATTCTCCCACATCATTCAGCTTGCACTRTCCTGTGTCTAATCCTTACTACCTTCCTCAACTCCATTCCCTCCCTAGGTCCTCTTCCCATGCCTTTAAATGCCAGGCAGGAAACCCCTTCAGCTACAGGCTACGTACACACAGCAGGCTGTTCCCCAACAGCCTCGTCCAGCTGCTCTTGATGCCCACAACACTTTCTGACTCAAAGAGCAGATAAAAACCTTTGCAAAACAAGACCCCCTAACCCACACTTCTATTCCCCCTTCTCTACTGAGGGTAAAAAAACTCTCCAAATAGTTCTGCAAACATATTTATTAATACCTTACCCACAAGCACATTCACTCATTACATCCTACTTTCCTGGAAGCCCTATATGTGCTCTTCTGCCCCTCATTTGCTTAATCATGGTCAAGTGTCTCGTGATTACCACTCCAAGCTACTGCATACGCCTTTCCTAAAGCTCAGACTTTGCAGAGGTCCAAGGGAGCTGTCAAAGAAGGAAGTAGGAACTTCCAAGGGAGTAGCAACCATCACAAACAGGCTTGGTATTTATTACAAAAGAAAAAATATCATCGCAAGGGTTTGGAATTAGTAGCTAGAAAGGCAGGAGGGGATAGAAAATGCTTCCTTTCTAAAGCCAAAATTTATACTGATTTCGCCTAAGGATAATGGCAATAACAAGAATGGAATAACTAATAAAAATGATGCCCCATTAGGCAGCGATGTAGGCAAAGCCAAACTGACATAGCTCCGCTGACAGCCCCAAGGAGAGCATCCAGGATGGGGAATCCTACAGCCCCCTTTGACAGCTTTGTCCCTCTTGGGCTCAAAGGGGGAAATGCAGGCCATAACAAATGCTGGTGTCTGTGCTCAGCAGGACGATGGAGAGTGTGGGCAGCAGCCAGAGCTGTGTGGGCAAGTCGTTCGCTGTGGACAAAGGAGAGCTTGATATCGGGCCAAACACGCACTTGATCCATATGCTTCAAATGAGAAAAAAAAAAAAAAAAGTCTCCTCTGAGTCTAGAAAGTCGTTACTATTCCTACTCCATGTTCTAGTGTCTTTCCTTGGCCTTTGGCTGTGGCATCTTTGATAGGTTCGAGTGTACAAGGATTTGTTCAACCAAAGGTTAATATGAACAGCTCACATATGACCCCGCAGAGTGCCTGTGATTGGGATAAAGAATTAAATCCATTAGCCAAGTGAAAGAGCTGTCTTGCTGAATAAATGAGGAACCAGCTGTGTTCTGCTTGCACATCAAAAGGATCCAGGGGACCCAGGCGCTTGGAGTCTTGCAATGCCAGACAGTCCTAGGGAACCCTCGGGTGCCTCCAAACACAGTGGGCRCAGGACAGGGGCAGGAAATGGCCTTCCTGCCCTGCAAGTGTTTCTGTTGTCACCCCTGCCAGACTGGGACAAATACATGAGCTATTGAAGGTCCACATGAAAAGCAGAAGGAGGAGGAGGAGGAGGGAGGCAGGGAGCACATACATGGAGCTCAGCCTGCCGGTAAGAGCAGGGACCAGGGCAGCCACCTGCGAGGCCACTCAGGTGTGATGCTCCCCTGCCACGTCTGCAGCTCTGCGCTATCCGGGGCCGCGCTCTCAGCATCTTTGCACTTGGCATCATTCCATCGTGTATTAACAAAGCAAAATTTATTGCGGCCGTGCAAACCTGGCTCTATATCCCTGCTGAGTGCATTAGCCAATGCGATAGAGTGGTCAGTGTGTAGCATCACTGCTCCAGTGAGGAAGTAGTGATGCGGAGTGAGTGGTTCCAGCAACCAAAGCACGAGGAGCTCAGAGCAGGCAAGAACCTGGGGGGTGGGTCCTTCTACGAGGGTCCTTCTAGCRGGCAGGGAGCTTAATTCCCTTTCACAAAAACAAGGACTTTCGGCCAAGACACCAATTTGCAGGTAAATGCTTCTATCACTAGAGCCGAGTCTTCTCAGGGTTTTCATTTTGACCATAATTTCCTTTCCAGAGCCAAATAAACTTTTCCACTGGTAGACTTGCAGAGACGGTACATTTCTGTCTGAATGACTAGGCTCTGAATAGGAAAATTTCCTGCCCCTGGTATCATTTCCTTGGATTTTATTTACAAGCTTATCTCTCCCTTCCCATTCCAGCAGAACAGAACATTTATATGACTAGAATGCTGGAGAAGCTCCAGAGAAAAGAGCTGCRGCTTCGCGGAGCCCCAGAACCAGGTGGCTACCAGCAGCTTGTCCGTGCCACAGGCTACATACGGGACTTGGGGAAAATGGAGCGAGAACTATTACTTATAGCTAAGCCATTCTAGCCCTTGAAATATTGGATATATTCAGACATCTCTAGCTCATCCCAGGTGTTCAATTAACCCTACTTGGCAGATCACATGAGCATAGAAAATAGCCAAGCGAAATTGCACTGCAGGTTCATATCTGATGTCTCTAGGAAGAGAAGTAGAAGGAAGTTTTTATTAGAAAAATAAATCACTGATCGACTCCTTCATCTTTCGATCAGTTTTAATAAAGACACAGTTTCGGTATTTTGTTTGTTGTTCCTAAGGCACAAAGTACCTGGATAACTTTGGTTTTCCTTCAACACCTCTGCCTACATCTCCCAGTTCTAAAGGGAGCTTGTGTCCTGAAGAGCTGATTAACTCTTCAGTAATGAACCCTCACTCTAATCTGCAGATTTTAATGAACCCAAAAGAAGGGAGGTTATATCCATAAAGCATTAACCAAAAAGGGCGTATTCTGCTCCTGCCAAAAAACAATAATAAAGCACCTGCTCTTCTGCATGGACTTATAATTCGGCTCAGCAGATCTGTGAAGGCATGGGAAGGTTCTCCCGCTCTGTGGCTGCACGGGGATTCATCACGTTTCCAACGAAACAACTTAAAGATTGGGGAAAGGACAGGGGAACTCTGCTCAGAGGTTCCAATTGGAAAACCAAAAGGCAATTTGTCATATTTGCAATGAACACTTGTTAGAGAACATACCGAAAACAACAGAAAGTATTCCACGACTTGTGAAGACTCGCAGGGTTACGCTACTGTTAGGCACTTTAGACTTGAGAATTACAAATGTGCTGTAGTTGAAATGGCCTTAAAATACCCGCTGCACAGTGGCTTTGGGGACATAAATCAACACTTGATTCCACCTTCATCACCAAGGCAGAGCCAGCAGCATGGAGATTGTTTAACTCATTTATGCATTTAACTGTGCAAAAAACTCCTTCGATTATCTTGCACTATTTGGTGGTAAAGTCAATGTCCCCTCTATGCAATGACTTGGGCAGGAACTGAAGAAGTGCCTGCACTACTGGGCACCAAAAAATATAATTAATGCGTGGGAAAAAGGATCAATAAATYGACCTTTGGTTCCCCTTATAGAGCTGTGGAAATAGAGGAACTTGTAACCAATATATAACATATTGGAATGTGTTAACCCAACACACTGCTGCTTAAAGATAACATAGCACAAAAGGGTTACCAGGTTTGAACACACTCTAAAGCTGGTTCCCCCTTTAGCCTATATGGTGATGACCCATGGAGGAAACCCTGGCATTTCTCCAGTTTGATCCTTACCTGGGTCTAAAGCTGTGCTTTTCTCCCCAACCCCAACTGGCCCTGCTAGTATAACCCAAAACACAGACAGACACATCGTCATTTMATGGCCAGAAAAAAAAAGGGCAAATTATTAATTTTTCCTCATCTTTTCTTACACAGAAGTAGTTCAAACAGGAAGAGAGGAATAAACTACAATGTAAAGCGACAAGAAGTGGGAGAAAATACATCTCCAGACAGGGAGTATCAACTAGCTGTCCCCAAATACCTTTCTAGATGTCTCAGACTCTTATTCCTGCTTCTGAAGAATGAGATTCTGAGTCTTGCCTACTGCTATGCACCAGCCTTGGCAACTGTAGCAACCAGCATTCAGAGTCCCTAAGTTTTGGCAGCTAGCCTAATATTATCTTTGTTTGCATAATTTAATATCTACATGTAAAATACATACAGATTTATATTATTCATTGACCATACACAACCACTAATGCATTTAGGCATGGAAAATGTTCTAGAATAGTATCAGTAAGAAAAAAAAACATAATATTACCATTTTTCTTATAGTGATGATAAATGGAAGAAAGATTTTGAAGATATTCTTAGATATAAGACATTCTTATATATAAGATATTCTTATATATCTTATATAAGCTAATTTGGCTCATTATCATAAAGCATGCTGGTAAACTATTTTACCTCTGTAAGCTGGGTTTTATATTATTTGTCAGGAAAGTGTTATCATCTAAACCCAAAGTTTGCATTGCAGATCCTTAGGTTATATCCATAGCAGAAAGATAGCTGAAAGGCAAATGAACCGAGAAGGTTCTTCTGTCCTACCACTTCCTGGGAAAATATTACAGATGTTCATTTGATTCTATAGACAAAACTGAGCACTTGGCCATCCCTGTCTTGATCTATAGACCACCTAAGTTTGCTGCTCTCATGATCATACTTCACAGTCCATTTCTTCTGCAATTAGGCAGGATTGACTGGAGTGATGAAGCATTCTTGTGGTGATGGGACCATGAGCTCATAGCTATACTTGTTACTGGCTTATTTTTCTGATTATCGGCTCAATATTTGTTCGCATACAGATCTTTAACATTTATACAAGGGAGCRGGGAGAGGCTGACTGCCTTTTGCATCAAACCAAAATCAAAAAAATAWTAAAATAGAACTCACCAATCTTTCTGACATCGGTGTCTTGTCTCCATCCGGCAAATGTTGCTCCAGAGCCAGCACGATACAGTTGGCTATGATTGTAGCTAAAATCATGTATTCAAATGGAGTGGGGACCAGAAGTTAAAGAAGAAACTAGATAACACAAGGAGAACTTTACCCAACTTCAATTTCTACCTAAACAGTTACTTCAGTTGAGTGTACAAAGGTCTTTCATCTCTCATGGGGAAAGTTGACCAACTTTCTCTGGTTTCCTCAGCTCTTTCTAAGGGCGTTTTTGTAAGAGACRTAGGAAAATAGCTATTTCTTTGTGAGAGCGAGTAACTTGGAAAGAATCTGAGCTGCTCAAGAAATGTGGGAGCCAGAAGCAAAGGAGCAAGCAAAGGTATCAAAGAAATAAAAAAAAGGCTGTTTTTATTATTTTTTTAATGAAATTGATATGCTAAAGTACCAATTATAGAACTGGATGCSCTCTCCTGACTTAACATGCAGAAATTCCCCGTCATTTAACTTGAGCGTGGGGTGCAAATGTGCAATGGGCTGGAAAACTTAGGTTTAGACCATCCGCGTGGCTCCAAGGGATGGAGCGCTGCCGGATTGTCTGCTCCCGGCAAGAATAAAACACCAGCGGGATGCAGGGAGCGGCGGCAGAGCTGCCGTGGGCCCCTCTGCCCCTCGCCCCGGCCTTAGCCCACGGCCTGCCGGGGCAGAGCCCAACGCGGAGCCCAACGCGGAGCCCAACGCGGAGCCGGCCCCGCGCGCAGCTCCCCAGCACCGCGGACAGCGGCTCCTCCGCGCCGCCCGCTCCATCCTCCATCCTTCCCTCCATCCATCCATCCGCCCGCCCCTGGGCGCCCGGAGCGGGGAGCTGGCTCCGATCCCCCCTCCCCGGCCTCCGCTGGGACTCGGCCCAGCCGATCCGCTCCSGGGAACGTTTGGTGGCTCTGCGGAAGCGGCTGCTTTCGGAGGAGCGTCGGGGCTCCCCCGCCCCGCGCCTGGCGATAAAGATGCAGGCGAGGAAGCAGAGAGGAGGGAGGCAGGGAGAGACTGCATGTAGCCCTACAGAAAACACGGTATTCTGACTGCACCGGGGCCTCGCAGCCTGTTTCTTCAGACCTGACTGCAGGGACGCAGAAATGGATGTGCCAGTGCAGTAATTCCTGTGCTTTTTGCAATAGGAACAGAGCAATGGATGCATGCGTGCGCTCGGGGTGGAAAGGAAAGGCATTCGCCCTGCTGGTGCGGGKTTTTTTGCCTTTTAGTCCCTCTGGAGGTGGAAGCTAGGGAGGGCTGGAGGGGAGCCGGCCTCCGTGTCAACGGGAAGTGTTGCTAGGAGGCTCGGAGGAGGCCTCGCCGCCGCGGGCAGAGCATTAATAGGTGCGTGTTGTCGAACGAAGAGAAAACAACCCGCTCCCCTGAGATCCCCCATGCAACGCGCTCCGCTACGCTCACACACACACCAACGCTGYAGCTACTCCCTGGTAACCTCGAATAATCTTGCAAGAAGAGCCTGGCTTCCCCCTCGGAGGACTTACAACCCCCCGCGGGCGGCACCAGCGGAGCTCCCTTCTGAGGACGATCTCTGCAGATCGCTTGGCCCCGGAGCTGGTTCGGAGACAGAAAGCATCTGCCCCTTTCACAACACAGCACACGAGCCCTCTCTCCAGCCACTGCTCCCCCTGCCACCGATCTTGGCCTTTTTTTTATTATTATTTGGTGGAGGGCATGGCTATAGCATAAGCTCGGGCTAGGCATTTAATTTAAAGCAACTGGATTTATGTTGATTCAGATGGATTTAGGAGGGGATATGCTGAGAAAAGCCTGGCTGTGGTGGTTGCATTAACAGGATTTCAGAAGGTATCTTGGTTATCAACGTCCCTACTATCAATGCAGCTTTAATGCTAAGGTGTCACCATTTTTATCCCGTTTTCCCCTTTCTGTTCAGACGGAGCGAGAAGGAAGAGTTGAAGGGCTCTAAGATGGATACAATGGCCAGGATTGATCAGCACAAATCTCACAGACGCCTCCACGTTTAGCCTGTATTTTAAGAAACGCAAATCTATGCAACTGTGTGTTTCCCACCTACCCAGGCACTGAGACGCCTGCTCTCGCAGCCACCCCGGCAATATTCAGGCGCACGCTCTGCCCTTCCTACGGAAGCAATTTCCCCTGCTAGCCGGCTCCACGGCCGTGCATCTTGTGACACGCAGCCCTGTGCCACACACCCATCCCCGCACACGCAGCCCCTGCGCGCGGCAGCCGCCCAGCCCTGCGGGGCGAGCGGGGTCTCTTTGCCCCCTCCCCGCCTTCCCCGCCGTGCCCACACACCCCGCACCAAAGGATATGGCCACTCCGTTATTCGCTTGGCGTATTTCCGTATAACGTTATCTTCACTGAAGATGAAGAGGGATCTGTTGACTGTGAAGCAGTTCTGCTTGACAGGGATGGGGTTGTAGAGAGCCATAGTCCTGGCCCTCTGAGCCATCGATTGCTTGTACATCCTTTGGCCGGCTTGGGGGCCCCCTTGCCGGCTGCTGCYCCTCGCAGCCCCGGCCGGCCCTCCACCTCCATAGCGCGTTGGCAGGTCATCCCCGAACCGAGCCATTCTCTCGGAGCACGGAGCCGGGCGCTACAATCCAAACTGGCAGCCGAGGCGAGAGGAAGACGCATCACAGCGCACGGCACTTCTCCCTCCGGGGGCTTCGGTTACGGGCTCAGGATCGATCGCACCCCCTCCAAATATATATATATATATATATAAAAA
>PTEX01000143.1:1420285-1449289 GCA_003342815.1 Eudromia elegans | reverse complement strand
GGGGAGGGGGGAGAAGAGGAGGGAGGGCGAGGCGGCCCGCGCCTGCGCGGTGCTCTGCAGATGTGCTGCCAGCTGTGCGCTGTCCAGCTGCTGCCCCTGGGCGCCGCGGGGGGCAGGAGGGGGCGCGGGGGTCCTCGTGCCCCACAAGCAGCCTCACGTCCTGCTGACCAGCCCCACTTCCCCATGGCTCGCGGGGTGCCTGCGGCTCCGGATACCTGCAATCCTCCCTTTGCAGGTGAAATCCTTTCATCCCGTTCATGCCACCACCACCTTCTGCTGCTCCCCTTCACCATGAGGCCCAGGGCTTGCTCTGCCTCCTCCCGGAGGCTCCAGCGYCGCTCTGGGTGGGAGCTGCTGAGAGACGTTCTCCTACACGGAGGCTAAGCCGAAGATAAAACCCTCAACTCTTAGCACAGCCACGGCAAAAGGCAGCGCTGTCACCAAGGGGACGTTTTCGCTTCTGACCCGTGGTGAAATTCCAGCCTCCCCTCTTGCCTTAGTCAYGCGAGTTGTCCCCGTGCAAGAGCAACCCAGCGCCAGCATCTGGAGCGAGAGCATCTGCCGGCAACATCTGAAAGGGCAGCTCTGGAAGGAAGGGGTGTTTCTTGGAGCACTTCAGCACCCGAGGGGCATTCTGACCCTGCCACCCGGCCGGGCGCTGCGCGGCTCATCCGGAGCACTGCAGTTCTGCGGGAGCAGCTTTGCCCAAAGGAGGAGGCTGAAGTTTGGAGCTGCAGGGTGCTGCCTTGCTCTGCCTCCCGCCGCCCCGGGCCAGGGCTACGCTCCAATGGTCCCCGGGCGGACACTAAAAGGAGGGTGTTTGTCCACCCGCTCCATGCCCTCTGAGCACTGCGGAGCTCGGCTGCACCGCCGAGGGGTTCGGGAAACTGCCCCGTTATTTTACAGATGGAGAGCGAGGGTGCGGGGGACTTGCGGGCAWGGCAGAGCAGGAGAAGACGCTTCACCCTTTAAGGTCTTCCCTAAAGCTTTTTTCCTTCTCCATTTCTGCTGCATTTCTTTTTTTTTCTCTAGTGTATTTATGTTTTTACCTGAAAAGTCAGTCCCACCAGGCTGATTTATTTAGGTAACGGCAAGCTCTCCCTCCTCTGCTTTTGGTCGTTGAAATCTCACTTTATTTTKCAGATTTACAGCTTTCAGAAGAAAAAAAGACGACTCTTTTTGACAGTAACCACCTGAAGAGGAAATATCATTTTAAATAACCCCACACCTCTTTTCACAGAAAAGAGCATTTGTCAGTTCCCACAAACGTTGGTTCCTGCTCCCTGCAGTGTGTGCAATAAGACTGGGGACAGGGCGGGGGAGAACACACAGGACAAGCCCCAAACAAGGGCTGCATTAGCACCAAATAGCAGCCACAGTCAGGTCCAGCTGGGACTCCTGTGTCCCCTTCTGTCCTCCCCGAGGCCACCAAAGCATCGTGCTTCTCTCAGAGCCAACTCCCAAGGCAGAGCTGCAGTGAGCACAGCAAACGGGGGCATTCGTGCAGCTAGAAAACGATGCAAAGACAGCGTGAGGATGTTCTAGCAAACCCTAGGCTGCCCTTCCTGAATCCGCACGCTCAGTGTTTTGCCCTTTCTTTTTTTTCCCAAGCACACAGAAGATCACCCTGATCTTCAAACATCAAAAGCTTTAAAGACGAGCGAGAGATTGCAATTGCTAGGATTACTTCAGCTTTGAAAAAGGAAGCGTCAGGATTTAGMTGGACTTTTTAAGATTATGAGAAGAGCAAGGGAGTTAAGAGAATGCRAGAAAAAAAAAAAATGGGAGCAATGAGAGGCCGGACATGTGTGATGTACAACCACGGGAGGGCAAAAAGCACACAGGGAGGTGAACGGTTCCTTCTTTTAAGGGAGAAGGGGATTTGTTTGTGATCGCGGATTGGGGCAGGATGAGGAAGGAGGTAGAGCAAGCCCCAGTGCCTCTGCACGGCCCCTTCTGCCCCTCGCCCGTGTGTGAACGCCGGGACGTTCAGGAATGCCAGCAGTCACATCCATCCCATTTTCCCAGTAGTTCTTTGCAGAGGAACTGCGACTTGAAACCCAGCAACAGCATTCCTTGGCCGGGGAAGAAGTTCGCTGCATTCGGTCTGCTGGCATCATTGCTTAGTGTCCCGAGTAGCTAAATAACCAGGCAGGGAGTTCAGAAAACACTCCAGCCCGTGGGGCCGAGGATGGCGTAACCGCTCGTGAAAAACTTCTCGGTAAAGGATGACTGTGAAATCCCAGGGCCCAGTGAAGCAGGGAAGTCACAGAATCGCAGGATCATAGGGGTTGGAAGGGACCTGTAGAGGTCATCTAGTCCAACCCCCCTGCACACGCAGGGTCCCCTAGAGCATGTGGCACAGGGTGATGTCCAGGCGGGTTTGGAAGATCTCCAGAGAAGGAGACTCCACCACCTCTCTGGGCAGCCTGTTCCAGGGCTCTGTCAGCCTCACTGTCAAGGATTTTTTCCTTAAATTCCTGTGGAACTTCTGTTGCTTGCATTTGTGGCTGTTTCCTCTAGTCTTATAKCTGGCCACCACTGAGAAGAGGCCGCCCCCCTCCTCCTCACTCCCTGTCTTGAGATATTTATATACATTGATCAGATCCCCTCTCAGTCTTCTCTTCTCCAGGCTGGACAGGCCCAGCTGTCTCAGCCTTTGCTCATAGGGCAGATGTTCCAGGCCCCTAATCATCTTTGTGGCCCTGCGCTGGACTCTCTCCAGCAGCTCCACGTCCCTCCTGCACTGGGGAGCCCAGAACTGCACACAGTACTCGAGGTGCGGCCTCACCAGGGCTGAGTAGAGGGGCAGAATCACCTCCCTCGACCTGCTGGAGACGCTCTGCTTAATGCACCCCAGGATCCCATTGGACCTCGTGGCCACGAGGGCACACTGCTGCCTCATGGTCAACTTGTCGTCCACCATGACGCCCAGGTCCTTATCTAGGGAGCTGCTCTCCAGGTCAATCCCCAGCCCGTACTGGTGCCTGGGGTTACTCCTCCCCAGGAGCAGGATCTTGTACTTGCCCATTGAACCTCATGAGTTTTTTCACCAYCCAGTCTATCCAGGTCCCTCTGGATGGCAGCACAGCCCTTTGGGGTATCAGCTACTCCTCCCATTTTAGTATCATCAGCAGACCTGCTGAGTCCTCTCCAATACTCCGAGCGCTGAACACGGGAAAGAAACCAGCCTGATGCCGTGGCCTGCTTAAAACGTTACCCCACAGGATCGTGGTCCCATCAACACCATGGCAGTGCGTCTCTGCGGGAAAGCAAAGCAACCTGCTCACACGCCACCTGGGCACTCGTGGCACCGAAACTGCCAGGAGGATGAACAGAAAGCTGAGAACTATTTTTGACACCAGACTTTTACATTCATTTTTCTTGGCACCTCAAGTATCATTTCTACACCGTTAGTCTCCAAGACACCAAGCTCCCACGGTGTCTTCCTTTTGAGAACCTAGATGCRACTTGGGACCCGGCAACCTGGACACTTGGGAGCCTGGTGAATCTTGATCTCTCTTGCAGCACGTACCTCTCTGTGTACAAAGATTATTAGGCACCTAAATGTTATTAACACTCATATCTGTCCTCTGATATGGTGCTTCTGAAAACCTACCTAGCTGCCTCTCCATATATTTACATGTCAAACCACTTTTGCTCATCTGATTTTAGCCAAAGTAGAGCAATGTATAGGCTCTGTACTGAGGGAGCAGGGACTGCTGAGACCCTAGAGTCAGAGGCATCACAAGTGCTGCCAGAGCACCAGATTTGGACTATTCTGGTCCAGCTCAGCAGCTAGGTGGGTCAGTAAAGAAAAATCAGAGCAGCTGATATTGGGAGAACGTTCTGCCAGGTGCCCTAAGGTCAATGCAAGTTGCAGACAGCCAGATCCTGTGTTCCTTCCCACACGGAACAAGCTTTGAYTGCTTCTGACCCACAAAGACCTCTCCTGTGTATCTGCACCAGCACAAAYCATGCGCGTGTCAAAACACACTGCAAAAGAAATCACATTTTTTCCTAATTATTTTCACCATTGTTATTGAACACAGAACAATCAGGAGCCAAGGGCTCATCTTTTTCTCAGTGGTGGGGGAGAGAAGATATTCAAGCATAAAGAGAGAGAAGACGGAAAAGTGAATAGGTAACACACAGTGAAATAGCTCCAAATTTAAAGCTGCTAATACCTGAGGACAAGATATAAATGAATATCTTTGTCTTCACAGTTTACTAGAGCTTTACAAGAGCCTAGCTAAGCTAGRACCAGGTTCGCAGCCCTAAGCTCACACATCATGGCCTCTTGCAGAGCATCATTGAAGGAAGAGGCCTTGAAGTATCTTTGGATCTTTTCACCACCAAGTTCCAATTCTACATGGTTTTAAGATTATTTTGTCTCTTTAAAAGGGAAAGGAATAAGTTTAGTGACACTTGGTCAGATGACAAAAAATAAGGATTCATTCCCTAYATGAGGTCTTAATGTCATATATTACCAGAAAGCAAGCAAAAAGATAAACTATATAAAGAAGTTAGAAGAAGAACTATATAAAGCAGGTTATTTTGACCAAATGAGTATGCAGATATGTATTCAAACACATAGATCAGACCTGCAGGCAGAAGCAAAGCCAGCGCACTGAATTTCTGCCATTTTCCCCAAACCACTGCGGTTGCAGAAGCTACTTTGGCCAAAAAGTAACACATGCTCCTGTGCTGGCAGGGTGCTTGATGCACTAAGGGTATCCACTGGGGCATCCTTAGGTATCCACTAATGCTTTTGCCTTTAAATCCCACCGTTTCCCCCATCTGGAGACGGACACCAGACTTCTTTGGCTGCCACATCCCCGTTTCAGCTGCGCTCTCAGGGAGTCTCTCCGGCTTTGCAGGGCGAAGCTGTGAACCCACGTGGCATCTCCTGGTCAGGAGGACAGCGACTGGGGAGACTGAGGACACGATGCTGTGCTCCGGGGGCTGAAGCTAATGCCCGGGTGTGTCTAGGGGCAAGGCAGCGACCACGTGACAAGCAAGAATGAGAGGAATTATAAAAAAAAACAAACGCACAAACACACAAAGCAGCCTGCTGGGGTTTAAAAGGTGTGAAAAGGACACGAAAGGGGAGAAACGCCAGCAAAGTCTCCGGAGCTACAGATCACCTTTCACTTCTCAGAATCCATCATTGTTATTAAGGRAGATACCGAAAGGCAAAAATAGGAGCTGGATGCCCTACTTCCACTGCCTTGCACTGGGAGCTGGAGCCTTGTTTCCTTTCATGCCTTTCCCTATCTCCTCTGTTCTTGCCAACGCGCAGTGAAATGCAAATGCCTCCCGCTTTGATAAGCGGCTGAAAGCAGAGGGAGGCCGCGCGTCAGGGGTCCCCCCAGGCTCGAGGCAGGTCGCCGTGTTGTAAAGCTGCTCCCCCCTGCAAAACTCCTGCTCTGCATCTACCAGCAACCCCGGCGAGGCAGAGGGCGGCTGGGCGCCCGCGCCAGGAGGTAGCACCCGTTCGCAACGGCACACGCGTCAGGCGAGCCATCAGTTTAGCATGGGTGCTCGCTGTTTATTCAGCTAATGGCAAAAGTCATGTCCACATTCTAGCGCAAATTAAATATTCAGCTATTTTACAGTAAGTTGGTCAGCCTTAGCCGCAGTAATTAGGACTTGGTGTCTAATTAATCTCTTGTGGCCACACACGAGATAGAGCAATCTCTGTCTCACTCTGTCGGCTTACCTTGTCAAGTGAAGAGGAGCTAAAGAAAATAAAGTGTTAACGCTGCAAGCGTCTCATTTATCCCTGTTGCAGGGACGTTAAATTAGGTGGGGGCCTCTTCTCCCTCCTCCTTCACTGTTGGAAGAGCATTTGGGTTATAAGGTAGCAAAGCTGAAAAACGAGCCAGGACATCAGCTGCCTGCCCTGATGGTGGGAGCTGCTGACAAGGGAGAGAAGGAAACTCCGTGGGATGTGTCCCTGCTAGCCCCAAGACCCGATGCCCCTTAGCCGCACAAGCACCGAGCTCTCCAAACTGCTCCTCCTGCTTGTGCAAGTGCACAGAGCCCTCCCAGGACATTGGCAGCAGGAGGCACATGTGCAACAGTCCTAGGGGATGAAGACGATGGCACMAGGAGGGAGCTGCTGCCTCGCTCCCCGCTCATCCCTGCCCAGGTTTCTTGCCCGTGTTCTTTGAGGGAGCCCAGGGCCACGTTCTTGCCTCCTTCCCCTCTTCCTCCAGGTGGACGTGGGCACCAAAGAAACGTATGGGGCTGGGCACAAGCTGGGAGCAGAGAGAGTGGCCAGCGGGCCCTCSGGAGGGGGAAGGTGCCTGGGCAGCCCAGCCCCGCTCACCGGAGGGGAGGACGTCGGCAGATCTGCGAGCGCCCGGTCGCCACCGGGGCCAGCACGAGGCAGGAGGGTTCTTACGGGTCACGCGGGTTTCCAGCTTACGCGGACCCCCAAGACGCTAGAGACCGRCAAGGGGGTTTGCTGGGGAGGTCTGCGCCCACCCTCCAGACGGGCTCCAGGCACGGCCTTTCCACAGGGAAAGCAGCAGCTCCAGCTCTCAGGACCTCCAAACTCTTCACAACCCAAACCCAAGCCAGGGCTCTTGTCCCCGGAATGGGGCTCCATCCTCCTCCCGGCCACCACCGGCGGTCGTTCCCGGCCCTTCCTCTTCCCCGTTCCCGCACGGGTTGGGGCAGCACTAGAAGCTCATCACTACAGGCAGATGCTCCCTTCGCAACCGTCTCTTCTGCAGCTCTTTTCCACGCTCACGTGCTAGACTCTGAGGAAGGGGCAGACTGAACAGCCTGGTCTGTCTCGGCTGGAGGAGGCTGCTAGTGTTGACTCCAAAGCGTCTGCAGCTGAGGCACCAGAAACCAAAGGCATTGGGCCTCTCACAGGGCAGGTCATTGACCAAGAGGACAGTCGGCCTCATGGTTGGCCTATTCCATTCRCCCACAGGGATGAAAGGAGGGTTCTTCACCCGTGTACCAGTTTCCATCGCTGGAACGTGTTATTTGGAGATGGCCTTAGGCAAAATGAGACATTTTCCCACACAATTAAAAAAAAAAATCCCAGTTTTTGCTTTTTTGAGCAACTCTCTCAAAAATGCACGAGGGTGAGTTAGTAAAATAAAAATGTCACTATATTGGATATTGGTCAGGGATACCTGGTCTACCCCACATCCCTCCAAGGGTGAACACCGCCATCCAAACCAATATTTATTCAGCCATAAATAAATATAAAATGAAATTTAAAGATGCCTTTTGGATTCTTGTGGCCCAGGCCATGTGAGCCTCTGTCCTGGAACAGGCAAAGGAAGAGCAGCGTCGACATCATGGGGCGATCTGGAGGAGAAGGACAGCTTAAAATCATGAGACGCCTCATTGCTGTAACAGAGGCGCTGCAAGAAGCTGCCACCAGCCCTCAGGGGACACCGTCTCTTGCCCAGAGCCTTTGGGCAGTGGCAGTGCAGGTGGCACGGGGATGGCGGGCGATCCATCCATGCTGCGTGACGAAGCTTGGCCGTAATCCTGCAAGGGGACGCACGAGGATGTTGCGTCTCGGGAACACAGCCCCACCAGTGATTTGTGATGCACTCAGGGCTCTCCAGTGYCCTCATTTATTTGCATTACCAAGAGGACTTAATAGTCACTCCTCACATTAGAGAGGGTATTGATGGCTTCTATTAGAGTGAAAATAATTTTAATCCACGCAGCCAAACACTTCTGCCAAGCARAGCCAGGTACCGAAGGAGCTGGTGTTTCCAGCCCCTGGCGTACAGGGCAGGCTGACCTGCGGGAGGAGTTATCCAGCAATCACCCACACCGAACCCGACCAAGCTTCRGGGTGGGTAAAACACCCAGCGCCGCTGGGGAGCGTGAAGTGAGAGAACAAAACCAAAACCAACCTTTTCACATCACGAGAACTGTCGAGARCAATTGTTAAAAGTAACGGAAAACGTCAAATAGCTTTAGGACCAGGAGTCCCGCTTTCCTCCCTGAGTTTTGGCAGCAGGAGGAGTCCGGCAGCCAAACGAGGGGCCTTGGAAGTGTCCRGCAGCTCCTGGCAAACACTAACCCTGATGCCAGCTGCTGGGAACCAGGCACGCCCCGAACGTCTCTAAAGCTCTTTCATTTTTAAAAATCACTTTAAGGCAAAGTTTCAAAAAGTATTTATAGCCCAGTGGGAGTCTCACGAGTACCTCAGTGATAGGCACCCAATTCCTAGTTGAATCAGCCCTCAACTTACTGCAAAACAGTTTGCATCTCTAAGGGCAACTGTAACGTCAGAGAATCTGGGTGCCCTGTTCCAAAAGGTGACAGTGGCACCGAAGCCTCCGCGATGGGCAACTTGCAACCAGACCCTGGCTGGTATTTCTAGGCTGGGAGCAGTCGGTTCGGCCCCAGGAACTGATGCTCCATTGGCAAACGTGCAACGCAGCACCCAGAAGGGCCCCCAGCACCTCCCTTCCTAGGAGCTCCCTGATCAGGCTGCTTTAATGGGGAGCTCTCTATCCTGCTTCCCCAACTGCAGTAATATTTTTTTGTCCAACACCAAAAGCTCATTTCATTAACAAAGCCCGTGAGAATCCAAAAGGAAATCAGAGGTCTTTCAGCAAGCGCAATTTAAACTCATAGCTTCATTGTTCCCAGCCAGGAAGAAACTGATGTGCTTGGCTACCTGGCATCAAAGAAAATACTCAGGTTTTAGAAAAATAAAGAATCTTACACGACCTGAACCAAAAATAGCAGTTGTGTTCTGGAAGTTCCTCTGTATCAGTCTGCCATGGGACTTGGATCTTTCACAGAGAAATCAGGTGAAACTCCAAAGCACCAGGGATTTAAAGCCCAGCTGGGGACATCCAGGTGGAGGCAATGAGCAGGAGCTGCCTACCTTTGCTCTCCAGCTCTCTGGTATCCTCTTTAACATCTCAGAAGCCTGTGTGATCGTCAGATCAAATCCCATCATTTGCAGATTGCTAATCCGGGCCCCCTAGGCTGAGCCCAGCAGRGGCAGAGCCTCTCGCGGGGTCAGCTCCCTGCTGCAAGCAGAGCGGTTCGACCCGCTGCTCTCCACCCGCCCGGGAGAGAGGAGAGCCCTCTTGTTCCTCTCAAATGATGGTGTTCGCTCTTCAGATTACTGCACGGTGAAACCCAAATGTACAGCCAGCTCTTTCAATACTGGCAGCTCTACAAGTTAAACATAGTAATTATTGCTCACAGGCATTCAAGGGAGGGATTCATTGCTCTGCCAATGAATGGGGCATCCAGTATCTGCTTGACACTCATCTCCTGGAACATGGAAATTAGAGGGATCAACACGCAGATGGACCAGAAATGTGCATTAACGTTGGTGAGCAGGAGGGACAGCCCCGCATCCAGCACTGCTGCCATCCCTCCTCCTTGGCTGCAGACCAGGCTACCTAGGGTTGAAGAACAAGGTCATCCRCATCAGGAGCCAGCCAATGGCCGAGGCTGCCTCTGCTCTTTCCTTTCCAAAACCAACTGACTGTGTTAAGCACGACAGGATTTCACTTGTTGGGTTGGAAGGTCAAGAACACCCCTTGGCACCGCAGGGAGGACCATCTCCTCCTCCAGGCAAGTTCTGGCAGGGGCTTCGGGACAGCCCTTGCTTGCATCCCAAAAGGGACTGGCAGATCCTTGTGCTCATGACGCTGCCAGGACCGCCCCTCTCTGCAAATAACTCGCTAGCCATGGTGGGCAGCAGGGGTTTGTAGGGAGCACCTGCCTGGATAACCCCTGGAGCGACCTGCAGGGTTCCCCTGGGCGCATGGGGGACGGCCTCCCTGGTCGCAGCACGGGTGGRTCTGCCTTGGGAAGGGCGTCGGGAGGATCGCCGCGCTGCGCAGGGAGCCGGAACCGCCGCCGCGGGCGCCCCAGCCCGGCGAGCACGCGGAGCGGGAGCCGCTCCCGCAGGCAAGCTCGCTCCTGGAAGCAGGGAACCCGGCGGAGGGTTGACGGGAGCCTCCCGCCTGCTCCTGTGCCAGCAGCGCCGGAGGACACGGGTGGGAGCGGAGACACCAGAAAACAAACCCGATACAAACCGCCAGGCTCTGCTATGACCAGTTCACACTCCAATTCACAAGACGGACCATGCAAAGGGAGCACAGAGAATTTGCCCACTTTACGGTCTCGCTTCGCTGCTATAGAATGGTACAAAAGGCACATGGCAAAATGGCATTTCCCCAGCCTTTCCCAGTGCCTCATTCAGTTTATCCACTCTGGACAGAAACTCTGGTTGTTTCCTTTAGTTTAAAACATTCAAGAATAAGCAAGAACCAAATAACTTGGTTGGCTTCGCTGTCCGTTTAGAACATTGGTGCTTACCGAGGTCTTTACAGTTCCTCTTTCAGATGGCTTAATGAAGGATTAGTTCTTGGAAACGGCTGCATTTTTTGCTTCGCTGAGAAATAAACACTACAGGCTCGTTTTGTTTTGCAAGTGCCACAAAAGCAAAGGAGCTCGTGCTSCGAGGGCAAACGCTCGCCTCGCGTGCTCTTCCCTGCTCATCCTGCCTTAGACACCCRTAAAATCCCTCCTTGCTTGGAGGGCAGCAATTCCCAAAGCTGGAGGGCTAACAGACTGTAGCCTCCTTCACTCTTTGGCTGCAATGTCCTCTCATCCCTATGGAAGGCACAGCTGAAAATGATGTTTCATAAGGCTCACRGGCTGTCGGAGACCCACAGGACACAGTCTATAGGAGACCACAATCCAGCAAGTGCCCAGCAGCTCCTGCGACGTGCACAAAACCGTCTTCTTAATTAAGTTTTGGTACTGATTTCATTCTCGCCCTATTAACTRCTTTGCCCTCCGCGTGTTTGCTGCACTCCGTGGGATTCCCCTTGCTCCTGGCCCGTGCGCGTACAAGCAGAAAAGATAAAACAGCTTCATTAGTCCCATCTCCTCTTTGGGCACCGGTTTCATGTGTGCTTTAAAGCCCTCACGAAAGGAGCCTTCTCGACAGCTTCCCAGGCACGAGGAAGCTCCAAGAGTGCTGGGACCTTTGAGAAAGAGAAGGGAAGGAAACTCTGCCCAAAGAAGCCCTTCTCCTGGGTGAGCTCACGCATGCACTGGGCAAGTGATGAAAGCATCTAGGAAAGCCAAAGCCCTCAAGAAAACACCACGTGTTGATCTKCTTCTTGCAAACCAGCAGTAACAGTTGGCCCTTAAACCCCAAGCCCCGGTGGAGCCGGGCGGTGCGAGGTCACATCACTCTGTACCGGAGCTGCTTGCTTCTGGTAGGGGCAGAAAAAGCAGAATTTGCTGTTTTTCCTCACAAATGAGGGGGGAAATGCACCAGGAGTGAAAACAGCACAGCAAATACCAGGTTAAAGAATACCTTTGGTCTGAAAAGGTGCTAGATAGGACAGGACAAGAGAGAAGACGAAAGCCACTGGTAGAAAACTGATAGAAAACACACTGCAAGAGAGCTGAGCCTGTATCTTGAGTCCTCCGGGGCTATTTGCTCCGGTAACCGGGACTGAGACACCCCGGTGCTGTGCAGCTCACCARCACACACAGCAACGTAGTCCTGGACCCAAAGAATCCGTAATCTAAACTAAGCTATTGCTCAGGAAAGGAACACAACCGGAGGGAAGGCTTAATCTTAGCCGAGTTAACAGGGCAAGTCCGTAAACRTTGGAAGAAC
The DNA here is from genome assembly GCA_003342815.1 of Eudromia elegans. Classification (NCBI taxonomy): domain Eukaryota; kingdom Metazoa; phylum Chordata; class Aves; order Tinamiformes; family Tinamidae; genus Eudromia; species Eudromia elegans. The sequence goes on along the minus strand of PTEX01000143.1, from coordinate 1,437,630 downwards.
AAGAAGCAGCAGCTGTTTTCAACTTGAAGGAACAAACGTTGGTGGAGAATTTGGGGGAAGACATTTCATACGGAGATTGCGGAGCTGGAAAAGCAAYGATGGCGTTAAGGGCAAGCCCAAGCCTGCAGCAGAGGTCTGGGCTTCACAGACTGCCCTTGATTTTCAAGCTGTCATATGTTTGATTTTTTTTTTTGATGAAATTCCAGGAATTTCCAGCTCTTGAGSATAAGTAAATATTTTGGTGGTCAAAATCAAGGAATTGTGCTGAAGAGCAGTTGCGTCTTGGTAGGAGACTACCTGAAGGTTATTTTTCACTTAACACCAAGATAAACTACTTAAAATATCAATAAAAAAGGATCAATAACCTGAACACGGAACATAACTTTCTCTAGGGTTAATAACTCCTGTCATGGCTGATCTCTGGAAACATTTGGACATTTGGACACATTTGGACCTGGGTTGTTTTTCCAAAGCGGAATACAGTTAAGTTTGTTGAGTGTTTATGCTGGTGTAAGARCTAGCTTGAGAAAGGGCATCGTGTGCCAGGTAAAGCAGCGGCAAGAACCAACTGCACTGAGCACACTCGAGCTCTGTTTCACAGCGCAGATTTTTCTTTCCCTGTTTTGCTTCAAGCAGTAAGGCTCAGTAACATCAAAGCAGGGCCCAGCCCTCGGGTGCGGTGCTCAGCAGGGGACCTGCGTTGAGCTGCACCAGCTGGTGCTGCAAAAGGCTCTYGGCTCTGCAGCTCCCTAGACCAGGCAGCAGTTGCTTCAACCAAATTAGCAAGAAAGGTCTGGAATGGTTAATTGAAATTATTTAGTCATAATGTTTTGCCCTTCTCCTTCTCTCCCTGGCATAATGTTTTCTAAATTGAATTCCTTTAGCAGAATCCAATATGCAGCAAAACTGTCGTTGCAGGGAAATGCAGCGTTTCAGGCCTGGCCAGCGGCCACCACGGCGGCCTGGGGATGCAGTGGCTTCGGTGACCCCTTTCCATCTCCCTTGGCCCCGTGGGATGCTCCGGCCACCCCGGTGGTGTCCAATGGTGGCGGATCCGGGCACGACGGGACCGCGTTTCCGAGARGAGCCCGCGTGGAGGAAGCGGCCCCGGCAGGAGGCGACTCCGTGCAGGAGCTCCCCGTGGGCGCCGGCGCCACCCCGGCAGCCGCGTCTCTCGTCACATGCTGGAAGGGCAGGGAAACCGGTGCACGACCCAACCACAGGTGGTTCGTCGGGCTCTTCCGCGTGCGATTTATGAAGGATGTCGTGGAGACACCGCAACGAGCTGAGGGAAGAAGTCCCGCGTGGTTTTATGCAGCCTGGTGGACGGGGAGGCACTCGGCACGGCTGGGCAGACCTTCCGCCCCGGCTGCCCCACGCACGGACCGGCGGAGCCGCGGCCTCCAAGAGCCGCCTGCGGCAGCGACGGCACCGGGCGGGCCCTGCTGCCGGGGCCGTGCCTTGACCCGCTTCTGTTCCCATCTTGCCGCTTGATTTCGTTTTCTTTTTAACCGACCATGTCCTGTGGCGCCCCGTCGGGCGGGTCCCGCAGCGGTCGCCGTGAGCTCCACGGCTCCCACATTAGCTCTAGGTTCCCACGTGCCCTCCATTCCAGTAGCCTCGCAGAGCGGCCGGGGAGGACAGGACCCTTCCTCTTCACACCAGGCTCTCCAAGTCCCACTGAAACTCCTCTGTTTGGCCACCCTTTCGCCTGCCCCTCCTTTCCAAGGAAGCCCTAAAGGAAACTGCTCCAAAGCGTCTTCAGGAGCAGCTCCCACTGCGGCGCCAGCCCCGGGAGGACGGGGCTGCTCCTGCTCGTGCAGGGCGGGACGTGCGGGAGCAGCGACCGCGACGTCCTCCCTGCGCTCGAGCTGCGCCCGCCCCGGTCCTGGCTCCGGCGCGGGAGCCCCTCACGGCCCCGGCCCCGCCGCAGGCCAGCGCGTCCAGCACGCCGGATCCATCCCGGCCTCCCTCTCTCGCTTCTTGCAGCAAATGAGTCACTGGCAGGCCGGCAGATCCAGGTCGAGCCGGGTCCCCAGAGCCGCGGAGCTGATTTTATCTCCTGCCGTCCCCCGGGGCCGCGCGGTGCCTGGTTGTGTCCACACGGCGCTCTCCTCCCCCCTGCAACGCTGCAGCCGCTCCCAGCCCCTCGGGCACCCCGAACCCTCCTCTGCAGCCCCTCTAAAGGGGAGCGACCCCCATTCCTGTTCCCGCTCCGCAGGGCCCCTCGTTCCAGTGTCCCGAGAGCAGGGACGTGCACGCAGAGCAGCGGTTCCCTGTCRTGTGGATCCCCCTTGACTAACCCCRGCATCGTTTCACCGGGGATTCTGAGACGTGTTTAAAGAATCTGGGTGCTCGGAGCACAGTGAGAATTGCAGCCTGGCTTTTCATAAATTCTGTGATTTAATCCTAGAGTTTTTCTCCACCTGGGTGAGTTTTCCCTCAGAACAACCTGGGCTCTTTTGCCCCCGAAGGGAGGTGTCCGTGCGCAGCCAGCCCTGCAGCGCCGAGCAGCCCGCCCGTGCGTTCTTCCAGGACGTCCTCCCCTGARGCAGAGCTCGCTGCGTTCACGGCGGCTGCTGCTCTGTGAACGCAGCGTTGGCGGCAGCGTCCCCGTGCCCACCGGGGTGGAGGTGCCCGATGCAGCCGGCTCCGCTCGGCGACTCATCCCAGGCCAGAGCACCGCATCCCATAGACGCAACCCGGCTCCCAACAGCACCGTCCCCAGCGCCTGCGCTGCCCGGGATGATGGGAGAGGCCACGGAGCTGCTTCTGGGGGAAACAAAAATAAACCACACATCTGCCCAGAGAAACAAGCGTCCGTTCAAGGCTAATCCCACAGAACCATCCTGGTTCGCTTAAGAACCACTGTAATAGCAGACTCTAATTTATGCTCCCCAATACCCTTGCAGTCTGGCCCCCAATCCCGATTTTTTTCATTTTATCTTTCTTTATATGAGGAGATTTCAGAAAGTCGTGGCCCCCTGAGACCAGCTCTAATCCCATCCAACTGCTCGAGCACTAAGGCAGAGCGATGCCTTGCTCGTGCTGAGGACACGGTCCGGATGGCGCCGGGGGCTGCATGGGAAGAGTTTGCAGCTCCTTAGAGGGGACCAGCCGCTTCACACGCGCAGATCCCTCCTGTGGGGCCGGGAGAGCCCACGGGGCTGCTCATCCTCATCCTCATCCTCAGCTCTGCTATTGGGTCGTGTCCGAGCTCCGCCCGGACGCTACATGGGAACAAGCGCGGGGCTGCCCTAGGCAGGCAGTGCTCGGGCACCCGGCCGCCCTCCCGCTCCCCGTTCGGGCGCGGGGAGCTGGGCACGTCCCCGCTCCGACACGCGGGCGCTCCCGGGTGCCGACGCCGCGCAGCCCGTCCCCATCCGGCACCGACCCTTCCCCACGGGGTGCAGGGCCCTTCCCGGGCAGCGAGCGGGGCGCCGGGCGCCTCCCGGCACACACGGACCCCACGCCCCGAGCGCGCCCAGCACGGCTCTGCTCCGAGGGCGACCCGGGACATGAACAGAACRTTCTCGCCCGGTGCTTTTTCGCTCGCTTTTATCGGGGATTTTGCTAATGTTTCAGGCCATATTTGCTGTTCACAAACTCCTGAGCAATTTATTCCAGCTATTTTCCTCCAACAGCTGCACAGCTAAAGAGAAACGCTCTTCCCAGCGGAGGCAGATGAGAAGGATATTTGTCTTATTATGTCTGGGTAAAGCTTATTTGCTGCTCAGAATTACATTTACTGAGCACAGCAAAGATACAGCCAAGTGCATTAATTGCTCTTGCTCAGGTGGATATTTTCTGCCCCTCTCAGCATTGCAATTTTTGGGCTTTACACTAGATACACGAGCCCCACAGAAGGCTTTTATTATCTACACATGGCTGCTATTTCGTTGCCACTTCCTTCTGAAAAAGGAAGAGAAAATACCTTGCGTGGTGCTTTGCTGCTTCAAACAGGGAGTGCTGACATCGCCAGGCTCCTCCTGGGCCACGGACAAACACCCCCCTTCCAACCTGCGCCGCGCTGGAAGCGCCGAGGGAGGCTCTGCTGCTTCCCCTGCTCTGCCTCCAGCTTTGCAGGTGCCTTCCCAGCCCCGTCCTCCCAACAAACTCAGCCCCAAACGCGCCCCCGCTTTGCCCACGCTTGGAGGCATTTGTCACCCTCCGGCAGACGCAACCTCGGGGCTCGGCCGGGCTCGTAGGACCCGCACGTYGAACGCTTTCCCTTCCTGCAGCAGCATTAGAGACTGCGGCCAGCAAAGCCGGCAGCCGGGTCTGCACCCAGCGCGAGCTCCTGTTGTGTCTATCGGGCTGCAGAGCTCCAAGCGGCTGCACGAGGGCTTGGCTGGAGGGACGCTCTGATCCCAGCGTGGCGGGGGGGACGTCCTGCGTGCTTGCCGCCCTCCTGGTCAATGGAGCACGCAGGGCAAGCGCGGACAAAGAGCAAAGACCCAGCAGGGAGCAACGCCCGGCGCCCCCAGCTGCCTTTGCTGGCGCGGAGCGGGTCCCGCGCAGTGAATGCGGGTGCGGGATGGGCCGGTGGCACCGGGCGCGGGAGCAGCAGGGCGCCCCGCGCGCCGGCCCCGGGTGCTGGTCACAGAGCGGCGCTGCCTCGTGGCCGGGCACCCCCTCCGTCCCTGCCCGCCCGCAGCCATGGAGCCCTGTGGCCCCTGAGGGCCGCCCCGGTGCAAGGCCTTGAACATCTCCCGCATCAGGAAGAGCCCAGCAGGAAAACGCGGGCTCTGGATTGACCTCATCCAACCTCCGTCTCCTAACTAAAGCGGGGCCKTTTCCTCCCTGCTCCCACGCAGCACGGGGCAGCGTTTGCTCCTCCTGGGCGTCCCTTCCAGGGCTGGGATCACCCAGGGAGGCGGCGGCGCCTCCAGACCCCAGGCACAAGGGGCCGCTTCTGCTCCTGCCTCGTCCGCTGCTCCCGTCACACTTGGACGCTTGCAGCCGGTCACCCCCCGGCAGCTCCACGAGCGAAACAGGCTTCGCCCTCACACCCAGGAGGAAAGGGGGGAYTTGTTGCAGCTTCAGCGCGTGCAGCTCGGGGTCCCAAGGAAACAGAAGAATATTTAACAGTTTAAATATTGTTGGCATTGTAACTGAAATCCTGTGCCTTCCTTGAGGCCACCCCAAAGGACCCGGCGCTGGCCAGGTCTGCATCTTACAGCAAAAGCCCTTCCTTCGTTTAAGGTTTTACTGCTTAAATCCACTCAGCACTCGGGGATTCTCCAGGAAGGAAAATGAAGAAAACAGCGAAAATAAACAGGACCGTGGGATCATTCARCAGTAAAACTTAGCTCGATGCCAGCAAAGAGACCAGAAGCAAGAAAGTTGTCCCAGGGGCACACGGATTCAGCGTGTGTCTCACACAGGTCTCCCATAACGGGGCCGGGACGTGAAGCCCTTTCCCTGCCAGCCCGGCGCGCCTCATCCTTCCCCTCAACCCAGACGTACCCYGAAGGGGAAATGGAAGAGGCTCCTTGAGCAGACAACGCAACATCCAGCGTCGAGACCAGCACCGCCAGCTCGTGGCCCAGGCTGCTGCTCCCCACCCAACCTCACTCCGGGCTCCATCTACCCCCACAAACCTGCCAGGTGCTGGAGGAGTTTGAGTGATGGAGCCGCGGCCTCCTGGACCTCTCTGTGCACCCCAGGCACCCCCCGCCCAGCTCCCCTCGCGCCCAGGCGGGAGCAGCAGCCGCAGTTGCCCTTTGGGGCGGTTCGTGCCCGCGTGGGTCGCGGAGCGGAGCCGGGGTCCGCTCAGGGTGGCGCCGGGGCCGGCTCTGCTGCCCCGCGGCTGCAGGAGGGGAGGGAGGCGGCCCCTCCTCCAGCAGGGCACCCAGCAGGGTCCCCAGTGGGTCCGGTTGGGTTRGGGCAGCCCCACGTCCTCGGATGCCTCCCCGCCCAGTACGGTCGATGACAGGAGTGAAACCCAGAGCACAACGCCCCGAGTGCTGAAAGCCCCGGGGAACCCGGCACGGAGCGCGGACAGCAGGGACCCCGCAGCACCAAGGGGCAGCCACCGACCGGCTGCAGGGACGCTCGACTCGGGCTGCGGGTTGAAGTAGCGACACTGAGGTCGTCGCATCCCCTCAAAGAAGGCGCTTCTCAGCCGAGCCCTGGGCAGCCCCGCGCGGCTCCGCCGGGAGCGGGTGCCGACGCGCACGGAGCCGCCGCGCGGGCCGGGCCCGTCGCCCTTTCGGAGCTCCGGGGGCTCCAGCCTCCCACCCCGACACGTCCTAGCGAACCAAGAGACATTCTCAGGTTTGTGTTAGGAAAGAAGCGCGTCTGTCCRGCAAAGGCCCTCGCGTCTGCACCGGCTGCCGGGGGCAGAGGTCCTTTCCCGTGCYGCTTTCCCGGAGCATCCCGTGTCCCGGCAGCGGCCRAGCGGGCCGAGCAGGAGTTCGGCCAAACGCCATCGGGCTGAGCCCTCRGTGCCGCCTTTCCCTGGTCAGGAACCTCGTCCCTGGGGTCAGCCTGAGCCCCGCGAGTGGTCGAACTTGTCCCTTTCTCTTATTGTCCCTTGGAAGGGRAGCGGCCTCCGGGCGGGGCTCCCCCGGGGCCTCCCAGCGCAGCCCGGCGGCACCGCAGCCCTTGGGCACGCGCAGGGCCCCAAGGCGCCGCTAACCCAGCGCCCCGTCACCCCATCAAGGGCCATGCAAAACACAAACAAACACCCACAGCATCTCCAGGACAACCCGGGGAAGCCGCATCCCGGCCCCCCGGACACACTCCCACTTCAATCTTAGTCTTCCTTTGCATCATAAAGATACTAAACCCGTAACGTGCAACGCAGCTCCAGGAGACCCTTCCAGCGGGTGAATCCTCCCGCCGCCGCCGCACCAGGGACGAGGCCACTTTAAAGCACTTTTTTTTTTTTTTATTGATTTCATTGAAAACAGAACAAGAAAATGATCAGAGCCAAAAGAGCGCTCCTTTAAAACTGTCAAAAACATTAACAGAAAAAAATAATAATAATAAACATGACGGCATTATGAATGTTCTAGAAGAGATGAACAAAAAAAAAAAAACTGTTACTGCACTAATTACAGTATTTAAAGATATATGCAAAAAAAAAAAAAAATTAAGATAATGACCTGCCCAGCCATCACACAAAAGGTGATGGCAAATTTATTCACACTACAATACTAACAATTTAAAAAAAGTTTTGTGTTTTTTTTTCCTGCATTTTATACTAAAATCACTTTGTTCTTTTTATACAATTGATAGTTTATATTCACGTGGTGAGCAAAAATCACACCAGAATCAGCACCGTTTTTGTTGTGTGGTTTCTTTTTTGTTGTCGTTTTGCCTTTTTTTTTAAGTTTTTTTTTTTTTAATCTTTTTGTTTATTTTAATGCTAGTCCCCAATGCTTCAGTAATGGTAAAAAATAAATCAGTTTATTTAAACCTCATAGCGTGTGGCTTAAAAACTAATCGAAGGTGCCCAGCGTTGAGAAAAGTGATGGGAACGGATGAGCTGGTGGCATCTGGGATCCTCTCGCTGTGACAGGTCCTGGCTGCTGTTCGCCTCAGCCGGCAGACGGGAGTCGAGGTTCTCTATAATATATATATCATTCACTTTATTTTTTTTTAAAAAAAAACTGATTTTCTTATGAAGTTAGTGTCTTGTACAATCCCCTTCAACCTTCCCTCTCTAAAACTGCTAACGTGATAGGAGAGGCAAGTCCTTCCACTGATGAAACGAACACTGCAACAGTAACACGGCCGGGCGGCGGAGACGAGAGCTGGTTTTTAACGGAGAAAGCCCGGAAGGGAAGAGGGTCTCGGGAAAAGAGGCTCTGGTCCGTGCGGGAGACAGGTCAGGACCAAAGGAATTTAAGTATCGTGGGTTTCTTCTCCTCAGAAGAGCAAAAGAGCAAGTCAGGGGGGTCGGTGCCAGGCATCCGCTGGCCACGTCCTCCAGCTCCCAGGGACAGGAGGAGGGACCACGCTGCAACGTCCTGCAAGGCGGGCGAGAGTCACCGTGCTGGGRCAGAATCACCCACACCAAACCAACAAAGCCAACCAGAACCTGCCCCGAGGGCCGTGCCAAGGGAACCAAACGCCAGCGCCTCCCTCCCGCTCCCGCTTCCCCCTGCTTGGAGAAAGAAAGTCCCATCAAGTATTCAAAGTTTATTACAAATGAACTGGAGATGACTTGGCATGAGCAATCCATTCAATTAACAATATTCGGAGGAGGACGGGCAGCTCTCCCTTGGCTCTGACAACACTTAGCACATTAAGAGACGGAGGCCGGGACAGCTTGCATGGAAAAAACGCAACAGCCACCCCTCCACACGCACTGTAAAAACCAGCAGCTTTCCAGGACCGGAGCGGGGAGAACAACATCACGGAGGCAGGATTTGCTTTTACTGATTCCTCAAGTAACAGTCGGTGGCACGGCCCTAAGCGTCACGAACCCTTGGCTTTCCTTGAGCAGGTTTTCTCTTTAAATGGAAATTCGGACAGTATGTGAATCTATAGGGTTAAAACAAGTCAGTCTCTGGGGAGCGGAGCCTCAAAAGGGGCCGGCTGCCGTGGCAGAGCTGGTGTCGGGGAGCCCGTTTTCCTGCGTGTCCTGGGACGAGGTGCTCGCCTGCCGCTGGGCCAGCGCCGAGCTCGAGTGTTTGCACTTGGGTGAACCGCACTGACAGCTGAAGTATTTGCCTTTGATGTCCCAGAACCTGTCTCCGTAGTCAAAGCTGGAAGACAGAGACAGAAACAGGGGGTCATGGCGATGATGGGGCTCGAGCAAAAGGCATCAGCACACGTCAACACCGGAGCYTGGGGTGGGAATTCACTGGCAGTTTGGGCCTTCACGGAGCTTCCTGGGAAGGGCTCTGTGGGATGTGGGGACAGTGCCTGGTATATAGGGGGACAGGGTCAAGCGGTCCAGGAGAATCAGACCTTTGGTCCCTCTCTGAGATGAACAGGTTCAGGAGCTGGGAACTCAGGTGCAGGCAGCCTTGGCTCCCTGCACCTCCTTGGTCCCCTTTTCTCCATCAGGCTTCTCAGGTCCACCCAGGGCCAAGTCCACGCTGACTGTTCTCTGTTTTAAGCCCACAGCTGGACGACAAAGCCACCTAGCCCCGGCCCGTTCACAGGGAGCAGAGCCGAGCAAGTGTCTCTCTAGCTCCAGCACGCCACAACGCTTCCGAGCCACAAACACAGAAAAAACAGGGCAAAAATAACAGGAGAATTCAAGAACGGGAAATTCTGCCCCTGAGCCTGGTCCACTGGAAAAGCAATTCAAGACCCGGACCTTAAAATCTGTCCATGGGATCTGGGAAATGAAACCCACGATGACAATCACAACACGTGCCCCTTCCCATGCATGGAATGGGATCTTCCCTCTTAACAAAACCAGCAYGTTAGAGGGAACAGAGATTTCTCTTCCATGCTGCGTGCAGGAAAGGTGCAAACCCCACCTGCAGCCCTGCTCCCTAGCACAGCAGCAACACCYCTCCCTGCAGCTTCGAGCAGGAGTTCCTGCGATAAGCAGCCTCCCGGTGACACCAACAGGAGCAGGAGGGACCAGGCCCAGGCCAGGCCCTCTCAAAGGAGCTGCACGCACCAAGTGAGTCACATCTGTGTCACACACAGGATGCTGCTTCATCCGGGCTGTGTCTCATCCGAGACGCCCGSTCGCCCCGTCGGCCACGTCCCCTCGAACCGAGCCAGGCACCGGGTGCAAGGACAGTCCTTCCAACCCGCCTCTCCAAGGGTGAAGCCACCCGTGCCCAGGGCTTTGGCGAGCAGGGGCACCGGAGGCGACACAGCCGATGCTGAAGAGCAGCTAGTGCTGCAGCCTCGGGGTCTGTGGGATTTTGGAGCTTCGGCACTCCCAACTCCAGGCCGTTTCCAAAAAGGTTGGGGGGGAAGGGAGGTAAAAATAGTAAATGTCACAACCAAAAAAAAAAAAAGGACTGGAATAGAACATAGTCAGCAACCCAACTAGTCATTTTTCTCTGCATCTATAACACGGAGCAGGGTATCTTAAGGATTTCTGCAGTAGCTCAGTGCAGCTCCACGGCACACTCAGAGCAGAGGTCCCCAAAGACCTCACATCCCCGGGTCACCATTTCCACCTCTGCAAAGCCCGTGAGCAGCTCTGCTGCTCAGGAACAGGCAGCACTCTGCTCATTCTGCCATGAAGGAGGACAGCGACAGCAGAGGCTGAGCCCACGGGCTGCTGCTGCCTGGCCGGATGGACAAACCCCAGCATCTCACATGGCTATGGAACTATTCCCTGCTGGTTTGCACAGGGCTCCTGAGCCCCTCCGGGCAGGAGGCGATGGAGACACCCAGGAGAGCGATTCCCCTGCGGGCTCCTGCAGACCGGGTGACCCCACGTGCACACAACCCATGTGCCAGCCCCGAGTGGGTCCTGCTGCCCCACAGGCAGCTCTCCGCCTTCGGGACGGACCGTTTCAGCCTCTYGGTTCTCCCCTGGGTGGCCAGGCCCCGGTGGCAAGGGCACCCCAAGGCAGCACCTACCCGATCTCCTCTCCGGCTTCTATATGCCTCGTGCTGAAGAAGGCGATCCTGGGAAAGCGGAGGTCCTGATGCGACATGAAGACCCGCACCGGGATGAGGTTTGGCTCACAGAGGTGGTTTATAAAGCGGCTGATGTTGCCATAGAAACGAGCATCTATGCAGTACACCTCTCCATCCTATAGGGAGGAACGTCAAATGATCCGTTACGGGAAGTTGTCGTTAATATTATTACTGCTCTATGTTTAAAAAACAACCAAGTGACAGGTCATCCCACTAACAGTCCAGAGAGCTTCAAGGCGATGACAGACAGGGCTCGCTTAAAAGACACATATATGTTTATACTAAACAGTACCCCAGAATATGGTTTCTTTACACACTAAGACCTTAGAAAATGCTCCTGACATGAGCTGGCCCATCAGCTCCCCATGAACCTGCTCTGTTAACACACCAGATTGGTACAGGGGTATCTCTGCTCTGTGCAGACCAACACCGCATGGATAGAAGCCACTGGATAGGGGAACCAGCAGCTGCTTTGTCCTCCTAATTGAACATGACAGCTAGGAAACACAAAGCCAGAGCCTGGAGAAAACATGGCTTTCTGCAGATAAACGTGAAAGTGAGAATACAGAAATWCCCTTTCTAAAGTGCCCAGACAGCAGTAATATTTTGTTTTCCTTGAAAATAAAAGAAAACTCCTCAGGGCTTTTTTATTCCAGCAGAGAATGACTGTGGAAAGCAGAGACTTTAATTACAGAAGCTAATTTCAGTTGCAGATAGGCCAAGAGCAAAAGGATCCATTAGCAGTGCTCAAATTCCCTTTTGGGCAAGCACCTCGCAATCTTTAATGGATGAGCTGTGCCAGATTATACCACCGACGGGTACCGGAGCCCAGGAACCATCTCCCAGGGGCTGGGGGAGGTGTCATCCACACGGGCCCACACCACAGCCCGGTGTTACAGGCTCTAATTTTAATGGCAAGTCATTCTAATCACCCCCTCGCTTTCACCCATGGAGATGCCACCTTCTTGGGTGAAGGCAACCTCACCCACCMCCTAGGTATCTCGTGACCACCTAGAAGGATCTGAGCTCCCCAGTGCGCAAGCCGAGCTGTGCTGCTCAGGAAAGGAGCCAGCACTCTGCTGTGTTAACCGACACAAGCTGCTGAGGAGGACAATTCCCAAAGCAAACTGCTTCCCACCTCGCTACAAGGATCTTGGGAAGATCCGAGTCGCACAGTGGCGAGCAGAGAGGAAGAGTGGCCATCGTGAACCTGCTCTGGGCTGACGTGAGGCTCCTTCCCAAGAGGACAAGAAGCAGAAGGGTCTGTCAGAGGCCTCTGTAGGAGGTGGTTGTTTTCATCTTTTATATCTAAAAAACTTCAGTGCTTAAAGTGGAAGGATATTATGATTTTAAATGGCCTTTAATGACCCAGACTGCCAGCTGGTTTGCACAGYGTTCCTGGTCAGGCCTGTGTCCATATGTGACTTTTTACTGGCTCTCACAGCTGAGCAAAGCTGGCAGGAACACCAAGGCTGGCAGTGCTCCCTGATTTCAACAGGGCAGGGACCCATCCAAATGCCCATAAAACTGCCAGTCATTAGGGGACACCAGAAGAGGTTTTCTTCATCTTTTATTCCTTACAGAAAATTGCAGAAGATGGGGAAACCATCATTTACCCTTCGGAAGTCAACAAGGCATCAATACAGCAAAACCCAATGGATTAAGCAGTAGAATACTTCAAAAATTTTGGATTCATTGGTCTGCTGGTTCATGTTGAGTGCTGGTTCATCCCAGCAATCACTTTATATAAAGAAGTGCTCCTTAAGCACAAGTTACCATTAGCTTTGGACTCAGACTCTTCCTTGTGCAAACGTCTGAGCAGCTCTCAGTCTGCSTGACTCTTCCAGACCTTGTCTAGAGAATTGTGGCCAATTTGAAATGCCACAATCCTGACACACATTGTTAACTGCTAATTATAATTCAAACCCTCTCTTTTCAGACTGACTACAAGACTCTTCATTATGTCTTTTGTCCGGTGGTTGAAAGTGTGTCCTCCTTTTTTTTTTTTAATAACTTTTCTTTTGTCAATAAGCTGACAAGAAACACAAAAACTGTCTAAAATTCCTCTTGGAAGCCACCCCACTCCACCAAGTCCCCTGCTCATCTTTTTTCCCAAGGAAAGTCTGAAGTAATTATCTTACTTAAAAGCTTTAGATCGCTCCCTTCAAATCAGGAATACTGCCATGGGGAAGCTCTCCGCAGAGCAGTGCGGGACAAGGAGCAGCCGAACACGCTTCAAGTCCCTGCCCGGGTACCTAACAGATGCCTTCATAAGGGAATTTTTTATTTTCAGTCTTTGAGCTCATTCATCAACCTCCTATTYTGAAGAAATTAGGAAGTTCCCAACCAAGGCAGCTGCAAACCTGCACTCTCCTACACACACACACCTGAATATCGAAAGCTGAACTCAGGATGCCCAAGAGAGGTCTTGTGGGCACGCTGTAACACAGTGGCCAAACACTGGCAGACTTGGCTATTTTAACAACCCCAGGGCCTCAAACTCTTTCCATTTTGAATAAAAAGCAGCTACAAAACCGTAGTGCTGTATATAGATTGTGCTGTATATCAAAATAGAGGCAAATGTTCCCTCTGATCTTGCAGAGCAGCAAGGTCACATTTCTTTTAACCAGGCACCTTCAGCTCCCGTACCTTGTTGTCAAGGTCGAAGAGGTAGGAGTCCTCTTCACGGACATCTGCCTCGGAATCAGATATCAGCTCGCCAACATATCTGCAAACAAACAAAAAATGCAAGAGTAAGATGCTTGCGCATCCACAAAACTGTGTTTAAACATCTCCTTCTTATATGTAAAGGTGAGAGGGGAAGAAAGGGACACAGCCCAGTTACAAATCATAACCTGCAGTTTCAGCAGCGCAGGCCGTTTCCGCTCCACCTAGGCAAGCTGAGCTTTGCCAGCTTACAGCAGTTAAAATCTGGCTCCAAACTCAAAGTCTTTTCAGGACAATACATACTTTCAATATTAAAAATTGGTTTAACTCCCCACAAAATTTACTTTTCCCAAGGAGTCTGTCCAAGGATTCTGCTTCCTTTTGTAATTTTCTTAGCTGGCCACAAGCAGAATAATCCAATTCTCCTTATGCTCACTCAGACTYGTGCCCTGGGGCGCTCCTAAACAATACTGCAATATTTGTGCTGTTTATGCCCTAAAGCAAACTGTTTATTTCTGTTCTTCTGGGACGTTTTGACTGATTGCATATGCTACTTACCTGAAAAAATTTCTTTTTTTTTCTTTTTAATGTAGTGTAAATGTGAGCTTTAACCTGACTCAAGAGCATCCCTCAAAGRATGCAGGCTTCCTTCTCATCCCTTTCAAACATGAACAAATCAGAGCTGTGGCCCAACAACCACAGCTGTAAGAAGAGGCACGGTGGGGATCACAATCAGGCCCTACGAGCACCTCGAAACACRCTCCCCAGCCTGGCCTGCTGAGAAGGACCAAATACATGCAGCATCTTCCATGCCCCAGCCACGAGCCCTGGTCACAACGCAGTCCCTCTTGCACTGGAGCTCCCRCGTTTGTCTCTCTCCTCCTTAACAGCCTCACAGTTTCAGAGGGTTTTCTACTCAACACTTGCTGCCCTGTTGAGCTGGCAACCAAAGTATGAGACACAAGAGGACAGGGAGAGAGCCAGAGGAAGGGAGACGAGACAGAGGCAACAGCAGAGTAGATTCTGGCACATAAGTGAAGCTTTCCTGGGCTTTAACGCAACGCTAATTAATAAGCACAGGATTCACAAAACAAATAAATACTCTTTGTAGCACCAGCAGAGCCTTCCATGATAGCAGCCATTATAGCAGTCTTCTCTTTCAGCTTTCAAAGCATTTTAGAAGTGTTAACCAACCATCTCCATTTGCCCCCCAGGGCTCAAGGCAGCATTTAGCTCCAGGGCTTAGGAAGAGGAGAGCCATGAAACATTAGCCCGGGAGGCTTAATGTCCTCTGCAAGGAGGGATCGCCAGGCTGCAGTGCTGCGAGCGCAGGAGGCTGCTGCCTCCGTGTGAAAATCTACTGTTTGCCCCCACCACATCTTGTTATTTATTAAGCACTCCCATAAGGCTGCAGCATTACTGGAATTCACACGCTCAGTGGTGACCTGAAGCAACAGGAAGATTATGGCCARAGAGGGAGAGCTGTAGCACGACAGGAGCCAGCGGCAGGCAAGAAACAGCCAAATATGCTGCCTGGAAAGRCCTTTTGTTTAGGGAGAGCCACTTTGGGTTACAATGCACTGACACAAGAAAACACAACCCAAAAGCTGTTGTTTAGATGATCCTTTAAAGATTRTTCCTGCAACTCATCTCCCTTCCAAGCAGTGCTTACAAATACACACAGTTCCTTTACTTCCAAGGTCCAAAATGAGGGAAGGAATTGCAAGAGTTGCATGTTCCTCCTGCAGAACAGAGCAGGAACATCAGCCCCTTCATTTCAGATCTACTGAAGTCAACATAGAGCTTTTCTTCTCCAACAAGATGTTCAGCACACGTACTGATAGGAGTTATCTACCTCACTCAGAGCTTTACAGTGTCCCACCTCTGCAAGCCCTGAGCATGCTCCTTGCAAAAATCAAGCGCAGCAAGGAGTCCCCAGCACAAGCTCCAGCCTTTCCCTTGATCTRGCGTAGCAGAAGGTGGCCTTGGCGCTCCTCTGATGGCAGGTGTGGTGAAAATACCCKGTTCCCTTCACATGGTCTCTCTCTGGCACATCGCTTTTCGTACAGAAACAACATACTTGGAAACACGGATCTTCTGAGAGGGTGAATGTGTGATGCACAAACCACCACTACAGGGTAAGGAGCGGAGCAGGACCTCACCAACCTCTGCTTTCCGCATCCCACTGATGCAAGGTCTCTCCAATAAAAGCACTTAMCCAGCTGTACCACTGCTATTGCTCAACACAGAAGCATAAATATGGCAGAGTGAAARCACCCTGCAGCAACGGTGAGCACCAGATGAGCAACAACGAACCTTGTAGAAGGAAGGGGCGAAAAGCAGCCCTGTGCACACAGGATTCCCGTGCACACATGAGCAGAGTGTGGAGGGGACAACACTGCTGTGCCCCCTGGTTTACCCGCTGCCATGGGACCACACGGGAGGCCCTGGAGGCCCCTTGCACAGCGGTGCAGGCAGCTCTGCTCACACCATGGCCCGGGGAGCCCTCGGGACAAGTGCTGAGGGGCTGGCGGGCGGCGCCGCGTTGGCTTCTCCTGGCTCCCTGCTGCCAAGAGGCTTCCGAGCATCACGAACTGCTGGGCCCTGCCAGAGGCACAGGCTGCAGTCAGAAATGGGAAGGGAAATCAGTTCTGAGCGGTCACAAAGAAAAGCTGAAAGGCACCTGAAGCAGAGGGCAGGCTGGAAACGCGTGCACAGAGCAAGGAAGGCGTCTGCACGCCCTGTCTGGACGAGCGCTGCGGATCAGAAGAGTTTTGCAAAATAAAACCTTTGCAGCTATTCTGGACTTACTCCTCATGTATGCATACTCATAAAACTACGGAATAAAAGTCTTGCTTATGCTAAAACATTGAGCGTCCTTCCAAATGCAGAGTAATACTTTCAGTTCCTGAACCAGCTGCTCAGGGAACTGCTCTGGACAGTCCATGCTAAATGCTGCGCCCTGAGTGCTGATCCTGAGAYCCGCTGCGTTCAGAGAGCCCCAAGCACTGCAAACACTGGTGCTATGTTAACAGAGATGAGGAAAAGAGGAAAAATGACTACAGGTTGCATATAAAAAGAACCACAGGAAATTTGTGTAGGCAGGTTAAAGAGGAGGGACAGTTTGGAGCTGGCGAGCTGTGCAAGTGATGGGTATGTGCCTGGGCAAGCGCCAGAGCTGCTCAGTTCGTTAGCACAGAGCTCACTTGGGTAACGAAGGCGGCAGCAGCTCCTGGCAGGCGCAGAGGGAAGAGTTAAGTGCACCCGTGGTCTCTGAACCCCATCGGCTCTGACGCCAGGCACGAGGCGCCCGTTCGTGCTAATCACACGTCGCTCTCAACAGCTTCCTCGGGCCACTGCCGTGAAGTGAAACTCGCTATTGCTCTTTCCTGTTAACATCCCGGGAGGGCTGGGTAAAGTCTGGGCCTTGCTTGTTTAGGAGCAGAGCTTACTGTATCACAACACAGGCTTTCCTAGGCTTAACAGGGAGCTCCACCTGAAGACAGCTTTTAGATGCTCCTCACAAACAGCTTGGCTTTCAGTTTTACCTCTGGAAAAAAAAAATATTTAGAGTGTTGTGTCTCCTAACTAAAGTTCTTGTGGAAGAAATACCTAGTTCACGTACCCCAGAGGGGCTTTTGCCGCCCCTCTTTCCCTTTCAGAAAACGTGCAGTGAGTTTTAATTAACCCTGCACGTATGAAGGGCAGGGTCTGCCCTTATGATCTTAACTGACTGTAAGATCCAATGAAGACAACGCCTTCCAAAATACTTAATAATACTTAATAAATTGCAGATAACACTTTTAAGGCCTAAGAAACCATGGGGTTCAATGGCAGTTCTTTGCACTTGACATAAATCTTTACATTTTTTGTCCTTAAGTATTTCATCGAATCAGGGCCTGGGCAAGTGCTTCAGTGTTTTGCTGAAACAAATTAAAAACAGAGCTGTGACACTGGAAAACCTTTTGGTAAGTCGATATTAGACAGAAATGGTCCAGAAAATAAAAAAATAAAATAAAATAAAATATAAAATAAAATAAAATATAAAATAAAATAAAATATAAAATAAAATAAAATATAATAAAAAATAAAATATAATAAAA
>PTEX01000143.1:1367331-1419799 GCA_003342815.1 Eudromia elegans | reverse complement strand
TTAAGGGTCACATTAACCATGGCAAACACAGAGCTTGAGCATGATATTTTCAGCACAAACTGAATGCATTTTTCCCCCCATCCCTGTTTTTCGCAGGGTAACACAAGTTGACTGCAGATCCCAGCAAGATGGAGAAGGGTGGAGAAAGTTCAAGGATAGGAGAGAACAAGACAAACAGAGCAGGAAATGGCATCAGGAAACCTCTTAGTGAGGGTAGACAGCTCTGCCTGATGCCAATTTGATTTACATGAAAATCACATAAATCCTTAACAAGGAGCAAAGCACAATCCAGGCAGGCCCTTGGGATGCGATGGCTTTGCGGGAGCTAATGAAAGCTGAATAACTTACTCGCACACAAAGGTTCCCAGTGGAATGTCTTGCATCGTTCGCACACCCCAGCCCATCTTTTGTGTCCGATAAAGCTGCAATCGAGCCCTGGAAATAGGAAGGAATGTCCTGTTAACGGCAGCAGATGCAGAAAAGACAACAACCTTCTGGAGAGGCAAGGGTGGAAAAATAGCAACTCTCAAGGAGCAAAAGGTGCGCTCTGATTTGAGCACACAAGGCCTGTCTCGCTATCTCCCACTCCGGGCAAGCGGATACGCTCGAGGGGAACCGGCCGGACCGAGGGCTGGTGCTGCCAACCCTCCATCCCAGCTGTATTTCATGTGCTCTGGGCAAACCAAAGGTTGGGGAAGAGGCTTGGGGAGCAGGTGCTGGGTTGTCACATCCCGATGATTCACCTGTGGGATTCCCAAACCAACCCTTCCCTTTCACACTGAACGCTGGGAATCAGCGGAAGGAAGGGAAGGTGGAGAGGGATCCACAGTGCTGTGGCAGGAGGGAGGGGACTGCAAGGGAACTGAGAACACCCTGAGCTAAGTGCTCCGATTCCTTTGCCCTCAGCAGAGGCCAGTGCATTTAGCAGCTCCATCGTGTCCAGCTCCCTGGCTGAAAGATAAGGAAGAAATGCTGCAACTTGAACCTTCTTGTTGTAATAGCTGCTCTGTGGAATTTTACTGATACAGTTTATAGGCAGAGTAACAATCCTGTAAGTCATTCTGCCCCCTGCTCAGCCAGAACCCGAGTTAAGTGCAGGATGAACAATCTCCAGGGCTARGGAATGCTCTCTCCCCTCTAGGGAACCAAACCCCACTTTCAGCAATGTGGTTATCGGAATAAACAGAAATCTGATGCTCAGCTTAACTTCACCCGGTTGCTTTTTCCAGTATTTCCCTCCTCTTCCTCGCACCCATTCCTCCCCTCTTTACACGGCCAACTCCCCCATCACCCTGCTCCCCAGGCAGCGCCAGTCTCCCGTGTGGGGAATACGGCCTTCCGGGAAGCCCTGCCTGCCTCCTCCAGCACCGGCAGAACAGGCCACGGAGCCCGGGTCTCTGCTCCGTGCTGGGCACACAGAACCAGCAGAGCTTCGCAGCTCCGGGTCAGCCTGCCAGGTGGAAACGTGTGCATTGCTGCACTGAGCTCCCTCGCAGCAAATCCCATAAAGGAAGCAGGGCAAACGGGGAGGGAGCTCCCGTGTGCCACGCTGCAGGCCAAGCACAGGGAGCCTTCCCTGATCATTCCCCGCCTGGAGCAACCTCAAGCCCGCTCTGCCAGGCGGCCGGCCGTGCCACAGGCTTCCCGAGGGTCCTGTTCTCCTGGGCTCGGCGCTGGGCTCCCAACCTTTCTGGTCTCTCACAGGGAAACTTTAGGAAGCAAAAAATGCCGAAGCAACACATCTAATTATACAGCTCCTAAATGAACACCCACGTATACACTGGAGGAGCCTGGCAGAGAAAACCAGAGAGTGGTAAAGTTCTGTGGAAACACATCAAACCTTTTTCCAATTTATTTTTAACACTGCAAAATGTCATTGAAATTGCAAAGTTTGCAGAAAAACATAGTCAGTACTATAAAAAAACCCTCAAAAAAATTTGGTTTTTTTCCAGTAGGATTCTGTAGAAATTAGTTCTCTTACATTTAATAGAGTGGCTAGCTTCTCCAAAGTAAAGCCCCAAAACAAAACATTTTAATTTGTATTTTTGCACCAAAATAATAATTGCCTTATCTGCAGCAGTGAAGACAACGGGTATTCAAGTATCCAGTTTACTCCCCTGGAAACTTTAAGAAGCTAAGTCTGTGTATGCTGGCCCATGTTTCTCATGTGAAGTGCTCACTGATAGTATTTTCAAGGCTCTAGATTTTCTGTTCTCCCCRTTTGATTGTCTTCGGAGATCTCCATCAGAAAAGCTGCACGTAGGCTGTTTCACACAAACCCACAAGTCACTTACATTTTACGGTCAGGCTGACTAAAAAACACTGCAGTTCCCACGTGACGRGGACAGTGGCAGAGTGGGAATCGTGACTGATCTCAACAACCTGCTCCTGCTTCGCTCGCACCAGCAGCACGGGGGCACTCGCTCTGCTTCCCCCCACTCCGTGGAGGCACCTGCCCCATTTCTGTCCCATCTTGGCAAGTCCTGGCTTTTGTGGGTTTACAGAYGAGCTCAGACCACAGAGCCAGCAAGCTCTGGGGTTTGGTTGTTCCCAAGACGAGCTGCACGCGGATGCTCCTGCTCACCTGAGCCCGTTCTGTACCACTCGGTTCCGACAGGTCCGCCAGCACGAGCACGCGTGATTGCACTCGAAGATCAGCGGCGGCTCAGCCATGTTGAACTCGGGCAGGAGCCGGCCATCCTGAGGAGGAGATGCGTTCAACATTGGGTTAGTTTGCTGTTCCTGGGACCCTTCCACACCAGATGCAACCACAGTAGATTTCCCCCAGGCGTAAAAGAGCTGCAGAACCATAATGTGGATGCATATGGCCCAACCTCYTCATAGTCAAGATCTCAACTACCTGAGGTTTTGCTCTGCCTCAACAGTGGTGCATTCATTGGCATCAGAAAACAGCAACAGACCGGCTCGATTTTGTTGCCTGGCATCACTCTACACACCAACMAAAATCTTACAGTGCTGCGCCAAGCCTGGTGGCTGCATCCTCATCGTTCTGCAGGGCAGGAGGGCAGCGTAGGTGGTTAGTCTGTCTCTAGGATAAGGCTGAAACTTCCATTTTACTTGGTATGCTGAAGTTTCACCAACCACCTTTCTTTCCCCAAAAAAGCTACAATTCAACTATGCACCAACCACAAAGAATTACGAAAGTGCCAGCCACAGTTCATCATATTTAATAAATTTGGCTTTAAGGGACCAAATGGTGCCATCATCTATTAACAGGTAAATAGGACGGTTCCAAAGCAACACAAGATGCCAACATTTCTCCTGGGAGAAGCTTGCAGAGATTCACAGAACTTCTGATCTCAGTAGAACCTGTCCAAATGTTAACCTCAACACCTCCCCAGAGGATTCAAGCATACTTACCCACAACAAGCCAGCCCTCTGGCAAGACTTCAATTAAAACGTTTTTATTCTGCCTTCATCAGGAAGGATCATAATAAATAAAAAGCAAGCAAAATCTCCTCAGTACCCTCCCTCTGTTCACATATTATAGCATTTCCTGTGCTGCTCTGAAGGGGAAGTTGGTTTCACACATGGATTATTAAACRCACTCCATGAAATGGGTGTAATTAATGCCTCAGTCAGCACGGCAGCAACACAAACAAGTAACGTGAAAAAGCTTCCCTGAGTAGGCATTTTGTTGTTGTTTTATTCACATATGTCTCAAAGCTGAGACTACAATGGAAGGTATTTTTAAACAAAATGAGGAGTTGTGCAAGGAACTATGTTTAAGGCACCACTCAAATGCTGAATTTTGCAAAATCCAGTTTACAAACATTGGTCTAACCAAACATGAAGTTGCGTGTCCTCACCTTATCATACCAGCAACGCATGCTGAGTTGGCCACACATACAGTTACTGGARGAGCAGTCATCTATACATACACAATACTGCAAGAGATAAAAAAAAGGGAGGAAATCAAAGCCATTCAGGTGTAATTGAAAGAGTAACTTCTGTAATTGGTCCAGACAGGAAACAACAAGTCTTCATCTTCTGCCTCTTGCTGCAATGCCTCTCAAGCACCTCCAAAGCAGGCCCTGGCTCTAACTGCTTGGCCAGCAAGATAACCAGTCTCAATGACTCAGTGCAATTTTACTCATTTCTTTTCATGTTCAGTCCATGCAGAACTAAAGAACTCCAGCGTGCAGGAAGGGATGGCATACTGAGATGTGCAGTCATCGTTTCTCACAGGCATGAGTGCCCTAGTTCTACTCATCTTCCTTCCTGTCCTATGAGCTGCAAAGCTGCAACAAAAGCYTGAAGAAGGGACCGGAGGTGGGAGCTGGTGCAATGATACATCCTTTTAACCCTGTCTGCTTGCCTCTTCCTGGCTGGTGCAGGCCCCAAGCCCACATCGTCCCACCACCAGCTGCACAACAGATCATGCCCATGGGAAGTTCATTTCAGCTCCTCAAGAGCTGCACCCAGCTGCACTTCTGTGCTTTCCCACCTCTGCTTTCACAGCTTGGCCTGTCGAGCACTCTCAGTATCAAAACAACCTAGGTCAAGCCCTAGACATGAAGTCACTAGGAAGACAACGTGGGACTGGTCACATACGAAGGGTTTATGGCAACTGTGTCAAGCACAGGTTGCTGACCACCAGGACAAGGGCACAGTCCTTTAGATATTGCAGAGAGTGACTCTCGCCATGGCATCTGAGAAACATCACAGCAAGAAAGAACTATGAGCAACACTGCATTATTACTACCACAGACTACAATCTGTTTGCCCTACAGTTCCTGTAATCAGATGGTCTCCAAACAATTCACTCGTTCTCTGTACCCACAATAAAGGAAAGAGATGAACGAGAGCCACTTCAGCCAGCACCAGGTGGCTGATGCTGCGTCTCCAGCATACAGCCAAACACAGAGGTTAGTTAAGGCCAGGAATGGAAGCAAAGCACAATCCTATCTCCTAGGGCAAGAGTTGRGGGAGTTTAGGAGTAAAACCTAAGTGAAGTTTGATGGAAACATTAGTAAAAAAGGAGCAACTTAATATATGTGAAGTATATAGAGAATATATAAAGCAGAGAAGTACCCCAAAATCTCTCTTTTCTATGATCCGTTCCGAGAGTTGAAGAGGAATGTCTGTTCTCTGAGCACTGAATCTACAACATTTCTAAACAGTCACACCAGGGGGAAAAAAAAAAAAAGAAAAGAAAATTGGGCATTTACCCAATCCCTCACCTGTAAATGGGTGATGTTTCTATCAATGTCCATTGGGGAGGTGACACAGTTCTGCGAAACGTATTTGTAGTTGCTGGGACAAGGCTCACTGTCCACTGAATTGACGCAGGGAATTGGGATCCTCTCGTAACCCCGGGCGATATCTCTGTCGGCGAGAGAAAGAGAACTGTCACTTCACACACAAAGCAGCACAGCTCGCCCAAACGAGGACCATTTAAACACTATCCTGGGCCACAATTACTGTCTTCAATCACTCAACATTCAAAGCTTGAAAGCAATTCAAATGAAAACTGAGGGTTGKTTTTTTTTTTCATCCTGCCTTACAGAATGTTCTTTGTGCTTCTGAATATTTCTATTTGGATAATGAATTTACAAACTACATTCTGGATCTGCAGGTGTCTAACCCTTGCTAAGCTCAAACTGAGCTTCACAGCAGTCCCCAAGAATAAGCATATGCTTAAATCCTTTCTTAAACCAGGTTTTCAGCCTCTCCCTTGGCAGAGCTCTATTTTATGACCCACAAGCAAAGCCAGCTGGATTCTCACCTGCTCACTACCTTCTCTACCTGGGCAGGCTTCTCAGTAGATGATTCTTTGAGAGTCTTGTTCATCTGCAGAGCCACCCAGACCTGAGAGTTAAGGCTGGAGCACTGGAGTGGAGTCTCACCCTCCTTGTTCTTTAAAGTAACATCCGAGCCACGGGAAAGAAAGAGACTGCAAAACAGCAACAAAGCATAAGCATCCCCAACAGAAACTGTGCAAGGGGAAGAGCACCTGAATCACTTTCTCCAGCCAGTCCTTAAGGAACCGGGAAGAAATGGAAGAGTCCCATCAGAAACTGGAATGGGCTTGTCCCCTGCTTATACTGACCAGCTCTCTGGAGCAAACACATGGAATTTACTCAGAGCAGGGACCAAATGAAGGAAAAGTCCTATTATGCCATGTTAGCAGCAAAAGAACTTTGCCCAACACCTTTGTGCCAAGGTGAGACGCAAGGCTTAGCCCCTCAAGCGCTCTGCTCAAGACTCCAGGCCTACTCCATGTCTGCTTGATCTTTTTACACCAGCTCAAGCAGCAGGAAGTAATGTTGGAATGAACATGCATTCAAATAACATCCATCTGGAGACCTATTTCTGCTTTGAGAAGAGGCAAAAAAGGGCAAGCAGGAATCAGACGCTGGGTCCTGCAGACCCACCGCGCATCAGAACAGGTCCGAGTGATGACCCCAGTCTTGGTTTGTGTTTAATGACCAAAGCGCTCCACAGTCTCCAGAGCTCGTCCTCTGGCACCCAGATATGAGAGGAGCAGAGGCAGGAAGGAAGTGGCGAGGCTGGAGCGGTACTTACACAACACACTCGTAGCGGTTCTCCCTGGCTGCGATGTGCAGGGGTGAGTCTCCGTGAATATTCACTGCATGTAAATCACACTTAGCAGCCAGCAATATCTCTGCTATGTCGACACAGCCAGAAAAAGCAGCCCAGTGCAAACAAATGTTTTCCTCCTGCAGGAGAAGAAAACAGAGTACAGGCTGTTTAGTGCACTAAAATCCAATTGCTTTGAGATTTCACCATCTTTCTRCTCTGCATCTGGGGCATTCAACACGTGCCTCGACTCCTCCCTCACTGGGTTACTCATTCCAGCCGGAACTACAGAGCTAGCAGGGAATTCTCTGCACACACAAGCGGGGAGTTCTCACTCCGGCCGCCTCCACGCGCGGAGGACGGGGAGGCTGCGCTCAAAGCCGCCCATCGCCTCCCTTACGCGAGCAGGCGAACCGCCTGTCTCTAAGCCACTGAACAATCTGCATCAATCCACAGGAGAGGTGGCAGACAGGAACAAACCCGCTGGAAGAGGCTAGAAGCTGAGCTAACCAGGCCAGACATGCAGCCACGCTAGCATGTCTCCTCGTGCTGGAAAACGAAGAAGAGGGCGGAAAAAAAGAGCCTGCCGAGAAAGAGCAGGACAGAAGCTGTAGGGTACACGAGGGTGCTAGAKAGCAAACCAGCAGCCACGGGGAAAGCAATCAATCCGACTTCAGGCATCTCTTAAATACTGCATGTACTCATCTCTCACTAACAGCAGCACTAGAAATAGCTGAACACTCATCTTTTTGATAGAGATATTTTAAGCCATGATACTCTGTTTTCTGTTACAGTGCGATTTGCAGCACACTTTAAAATCCTTCCACATGACAAGCTCTAAAGATGCCAATTAGACCAGGGCACTGGTAGTAATGATCASGTAACTTATTTTTTTCTCTTTTCTTAGGAAAGCAAAGTACATCCTTTAGTCATAGTCATTGCAGCTTAACTCAAATCTTTCCTTAAAGAAGGAGGCTATTAATATATAAATATGCCTGAAGTGGAAAAATATATATATATATACACACACACACATATAAACACATATAATATGTATCTATACGTCTGGAATATATCCCGAGCAGGTGGGGGGAATCTTTTTGTATATGGCTTCTGCCTCCCATTAGGAAAACATCTAGAGAAAAATCCTGAGTGGTATTTTGGTATTATATTGGTATTATATACCAATCTAAAGAAAAAAAACAGCAGATTGTACACGAGCACTGCTGCTCAACAGGTTACGCACACAGCACACCTCTAGATTCCCTTCCTTTGCTTTACATCAAATCCTGCCTAACAGCAGCATAATTACAATCAGTCGTGTTCCTGMCAGAGTAGGATGTTTCTCAGGCTGAGTAATGCTGCTTCTCAACGACTGCAATCAGGGGACACCAAACTGCAGCTACGGGGATGGATATGTGATATGTACACTGGCCAGGAGGAGGGTATTTTTCTTGTGAGTAAACTGTTGACTAAGACACTCACCATTTAACGTATGACCTAGCAGCTGGTAGCCACAGGCTTCTGGAACACATCAGACAAGTTGGTCTTTTTCAGAACCCGTGTTAGGGCAGTGCAATAATGCAACAACCCAAAAAGTCAAGTCCCACGTTGACTTTTGCTCTTAGGGGCTGTGCCAGATCAGGACCTGCCTTGAAACTACTCAAGCCACCAAGACACGGAGGCTTCTCTGGAGATGGGACTTTCGGGCTATGGAAGACAACTCCTCGGGAGCAGGCAGAAAAATTTCTGAGCACAATGAGTTAAAAAGCCAAGAATTCTTCCTGCCAACACCAAATAGAGAGAAAGGTATTTGGGGAGACAAATACAAACCAGCTGCTTATATCCAGAATTGGACTAGCAGCCCTGGACAAGAGAACATGCTGCCCTGGGGCACGCTAGAGTGTGAACTTAGGCAGGAGAGGTACTTCACTGCAGGTTCTTTGTGAGGAGAAAGCCACGAGGCCAATTACCCCTCCTTCATCCAACTATCTCACACCTCCTTCAGGCAAAAGCTTGGAGTAGTTCATCTCGCTCTGGTTCACACCCCAGCCTACCTTGTGGTTCTGCAGCTGTTTTAGTAACTTTAGAGCCAAGTGGAAAAAATGAGAAAGATGCTACTAGGAAAAAAAGAAAAGCAGTAGTGCTGATAAAATGCATCTCGTATATAAAAGCCTGGACGCTCTCTCCTTTCTTCCTAGTCATCTCCATTGTGTCACTGCCTCATAGCTTATCTCTGTCTACTCTAAACAATTCCTCTGAAAAAGGCCAGCAGAATAGACATTCAAAGCTGCTGAGTCGGACTCACTCGCAGTCAGACTGCCTAAGCTGTGCAGTATTTCCATTCATAAAGCAGAAATTACAGAAGTGAAGAGCAGGTCAAGAGCAAGCTCAAGATCATGCCTGCAGAGCTGCAGCACAAGGCCTTCTTACCAAGCAGCAGGGCCTCTTCCTAGAGCACGGGAGGAATAGTCTCCCACTAGGCACTGTTCACTCGCCATCCCCAAACCACCTGTGTCAAGGGACCACTGGGCCTCCCTGCACTGAACCTGCAAACTGTGGTCTTGACTGCTCATTTGAGTTTGGAAAGAGATTGTGAGCCTCACATTGTCTCGAATGTTAATGTCCGACCCCTTCGCAAGCAGCAGCTTCACCAGCTCAATATGCTTGTATTCAGTGGCCCAGATCATAGGCGTCCAGCCTCCATCGTCCTGGGGAGGGAAAGGAGAGGATGAGACACACAGAACAAGTGAGAAGGTCTCTTGTTGAGTACAAGCTCCTTGGTAGCCACAGGTTGCACCTTGCTTAGAGCCACAAACCCCCTCCCTTGTCCCATCTCACTCCTTCACTTCATGCTGCTGCAAAGAAAGGTCCTCAAGGGTCCTGTAGAGCCCAGCACGATCTGAACCAATCTACTTCAGCAGACTCTGAGTTTATTTGCAGGTCAGCACATTGTCAATGCAGCTCCAGGGTGTTCAAATACAGCTGACTGACTAAAAGGCACAAAAAGCATCCAGCTTATGTAAAAACTTGTATAAAAGACCACTGAGCAGGTCAGGAGAGCTGGTCTTCCCTCAGCGTGGCCTCACCCTGCAGTCAGACCCCAGTAACCCCAGCCTAGACCCTGATCACCAAAGCAGGTGACTGGGCAGTGAGACATGGACCCTGGAAAAAAATCAGATTCAAGGTTGAGAAACTGTAAACGGAGGCACACGGAAGACCCGTGTCYGTCAGGTCGGCAGGAACAAACGCCTTCTCCAGCCAGGGAGCATGGGGCKCTCACAGCACTGCCAGCCTACAACCTGAGATCTGCCCAGGAGCACGACTGAATCTGAGTAAGCATCGTCTAGACAACCTTTTGGTAAGACTCAGACGTCTGACCCAAGAAAAACAACTTCTGTGACCTGTACAAGGCCTTTACCTGGCAGTTGACATCCATCTGCCCATTGGAGAGAAGGTACTGAACTACATCGTAGTGCCCCTTCTTGGCAGCCAAGTGCAGACACGTGGATCCCTCCGCGTCCTGGACACAATCACAGAACAAACGGGGAACAAACAGTCAGGGAACAGGACCTCTCAGCACCTCTCCCGTCTACGCAACCACAACGATGCTCAGCAGCTTCAGAGAGACATGTTCATGACTCCGGAAGTCTCCAGGTTGCTGCATGTGCACGAGCTGCAGGGCAGAGCACTGCACTGCACAGGGACAGAAAGGCAGAGTCCCCAGCATGGCTGTGCTCATGTACTGGGATATAACACAGCAGTGAAGGCTGGAAAGAAACATGTCTTTGGGAGCTCTGAATACACAGCCTGGTGGAGATGAACTGGGGCTCTGAGTCATGATGGAGACACTCCCACACTAGCACCAAAAATCCTGGCTGGAGTGATTTTTATCAGACATTTATATCCTGTGAGCTTAGCACACAGGCAGGCCCAAAGACCAGGAAATAAAAGGAGGAAATGAGAGACTTGAAAATAATGTAATTGCTCCATTTTGGACGTTGCGGCAAGCAGAGAACATGGCTCAGTGCTAGAGAGCAACTCCCTGAGTGAACACGGACAGTTTCAGGTCAGGGATCACCCTCAGTGAGCTCCTCAGGCAAACAAGTGGATTCAATTCTCCCCCAGATGCCAGACACACATCTGAATAACACCATGACCTCCCCCTTAGATCAGCGTGAGACAAGGGCAGTTTCCTCAACCTTACGAAGAGCAGACGTATCTTAAAACGAAGGTCCTGACTGGGGCTGTTATGTCCTATTGGCAGGACCAGCACCAGGACCTCAGGACTCTGAGAAGCCTGCACYCCTTGCTGTGCTCTTCTCACCATCCCCATGCACCCCGAGTGCTGCTGCTCCCCGCTGGCCACAAAAGACATTCCCAGTCAACTGGTTGTTTTTCACGGAAATGGCTGGAGCCAATCCTATACTGCGAGGTTGCTCCTTTCAAAAGATGACTAATTTGGTACAAGGAACTAATTAACATAATAAAGTAGTCTAGACTTCAGAAGTTATTACAGGGATCTCAGGCTTCTAATTTGCTTTTGCAAGCTCAGGATTCTTCCTTCCCTGCACCCTCCAAAGTGAAAAGCCTCTTTTCTCTTTGAGATGAATAAATGGGCTGAGAGGTGTCTGGGTTGCTCCAGGATGCTCAGCACAGTGGCTAGCATGAGCCCACAGGTGTCTGCCCTTTCCCCCTTCCTGGCAGGGATCCAGCTTCCCAAAAAACTATCCCAAGGCTCATGGCTTGGGTGGGCTGCATTTCAGAGCTCGTACAATTCCCCTGGCCCCAACCCACTCCCCAGCAAACAGGGCAGCCTGGCCCTGCTGCTCTGCTCCCCGASAGCACTCGAGCAGTAGCCAAGAAGGGGCAAGTTGCAACAACACAAGGTTCAGGCGGGGAGGGTTCCTGTGCTACAAATAGCAGCTGATTTATGGGACTAATGAACGATCTGTGTATCTTCCAAGATTGCAAAGCAACCGCAGCATGTTAAAGGCAAACAGACAGCTGCATTTTATTGTATTTGTTTAAATTAAAGGGTAGAGAATTTAAGATGGTGTCCAATTTTGCCACTGCAGCAAGATGGGAAAAAAAAAAAAAAAGAAAAAAAAAAAAAGCAAGCACATGAGGCCTTCGGAAAGCAAAGCTTCCTCTGTCACTTTTCCTGGCTTTGCAAGCACCTAATTACCAGCCCATTTTAAAATGCCACCCCAAAAAGCTCATTAGCATATGCAGAGAATCAAAATCAGTAAACTCCAAAATCATTACAATGGTTTTGGAGCACTAGTGTCCAGAGAGTCTGCACAAGATCCCATGGCAGCTACTCGGGGTGCTGCAAACTCATGCAGCAAGTGACAGTACTTGCGCCCAACTGCTTGTAGTTGGCCCACTGCATCCCTAAAATGACACTACCAGCAACTACAGCCTCTCCAGGCTTTTGCTCCCAAGACAACCATGCCCATCTTCCCTCTTCCTCGCACTTCAAGCCAAGACTTAAAACCTCTCAAGAAATACACAGATGACAGAGGCTTTCTCAGGGAAAAAGATAAGAAACAAACTGCTACCTTAGGATCTACTAGTGCTCCAGCCTTAATAAGATATTTCACAGTTTCCAGGTGGTTGTTTTCTGCTGCTTCCATCAGTGGAGTCCGCTGGTCCTCCGAGCAGGTGTCTATATTGGCACCAGCCTGTTGAGAGGGCAAGGCAAATACAAGAACAACTACAATCATCACTGTTACGCACAGGAAGGACATGGGAATACTGATTTAGCAGCTGGCTGTTGCTGAAATTTAGCCACACACGAGCAGGAAAGGACAGAGGAAAAAAATTAAGGCAGGAAAGCAGGCAGACAAACTTCACCTGTTCTACAACACAATACACCCCACCTGCCCTCCCTCCAGCCTCCAATAGCCAGGGCATGACAAAGCTGTTGCTGGTGTCAAACAGCCCTCGTTATTCATTCAGCCTGGACTGCTGYTCTCTGAATATTATATGCATACTTCCAAACAAAGAAGAAAAGAAAAAACCCCACCACACTCCTCGTTATTCCAGAAGCTTTTGTTTTCCCAGATATTTCATTTCTACACAAGGAACAAAACAACTAGTTCTTCCYACCGTCACAAGCAGTTGGAACAACTGCTGGCAATCGACAAGGGAAGAGCTCTACAAAACTTCTGGTAATTGACTATTTCTGTTGAAATCAATGATTACATTTCTACAGCCTTTTCTGAGAATACTTTTGGTTCAATAGGGAGTGTCTCGGAGAAAGAAATTACTCTTTTCCAAAAGACTGTGTCAAGCAGCTTGACTGCTTGAACTCTTTGGCTTAGCTGAGCATCTCACACAACACTTAGAGAAAAAAACAAAAGAAGATCTCACACCTTCTGCTTCAGAGGCAGCACCACTCCTGGCAGGCTGGGAGCACATCTATGTGAGGAGCAAAGACCTGTTTACAGCACAAGCCTGCTGACTCAGGCTCACCTGGCAGGAGGAGACAGTCCTGCTTGCAGGTGCCTCCCACTGAATGCATTTGTTTTGATTACTTTTAAATAGCTGCAATAATTCAGGCCAGAGAAGAGGCATTTCAAGTTTAACGAGCTGGGGGCATTCCCAGCCAAGCGCTGTGCAATTGCAATAGTCAGACTTCAGGGAACAGACAAGAAGATGAAGGATCTTGGAAACAAACTAACCCTCCTGATACTCAATTCAAATTGCTCCTAACGGCTTGCAAATCATGCAAGTCATTCCCCTGTCTTCCCATGCACTACCTCTAACGAGCGTAAGCAGCAGCTGGCCCACAGCTACCTCTTCAACTAGCACTAGGAACTCTGATTCTGAATGCACAAACCATCATCCCAAAGGCCCATTTTCAGAGATAGCGATATTGCCACTTTCTCAAAATCCCTTTAAGGTTTCCTGGTCACAGAGGGCAAACAAAACATACTGCCGGTCACTCATGGTGACGCACATCAAGACAATAATACATAAATAAATTTTCAGAATGTTTTAAAAGACTTTTTTTTCCCCATACCACTCTGAAACAGGTTCAGCAAAAGCATCCCTACTTTTTCAAACTTTTTTTTCTCTTATTCAAACTGACTGAATCCAAATCGCAGGCACTAAGCCACACGTACATCTGCCTTTCTCTCATTTTGACCTGCMGGATACCTACACCACGAAGGAAAGTCCTGCTGGGGTTGCTCAGGCTTTGACAGAAGAGGAACACGGGGTCCGGCAGCAGGCAGGCTCCGGAGCCCACCCGCCCTCTTTACAGAGGGTGGCTCTGGCAGCAGTGTGCAGACCACGCACGGGCTGCCCGCGCCCGGCCCCGCGGGGCGCTCTGCCCGCTGTGCAAGGCATGGGAGTCCCCACAGGCCCCAGCACCAACACGGCCACGCTCACCACAAGGACACTGAAGCTCACTTGAAGAACAGCCTGGAAAGCTCCATTTCATCGACGTTTTCACACTATTTTCTACCTCTCCACAGAGCACACTCTGAGAATGAAGAAGTTTTTAAACGAGGGAAGTTTCAGGGTTAAGTTCCAAGTGGGGCCATGTGGGGCAGGCGACCAAAAATCACAGGAAGCTCTTCTGAAAACCGTTAAGTGGAGACGAACCTGGATCAGCATATGGCAGATGTCCACGTGGCCGGACTCGGCGGCAGCATGGAGAGGGGTTCTCTTACTCTGATGCTCCATTTTAAAATTAGGGTCAATTCCATCCACTGGAAAACAGAACAGAGACACTTTCAACTATGGTTCAGAGACCAGAGAAAAGTGTTAACAGGAGAACCCAGAACACAGAAGACCAAAAATATCTGCTCCTTTGGAAGCTGGAAAAAAAATATCTGAGTCAGCACTGCCTGGCCTTTTCTGCCTCAGGACCACTGTTAGCTGCTCTCAGTATTGGTGACCCTCTTTGCATCCCTGCAAACACAGGGCTCCAAAGTGGATGGAGCTGCTTTAATTACCACCAGCTAGGGATCTGGTCAGCAACACCAGCTGTGCAGAGACTGAGAGCTGGTGATGACAGCCAAAGATGTCTGGGCATGATAATACATTGCATATGAAGCCATAGTTAAATATCAACGAATGTTTGTGCTATAAAGACAATGAAGCTAACACTCACTAGGAGAAAAAAAGAGAATTGTATAAGAGAAATAAAAAAAACCCCAGGAAACGTCCAAAAAACATACTGCAAAGTATCAGAGTAAAACGAAAATGACCCCAAGAAAATGCTGTGTCCTTCAAATAAGGAGGTTCCTTGGGAACATTTACTGATAACAGAAATCCCAGCAGTTCAAAGTCATCAGGTGACAGACAATTATGCACCTCCAAAAAAGCCGTATGTACTGAGGCATCATATGTTGAAGAACTCTTCCTTTCTGCTCTCTTGCAGATGGGTCCTAACTTAAACACACTCCCACCTTTTCACATCCTTATTGGATGCACAAACCCAACTATCCCACCGCACAAAGTCCTGTTCAGGCTGGAAAATCATGTGCAAGTCACTTGAGGACAGACGACAGCCTCTCTGGCTCAAACTGTGTCCAAATGCAGAAGCAAGCTGGGAGCAAGTCCACATTTCAGAGAAAGATGAAGCCATTTCAAATGGCACGTTACTTGCAAAAGTGACTTTCTCCTCCAACACCACTCACGAGGGGCAGTGGGAATAACGACGTGTGGCCATGCTGGGAACTGGACTTCCGCAACTGTCTGGCAGGAGCTGGGAGTGCTGCCAAACACACTGTGTCCTGGGAAACAGCCACTTACCCAACATTAGCAGGACTTTTTGCAGTTCTCCTTGCCTAGCAGAGAAGTATAACTGCTTCGGATGGAACCGTAACTTCTTGGGTCTGTAAGAGCGGGGAAAGAAGTGTAACTGGTTCCTGATACAACATTCCCAATATTTTACCACACCCCACTACTACACCATGCACACGGCAAGATCTGTTCCTAGGGGCCAGCTCCAGAATGCCAGTAAAACCCAAGAGTAGCAGCTCTGCGGAAAGGTACATTCAGACTTGCAGCTCAAACCGTGACAAACTCGTTCTGTTGAGGGCAGGATCTACCCAGTAGAGTCAGTTAACAAATCCTGGGCTTTAGTACTGTGAACAGGAATTCCCAGCAGTTCCAGCTGCAACTGGAGGGCCAGTGAAGAACTAATTCCTCCAGGCAAATAAGTAACACACTGTAACTGTTCTCTTGAATGAGTAATCTGCTGGGGGAAATGACTGACTGGAGGAAACAAAGTTACTCTGGGTCTACCTTAGAGACATCTCAGTTTTCTCTAGGTCAAGCAGCCGTGCTAGAGGTGGAGTGATGCAGAGGCCTTTTCTTACTTTTCAGAATCCAGGGCAATCAGGGCACTTTCCAAGGTTTCTTTAACTGGTCCCTGGGTGAGGCTAGTAGAGGGCTTTGGAAAAACTGAAGACCCAGCCATGTCAAACACCTCAGCAGCTGAGCTTTCTGGCTTATCTTCCTCTGACAACCGTGTTCCAGTGCCACTGAAGTGAAAAAGTGAGAGACAGCCAAAGCATAACCATTAAAAATAGACAAGAGTATGTATATCTTATGCCAAAGAAGGAAAGAAAATGGGTTTTAAATGCAAACCAATAGATTTTACAGTCTTTTCGGGAAGAACTTGCCCCAAACAGGAGTTGCACTGCTCTCTGATTACACTGAGATGTACCCTGTGCAACCAGAAATGTAGGAAAACAGGGCTTAAGGCACTGTCCTACGTACTGCAAGTCACGAAGACCATCAAAACAAGATCAGATCTCATGGACGGTCAAAGCACTTCTCAGAAAAGAGCTCAATACAGGGATGTTTTGATTTTTGTTTTCCTCTGTGCTTTCAGTTTCCCTCAAGCTTGTCTTGATTGCTTTGAGTCACGTGTCATGCTGCTACCACACACACTTCCCTACCTTTTTACAAGACCTGGCCACATCCCTACTATATCCTTAACAACCGGAGACAGGAATTGCACTGATTTTCATGCTTCAATATCTGACCTCAGCCCCCCTGGGCCAGCTCCCGCTGTGTGGCTGGATTCCTCTGGGACACAGTGAGTAAAAAGGAATCTGCTTCAGCTCAGCAACAGCTGACTTTGGCTGCTGAGGGCAGGCCAAGAAAACACTTTGCTGTGTCAAGAAGACGACAAGTGTTGAAACGCAAAGTCCAGGGCAAGGCTTGAGGTTGCCATGTGCCCCCAAGCTCACCTCCCCGTCGTGGTGTCAGCCCTTCCCTCCACAGCTGCTGGTTTCTGCTGCTCATAGGCCAGCGACACTGTCGAAGTTGTGTCCGCTTTTGCTATTGTTACCTCCTTGGCCTTCGAGGCCTCTTCCCCGCAGTGTGGGCAGTAGCTCGTGTCGTTGACCTGGGAGGCACAGCTCTTGTGGAAACGGTGGGAGATGCTGCTCTCAGGCTGACACTCCATGAAAGTGCCCTAGAAAAATCACACAGAAGGAATTCACCCGTCGGTCACTCCGTGCCTTCCTGCTTCTACGTGCTTCATCCGCAGATTTCTGAAAAACTTCATTCCTCACCACTCTCGTCCCTTCCTCTTCCAACACAGTAAGCCAACACTGCTGCTACCTTAGAAGAGAACAAGACCAAGGTCCTGGGACAAAACTCATTAGCTAGGGACTGCAAAGCAAGGTTTAATTGCATTTGGGAAACAGAACCACTAAGACCCACTTCCCAGCTCTAACACTGGAAGGTCTTGCTCACGTCTCTGATGTGCCAATGTACTGAAAGGACTCCCCAAACCTGCAAAGGAAAACTTGGTATCTGTGTGCTGAGCCAGCACTAGAGCTACCTAGCAAAGCTGTACTCGGAGCGCTCAAGGGAACTGCAATTAACACAGTTAGAGCAGCTGTTAACCCAACCTAACCAAAAGCACGTGGCTTCTGCGCTAGAGCTGCCGAAGGACCTGCACGCTGCTTAAACCCCCCAGAGTGGCCAAATGCTCCTTCGGGGACTAAGCAACATTTCTTACGTTATTCTCTCTTTCTAGCAAAGTCTCCTGAACCAAACTGAAGGTCCCCCAGCTCTCAGTACTCAGTGACACTAGTGCTCCCTAAAGCCC
This sequence comes from Eudromia elegans, assembly GCA_003342815.1. NCBI lineage: Eukaryota > Metazoa > Chordata > Aves > Tinamiformes > Tinamidae > Eudromia > Eudromia elegans. The sequence goes on along the minus strand of PTEX01000143.1, from coordinate 1,402,146 downwards.
TCCTGTGCTCGTGTGTTATTAGTGACGGACTCAACTCCAGCACTCCTAGCCTCACCTCTGAACTAGGACCCGTTATTCAGGGATGTAAGAGCATTTAAGGAAAGGTTAGTTAAAACCCTCTTTTTTCCTAAATTCACACTCCTCCAAAGAAACCTAATTACCTCTATTTCAGCTTTGCAAAATGCCTTTAAGGGTTTTGAGGATTTTATTTTGCAAATGATCTTTGACTCAGCAGGCAAACTCAGGATGGCTCCATTTATTACAATAATGCTTGAGACTACTGTAGCATCTTTCTTTGAGTCATCTTAAAAAGCACCTCACTAACACCACACAATTAAGCCTCCCAATCACCCTATGAGGCAGAGAATTGGTGTTCTGTCAGCTTTAGCAAAGGGAAATTAGGACACCGATGACTTAAAGGACTGGACCAAAGCTATTAAAAGCCTCAGTGTCTGAGGTAGCAGCAGCAGGTCTGAAACACTGTCCTGTTCCAGTGCCATCACTTTGGTCCCCCACCTAACCCCACAGGAGCAGGCACTGGGGCAGAACCACCTTGTGCTCACAGACTGACTTACAGAGCACCTTAATGTGACTTTTGCTGTGACTAACCTGCGCAAAGGAAGGATAAAATACATAAATAAAACCCTCCCTGCAAAGAAATTCCACTGCAAGACATCCACTGCAGGGAAGCACAATGAAAACCAGATGGTTAACATCTCCCGGGGTCTCCAGGAGTTAAAGGTAACAGCCTCAGCTACCCTCACATACATTCCTCTTGAACAAATCACCGTCTCACTTGCTGTGGAAAGAGGTGGAGCTCATGCCAGGAAGTCAGTAAACCCCCTGGGGTGCATCTCCACCTTCGATTCTTTTGGCTACCGTGACAGGTACCCCCTTCCCTAGATTGAGAGCACGGACTTACTGCAGTGCAAAAGTATCCACAGCCAGGGCAACACTGGTGTTTCACCATCCTCCCTCTATGGTCCTCACACAGCACCAAAAGCTGGACTTTGTTAGACGGGCGCATCAGTTCATACTTAACCACACTGTTTGTGCATCGGCCCAGCTGGAACAGGAGAAATTAAAGGAAATGAAATTACTGGAGACCAAAACACTCTCTGCGCTTGTGCGGAGGAAAACTGTGCACACTGCCTCGACGAGCCCTGGCTTTTCACAGTAACTCAGACGTGTGCCAGATAGCATTAGCAGTGCAGCAGGAAGCTGTGAAAGCTGCTCTCCCAGGAAGAAATGCATCATTTACTAACTAACATGCATGTGGCCCAGAGGCATTTGCTCCTTGCAAGAAAAATCGTAACTGGAAACCCGCAACCGTCGAGCGGCCGCAGGATGGGCAGCCCCACGGGCCTGACTCCCACCACACCTGCTCTTGCTGTGCCAGCAGAGCGGGTGTCAGTGACCAAGAGAACAAGACCATGTGTGCTACACCTTGTTAAAAGTAGAAATGGCAGGAAGATAAAGGGGAAAATAACAGCTCTTCCTTGCCAGCTAAGTTTTCGTCTGTACTGGCTCCAGCACTGGCCTCTGCCCAGACCACAGGGACAAAGAGCCAGGCTTTCACCAGAGCTCAACTAACGTCACATTTCAAGTACGTTTTCCAAAGGGTTTCACCAAGGGACGTGCAACTTCAGACCTGAAGAACGGTCTTCTCTTGCTCCGCATCATTCTGCCAGTGCCAGGAGGCTCTCCAGCTGGGCATTGCCTCTCCCCGTCCCACGGGGATGGGGGTCACTCGCCCTGCTGCATCACCCAGATCAGGACTCCCACTGCCCCTTGCGGACCTGGGATACCCTCACATCCTTGTTGCCACCCGCCAGCATGACACCACATTGCTTGGGTTCTGCAAGTTCCTCTGTTTAACATCCGGCTTCCCCCAGTCTTTAGCAATGGACGTGTGAAAAAAAATCTGGAAATTTTGACGTGAAAGGCCGGGAAGCCTCCCCACCAAAATCTGTGCAGGTTTACTGGGCACTGCCACCATGAGCAAAGAGTCAACAGCAAACACAGTGCTGACTCATCGCTAGGAGACTGTGACCAACCCTCTGCCCAGCTGAGCTTCTACCTGCTGCTTCCTCTCAGCGTAAATAGGCTCCCTCTCTAGTTTTTTTGGTGTTTTATTTCTTTTTAAACTCCACTTGTCCTACAGAACTACCACCACTGCAGAGAAGAGGACAGATTTTAACCAGGCTTCCTGATTCAACACACTGTGTCTCTTATGCGAGGTATCCAAATTCCAGCTGCAAGGTCTGCCTGTCATTGTGATGCCTTGGCTAGAGTAGTCACCCACAGAGCTTGCAGGAGAGGCAGAGAAGAGGCCAATTCCACCTCCTTTACCTGTGAACTGAGTGAATTCTACACTGGACGCATGAGAAGGGGCACTGTCCGTGTGAGTGGGCCCTTCCTGTGCTATATGTCACACCCCATAATATTTGTCAGAAGCTTTAAAAAGCATGAAATAATTGTTATATTCAAACCATTAGAGAGTACAGCAGGGTGATCATAACTATTTGTAACACTATCCAAGGAGATGCCAGTCTGGAGAATCTACTATTCATACATGTAATATCCTTATAAGATCTATGAGTCACTTAATACCCCTCTCTTGAAAGGAATCTAACCAGGCATGGCCTTTGCTAGTCCTCTYGCTAATTTATTTGGGGAAAGAGCTATCAAACAACCATATACAAGAGAAACCCTTTCATGTATTTGTGTTTCTTTTGAAACTCTGGAGACAAGGACACTAGTCCCTCTCTCTCCAAGTCTCCAGGGTGGTCCCTCTTTAGTAAATCACTATTATTTGCTATGCTTTGGAAATGCCTTTCTCTACAGCATATCAGCACACACTAGCAGACATACAGCTGGGCCCTAAGTTTCACTACTTTCCTCCTTGCCTCCTTACAACCACTCACTCTTCTCCTGGGATCCTACAGAAGAACAAGGAAGATTCTGCCTCCCTGTCCTACTACTAGCAGGTATCACAATGGTACAGTGTGACTGCAGCTCAGTTGAAGCTTAAAAGAAACATGAGTGTGTTCTAGCAAAAGGAGGATCCAAAGAGTGCGCGTCTGTCCTGAAGCCTTGCTTTCCAAACTCGTAGAAGGAGTCACTTCTGCCACTTACTTCCACTCTTCTGGAACCAGTACAGCCCAAGCAGCCCAGCTGTAGTCAACTGAAAGTCATCAAGTGCAGGCACTTTCAGTAAGCCAGCCCCAGAGGCTGTGCAGGTTGCCAGGACATAGGAAGCTTTGTAAGAGAAGCCTCTTTGGGGGAGGAGGAAAGAGCAAGGCTGGGAGGGACTGAGCTGGCRGACACTACGCCAAGTTCAGAAGTTGGAGAGCTGGCTGGGAAAGGTTTGCATCAGCTCCTTCGCAGCCAAGGGAGCCCAGCTCCCAGCTTGCTCCCGTTGCACTGTCTCGCTTTGACGCGTGCTAATGTATTTTAGTGCAGTTGGCCTGAAGGATGTCAGCTCCTCCAACCTGACCCAGCCACACAGGCAGAGACAAGCAGAAGAGATGCAGCCAAAGCCTCCCCACCGAGCGCTGCAGACAAGCGCTACCTCCTCACTTGAGAGTGGCCTTAATTTGACTGTGTGATACATGCAAAGCGCGAGAGCTGCCTGCTGCAGGAGGGAGCTGGTTGTCCTGCCACTCACACACATCAGTGGATTCCAACCTGGCAGGTTCTCAGAGCCTTTGCGCAACCTGACACACGTTCCCAGCTCAGCACCTTGGCGGGCAGCTGCACAGCTTTGTGAACTTCTCTCTCCACAGGAGAAGTCTGCGYGAAGCTGCAGGGCAGGCTCTTACCTCATTATCCACACTCTCCGTTGCCATACACTGGTTGTTGGCTAGCGTGGTAATCTCTCTGCTTTTGGGGGTTTCCATTCGGCAGCTACAGAGGGGCACTTCCTGCAGACCATCAACTTCCATTGCTTCAGGGCCATTGGAAAGACCTGGAGCACAAAAGAACAGCAAATCAACTCTGAAGGTTTCTTCTAGGAGAAACACAGTCTGTTAACACCACCTGTGGCATCTTCTTGTACTGTGCTCTCAAATGCTTTAAAGACATCATCTAAGCCATGTGAAAAGATCTCATCCTTACACCGGAAGAAGTTTGCAAAAGTAATCACGTATTTTGCTAAATTCTGCCACACTGCAGGTCTCAGTATGGAACTCAGCAATAGAGTTAAGAATGGTTTATCTTGAGAAAAGGAAAGATGCAAAGCAGAGAAAAGCAACAATAAAATACAACGTTATCAGTCTGACTTTCCTCCCCACCTACCCCACAACACTGAACGCTGGTACCAGGAAATCTGCAGGAAACCACCTGGAGTTTTAAATCTGAATAGTTATTGCAGCAATGAATAGAGAAGGTCAGGAAAGCATAAACCTCTCTTTGCACASGCTTATTACACAGATGGAGAAAAAAAAAATCTTGGGCCTACTCAGYCTCAGCCAACAAAGAAATATTTTTTTTGGAAAGAAGACAAGCCAGGGCAAGAAAGAAACAAGATGTTCAGATGTTCTTGCTTTCTCCTCATCTCTTTCCATGATGCTCTCAATTTTTTTAACATTTACAAACCCTTTTAATGGCTGATAAAAGCTTTTAAGGGGGCTGCAAGTCCAGTTTGGAAGCACAGAATGAACACTCCTGCAGCCCCTCTAGATTCAACTTAATTTCTAGGTTAGCCATGATTACAAAAGCCTGGCRTAACGACAGGGGGGATGCTTTTATCCCACACTCCTACTTTAATCCCATACAGCTGAAACAATTCTTGCAATAGTTTAATTACTCAAAGCAAACCTCCAAACCTTTGCTTTGGGATTGGCTCACCATGAAGCATCCCAAGCTTTTTCTGCCCATGCCTACTATGCAACTGAGTCCCAGCAAGAAGGAAGCACGTTGCTATTTTTGAAACTTTTGAAAGGGGAGTTATTGTGCAGCCCAATTTCAAAGACTCACTCCATTCATGAGGGATATTCTTCTTCAGCTGTCCTGGCAAGGGCAGCCTTCCCCACCACCACCCCCAGCCATCTGTGCACGGATGTGATTCTACCCACCAAGTACAATCCCTTTTCCACTGTGTAAGGATTTCCCTCTAGCCAGCAAGTGGCAAGACCAACCCCAGAGAAGGGACAGGATAACTCAAGACATACAAATGGAGGGAAAGTCCTTGTAGTTTTCATGTAAAATCCTGTCAAGTTCTTAAACATGTAAGGGCTTTCTCTAGGATCACAAACCACAAAGCTCTCTCCTCGCCTTCCAASCTGTCACTTTCATAATCTTTTGACATCCAGAGACTCTGGTGAAAGCATCCATGGGCCATGCTGACCCTCCCTTGGTGGTGAACACTCCCACCGTTCCTTTGAAGCACCTCTAACAAAAGAGCCAGACAAGCTTTGAAAATGAAAGAACAAGGGGGACAAACACACAGAATTTGGTTCAGTGACAAAGCACTGGAGCTGGGACAAATTCAGCACCGGGAACAGCAGCCTGCTCCTCACCTGGGTGTCCCCAGAGGCAGGCAGCCCTAGGGCCACACTCCCTCAGCAGCCCTGGGGAGCTGCACAGCAGGACAGAGCGCTTGCACCCTTCACCAGGAGAGCTCTTGAGTCAAAGAGTGGCTCAAGGGCACAGCTCCCACCCAAAGCGGGCTCCCTTCCCGGACGCCCAGCACGCGGGGTCCCCGGGCCAAGGGGAAGAGCCCGGCGCTTCCGCGCCATGAGCTGCCGCTTCCGCTCTGCTCCCAATTCTGGCACTGCCAGCCACCAGGGGGCATCAACTCAATGCACAGGATAAGGCCGGGGAAACAAAGACCCAAAATGGTACATGGCCATATTTAGAAAGCTGACACTCACCTTCCGCCTGCGAGGACAGAATTCCCTTCACTCGGAGATCCAAGGAATCAAGAGATACCTCCATGTACTCCATGCTGTTCTCCTGGATGGAGCCCTCTCTGCCTCCCAGAGAGGATTTGTAGGCTTCAGCACCTAAATTAAAATAGAGGTATATTTACATAGGGAAAAAGAAAATTAAAAGATATGTSCATGTATGCTTGTAAAGGGCACATTCAACCAAGCAGGCTGGATGCAGGCTCCTCTAAGAGACTACGAGTACAGATGCACATCGAATTATGAAAATGCAACATCTGGGCATAGATGGCACAACTGATCTCTTATTTCCTTCCCTGACGGATCGGAGAGATTTTCCACCTCCACTTAGGTAGGTAAAAAAAAAGGAGTAAATAAGTGGTGCCTCTGAAAGGCACATCTGCCTGCTGCCGTACTGCATCAGCAGCAGAAGCTTAACTGGCACGAGGAAGGGCTGAGACCAGGCTCAGCACGAGCCCCAGTCTCCAACCTGCTGCTCCGGGCTCRGAAGACGCGGCCCAGGCAGAGCGTGGGGCTAATAACGTACGTCGTGAAGAGGCYGAGGCAGGTGACATTCAGCTTCACGGGAGGAGAATACATTAAAGCCAAGTTCTGGCTCTACGCAAGCAAAGCGGCTACTGAAAGGGACTGTATGGGGGATCCCTCGGAGCCTKCTTGGGAATTGTGAAACTGTTCCCTTCTGCCTGGCTTCCCTTTCTCTGCTGGCTTGCTTCTCCCTCTCAGGCCTGGCCAAGAGATTTGTGTTAACCTGAGAGATTAGGTGCCACATTTCTCTGAGGGGCTGAAATAGAGGCTGCATCTGGTACACAGTACAAGCTCTTTGCTCTGAAAGGGTTCAGGGACCCCCACCTCTTCCTARGGGTCTGTGAGTGACCAGAGTAAGACAAATGCCTGACAAAACCCCAGGAAGAGCAGAAGCATGGTCCTGTAGCTCAGAAGCAGCTGATCTGCAAATCTGCTGATAAAAAGTTTATTTCAAATAATTAATCAATCACAGAAAAAAAACTTAATCACAATGGGTAAGTGTGGAATGATAATAATGAAGCTAAAGGCAGAGCTTCACTTCCAAAGTCTACTGTTTTACCATCTTGTTACTTTTCCTACCAATGAAAAGTCAGATCCATTTTCTTCTTTCAGCTTTTCCTACTCCACAGCTCTCAGAGAATAGAAGGCTCTCCAACTTCTTTAGAGTGCTGTGTATTTTAGCTCAAACAAGAACAACCACCTGAACCATGACTACATAGTTGAGATGGCAAGAAGTAGCTAATTACTGATTTTGAGGTGCTTTCACAATAAACAGAGAACTGCTCCTTCCATTCCCYTGGACTAATATTCACATAAAGCAATCACAAATCACTTATATCTTCCTTCTTCTCCATCTAACCAGTCTCCCTTAGCTTGTAATTTATATGAGTCCATAAGGTTCTTTTTTGGATCTTCTGAAACAAAGGCCACCTCCAATACTCTCAGGTTGGGTGAGAGATGAGAGAACCACCCCAAATACACTATTTGCAAGACACTTTCAGTGGGCAGAAGTTGGGCTGTTCCTTGTATTTTCTATCCAAAATACAACCAATCTGAAGTTAAAACAAGAACAGGAAGTTGTTTCCCTATCTGCCCCACTTCCTCMGAAAAAACAAAGAGTTCATGAGGACAAAGGCTCACGAACAAAGGATATTTCTATGGCTTGCAAAAAGAGACCGATAAACCCCCTCATATTTATTCTGCTGTCAAAATATGTGTATGAGCAGCTGCTGGAGCTGGTGAGATGMAAGTTCAGCCCCTGGTTGCCATACAGCTTTGCTTGCAGACAAAGAGCAAGCTCTGCACACACTCCCTGCCACACAGGCCTCGGGCCTTACAATTAGCCAGAAAGGCTAATTTTTGGGTAGAAAACGAACAAAAACAATTAGTTACCTAGCACACCAGCTTGTTTCTTTTTATTCCTCCGTCGCCTCTTGCGGGTGGGTTTCAGCCATGGGCTATCCGTCTTTCCTTTCCTCTTGAGCAGCTTCTTCTTGACGCTGGACTCCGAGCTCTGAACAAGCAGAGAGGCCAGCTGCACGTTAGGCACATCGCTGTTTGTGGCCCAGCAGCTCTTTGCACCCATGCTCAAGACCCTTCACACAGCTCGAGTAGTGTGGGAAGGCCTCAGGGCCCAGGGGTTTGAAATCAAGTGGTGCTAAGATGTCTTTAGAGCGCCGAAAAGGAAGCATGAGCGTGCATGTGGGTGTATTTCCTGTCATTTAAATAGTGCATGCTTCACTTTCTCTTCCATGTAGGCTCTTGCACCACACATCGCAGTAGTATCTGAGCACCTTTGCTCAGTAACCTAAGTCATGAAGTTGCTTGCACGCTTCTAGCTTCTCCAAAGACAACCTCTCCACCCCGCCCCAACAGCAACATTTCTCCACGTCAGCCTACAGAATGCCAAGCAGTTACGGCTGGTACCTGAAGAGGCAGCTCGCAGCATTGGCACAGACCCTGCGAATCTCATTCCACGGTATCAAACCAGCACCCTCCCTACGTAAGGCACAAGGTATCAGGTCAACACAACCAAATTATACAGTAATAGCCTCTCCAGTCACATGGTTTGGGTGTTTTGGTTTTTTTTTTTTTAAACACAGAATATACAGTTGTCTGAGGTGGGTTTTCAAAGACAACATCATTAACGCGGAATCAAGACTGCCTTCCAAGATTGGGGTGCCTGAAGTTCAAATCATAACATTCATGTTTCGGCTGAAACTGGTTGCTCATTGAAGGCTACCCATGTCCCACCAATGCCCATGAAAAAGCTCCTGCTGCTTTCAAAAGAGGCTGGATCAAGCCCTACCTTCATGGCCTACCTTGGCAGGAGACCGATGCTGCACCATGCCCTGCTATCACAGTGACTGCAGTCAGGCAGAGGTGGTGCTGGGCCTTGGTGCTCTGAAGTAGCTCTAAGGCCGTGTCTATTCTGCCCTTGATAATCGAGCCTGCCTGTGGGCTTGACTGTGCCTCACCACGTGGCTTAAACCAATTGCATCACATTGCTTCTGGGGGAGAGGTTTGTGTTTGAGCCAGTCCCTGTCTGGGGAGATGACTGACTCACTTCAGATATGAGCACAGTAAAAACCACGTCTAGGGTGGGTAGATACGACTCGGGAGTTTGGACTTGACTGTAAGATCAGCCTTCAGCTTTAGCTAGCTGACTTCCCTCAACTACCCAGCAAAAGAGGCAGGCTGCCTAACACCTGCTGGTTTCTCTTCTCTGGCTCTTGTAGTGTCAGAGAACATGGACCAAGACTCTATAGAGCTTCAATGATTGATTTGTTAAATTCACTTCTACCTTCAGCTCAAAACATCAAGAAAAGGAAGCCAAGAATTTTCTCAGGGTGACTGCAGAATTAGGGTGCCTTAAATGCTGACTCCTCAACTTGAGATGCTGTGGAAAGGGAGCAAAATTTTAAAGTAAAGGGGAGGGTGGGAGGACACAGACAATTAATAAACAGTAATTAAAAAAAAATCAGGTTCCCCTCACCAGCTGTAGCTTGGCCATTTAAAAAACAGGAAATAAAAATCACCAGTAGCTGGTGCAAATCCTTCTCTAGCACTAAAGAGACAAGGAAGGGTGCCTGCCTTTTTCTCTGTGCCATTTGTAAGCTTCCCTGCTGGTGAGGGCTGCTGGCTCCTCTGGCACTGGGAGGTGGCATGTCAGATCAAAACGAATTTAGGCAGAGGGCTAGGCCAATGGATTTGGGGACAATGCCACCTGGACTCTGAAAAGACACACTGGGCTTCAGGTTCTTAAAAAAAAACATTGCTGGCTTATCCCACTTATCAAGTCTGTCTCCAAATATTTAAGAACCCTCAAATATTCTCACTAAGGGTTCAAATGATTAAAAGCAGTCAATACCTTGTTGAAAACAACAAAAGCCCATTAGTTAGCATCAGAAGGCAACTAATTGTATTATAGATCAGGGCAAAGCACCTCGTGCAAAACAATATTCTATGTGTGGGTGGTTTCAGGGAGCAAATTTTGTCAGAGATGTGAAGCTACAGGGCTTCTCTCTCTCTTTCTGCCAAAGAGGAAAATATTAACAGGACAAAGGCTGAAAGATGCATTTAGCAGTCAGGCTTACCAAGTCCGACTCATCTCCATCTTCCTCCTCCTCGCCAGATTCTCCAGACTCTTGTTCTTCTTCAGACTCACCATCATCAATCTGCAGCCACCATTTGCCCAAGAACAGAAGGTCAGGTCAGGTTTCTCAAACAGGAGCCAGGAATCCTCATAGCCCTGCTCAGGTTCTGGTCATCCCATTGGAACACCCAGCACAGCATCCAACCCCAGCCTGTGCCTACACTAACACAAGTTCCTTTCTGGAACAAGAACTCTAAAGCTTTCAATGTCCATATAATGAGGAAGACACAGGGAAAAGCTTCCATCCTAGAAACAGGCTTTCCAACAGTCTTAACTTCTGTGATAACCCAGGAAAGCCTCACACCTGTAGGCATCATGATGCTGCTCCATGACTTGGAGAGATTTTTAAAGCCTTTTTTTGTTTGCTTTACCAGCCTTCAGCTGACAAGATTTGGACGGCACCTCTTGCTGATTCAGTGAACCCCATGTGGTGGGAGTCCTGCACCAGGTCACTCAACCCTGCAGTTTTAGGTAGCAGTGATGAGAGCGGGAGGCACCAAGAATTGGTCATCAAAAGGCCTCACTTCTCCTGGCACTTTCTGCCATCCCATGGGCTGAAAGTTTCCTCACCTCCTGCCCCTTTCTTTCCTATCCCACTTACACAGCAGTGTCCCACCCCAGCGTTTTGGTCCTGCACCGGGCATGTGAATACCTTTCTGCCGTTGTCTACATCAGACACACTGTCTTTAGAGGTCCTGGTATCATCTGCAGGAAACGTGGCTGGCTGTTCTGCTCCATGATCATCTTCCTCTTCCAACTCATCAGAATCTTCCTCCTCAGAATCGACATCTATGCTCTCCCCGTTCACATGAGGACCAGCATCACCCAGGTCCTTTTCACTCTGAAAGCCAACAGAGCACGAGCCACAAAGACAACATCAATTCCTAGTGCAGAGCAGCTGAACCTTTCCCAGGCCACCTCTCCTAAAGCTGGCTATGGGTCCCTCAGAGAGCCTGACATGTGTCACCATGTGCTGTCAGTGTGAGCAGCAGGGAGCCCAGCAGAGTCACTCTAGACTCGTGTGGCTGTACAAGGCATCACAGGGAGGTCAGACACTGCAGCCCTGTTTCAGCAGGAAAGGGCAGCTCTGCTGTGCAACACTGAGCTTGCAAGTGAGGTTTCCAGGAATGGAAAGGGAATATAAAAACCAGAAGTGATTTTCAGTCCACTCCATAAAGGCCCAGAGCTGTTTTTGCTGAATTCAAAGGCTAAAATACTGAGGCCTGGACTGCGGTGGAATTGGGCAGGAATCCCAGTCTAAGGTTTTTAAAGCAATCGGTTGTCTCGCCTTACAGTTTCAAGTGGGAACAGTAGGGAACCTTAAGGACTCCAAAACAAAAAGGTTACCACATGGGTACTCCTGAAACCTCCCCAGCTCCACAAGCCTCTGGGGACAGAAGGGAAATGTCCATCAAAAACCACTTAAGAGCTGGTACCTGAACTGCCACCCTCAGAGAATAATTTTCAGAGCCCAGCACAGCTCCTAAGGGCAGGATGCTGCCACCAGAGAGCAGCTGTAGACTCAGAACAGAAAATACCAATAGTAACAGGCCAGCATGTTCCTAATCCTGCATGAGGCTGGTGTGTGGGTACAGAGGACGTGTATGGAAACAACAAACATGTCCAGTAGGGCCAGTGCACCCCTCACCTTGACACCTGCAGAGGAATGAGTTATGCTCTTAAACATCTCAATCATTGTTCTCTGTTTTAACACTTTGGTCTTTTTCTTGGGAACCAGGCTATAGGTTCCCATTCTCCGTTTTTTCTTCCGAGATACTGCAGCAGCTGGAAAAGAGAAGCAAAAAAACCTGAAGTGGATTCACGAGTGAAAAGAAGAACGGATAGAAAGGAGAGGCTTGTACCGTAGGGAGTCACACTTGGGGGCAGGAACTAGCACTGAACAAAGAGAAAAAGGTTTCCCACTCAAACTAGTTCTTTTCAAGTCACGAAAAGATGACAGACACATGCGTGTGAACACAAAGCTTTCTGCCACTGCTGCAAACTTACCCAAATTCTGAGTATCCTCTCCATGTTACTTCTGACCCCTGTATCACCACACATAGTATCAAAATCCTTAAATTAGACTGTTTGGCAGTCTTGCTGATGCCGTAGGAGGCTGAATAGAATCCAACTTACTCAAAAGATACTGCAAGACCAGTAATATGCACTTGCAATGAATACAGTAATATAGTAACTGAATAAAACATGTAGAAAAGCCTACTTAAAGAGGTGTTTGCTATTTAACCTTACTTCACACCAACTACGGAAGTTGCAGCTTGATTCCTTTCAGTGTTTTGGTCAGGTCTTAGTCTGGCACGCCTCCCTCCTGCCTTCCATTCCTATCTGCCACCACACCTCACAGCCTCACACAGTCTTTGGAGGAAACATCCCGCACATATATACAGTGCAGGCTCTTTTAAGAGCAGCATGCAGCAGGAAGCCGCATCAGCAATGTCACTTTGCAGCTGTATAGTCTCTATTCCTTGAAAACATTTCTTTCTTTCTCATTCAAATGAAATTTCCTCATCCCCCCTCCTCCCCAAAAAAAAAGAATCTACGAAGAGTCTTCTCTTCAGAGAATTCTGCTAACTCAATTAATTTAATTTACGCAGCTGTAGCTCATGGTAAGCTGCTGTCCCACTGACACACAGAGTTCCTCATGACTGACAGGAACATCTTCATAGTATCACATATGCAGATGGGATAAAAATGGCTCCTGTAACAAGGAGTTTTAATAGAGAAGGAAATTGTTATGCCAGGTCTGGTTGGCCTCCAGCAGAGCACAGCTCCCTCCCCACACTGCTAAGGGAAGGCATGAGCAGGCTCTGGACACTACGGATTTCATTCACCTGATCTACACCCACCCCACCATAAAACCTGCACCCCACAGAAATCACATGTTCCTGTAAGGACTGAACGGCAAAGAGATAGGATGGACTTCATTCATCCAGGAGGCATCTTTAGTGCAGGACCGCAAGGACTACCCTGCGCTGCCCTGAGCGCCACAAGCCACAAGGAAGCCAAGAGGACAAGGACTTTATTGCAACGAAATGGCCAGCTGCAGAGAAGTGGCTAAGTGAAAAGGCATCGGTCAAAAGAGGCTCTTCTGATGTCAGCAGGAGAGAAAATCTTAAAGGAGATTCAGTGGGGGGGAAAAAAAGGGGGTGTTTCAGTGCTTGTCAGCCTGTCTCATCCCACAGTCACTCACTCACACACACATTTCGCCGGTGGGCGCTGCTAGGGATTTTAACTCTGTCCTTTTTACCCGACTGTGACTTTGTGGTGGCCACATAGCTCTGGTTCTGAGGTAGTGACTGGTGAAGGCCCGGGAGAGAGGGCAACGACAATGGCTTCCCAAACTCCAAGATATTTTTGTTGCCTTCTTCCTTCGATTCTTTTTGATCTCTGCTGTCTCTTCCTTCTTTGGGGTCTTTACTTGCATGCTGGAAAACAAAAGGAAGGTAAACTGAGCCTTGGCATTAAAAAAACAAGGAAACAAATTCCATTCCATTCTCTCTCAAGCATAATAGCCTGTATTTGAAGACGGAAACATATGTTCAAAGATCATTCAAAATGATCTCTAGAGGTCCCTTTCAACCTCAACCACTCTGTGATTCTGTGATTAGCACGTGGCCCCTCCTCTAAAACACAGTGCTACTCTGGCTAAAGACAGCAAAACACTCCCAGCCTGCTGCTCCTTCCCTTGTCGGGGACTGCTCCCTCTGAAGGTGCAAGACTACACTGCCAAGAGATCCAAGGAACTGGGGATAACGAAAAGTATCAGACACTCCTGACACCGGCACGTGATCAGCTCTGGAGAAGCCGGATGAAAGCACCAAGAAACACCTATTCCCGGCAGCGCATCCGGAGCGCTGGTTGTCGCGTCGGAATGTGCACAAGGAATACGGTGCAGAGCTGCTTCAGAGCAGCGAGCAACAGCGGGAAGGACCTTCTCTCTGGACAGCATTTAGCACGTGGAGTTCTTGTGTCAATCTTGGTCTTTCATCTGCCAGCTTAATGAGCATCGTGGCGGGTGGTATCTTCTTGGGGGGAAGAAGGTATTTGCCTGACGTTGCAGGTTCATCTATGGGGCCACCTCTCTGCCACAGCAAAGATGGGTCCAAAGGACTTGTCATTAGTTAGCTTGAGCTCCGCGAGCCTGGCCAGCGCAGCACAAAACATATCACAAATCATAACCCCCAGTGAGAGGCTGACGAGACTCAAGAGCATTCGCCACTCACCACTTACTCCCTCTTGCTAGAGAAGGGCTCCCAGACCCCAGCTCAGCTTGGACAAGCTGCGATTTGAGCTCGTACCCAAAACGAAGTCTTGTCTAGCACCTCCAGCTGCAAAACCGGGATTCCTCCCGCTGAGCTTTCCGTAGTCCTGCTCCTTCAGCCCAGAGCAGGGCTAAATGCTGCCRTGTCTGCCTGACAAGATTTCACACTGGCTTCATTCTCCTGTCCTTACCATCACCTTTAACCAAGGACCTAGCCACATGCACACCCCTCGGGGCATCCGTCTGCTCAACTCCTTTGGAAGTAGGAGGCAGGTTCTGGAAGAGCCACTCCAAACACCAAGAGCACCAGCAGCAGATCACAAGCTCTGAGGTAGCAACATTTGAGTGCTGCTCCACTCGCAGGAAAATATTTCCTCTGACGGGACTTCTGGAGCAAGAGCTGAAACATCAGAAGAGGAATCCAGGCACAAGAAACGAAGGAAGGGCAGAAAGAAAAAAAAAGAAAGCAAACCCACGAGCAACACAGACACGTTTAAAAATCTAGGGTCAAACAGGTATTTTGAGGCAGCACTTTTAAGTGATGTGACCTTGTGAACAAGCAGGGAAGTGACCGACTCCTCCAACGACGAGGACGCAGCACGAGCGCTGCGGGCAGGAAGCGAGGCATTGGTCACGGACAGAAAAGCTCTAACGATGATCAAAACTGACCCGCGTAAAGAGGCCATCACATTTTCAATGAGTCCTGCATCAAGCCCATAACTTCTGGCTGAATTACCACGTCTTTTCATGAAAGGCATCTAGTCTTGAATTAAGAATTTCAAAGATGACAAATCCACCATATCCTTTGATATGCTATCCCGATGGTTAATTGCTCTGCCAAATAGTTAAACACATTATGCCTTTTCCACTAAATTAGAAAGCTTGGTATCATCAGCAACTCTCCATCCATACTTATAGACTGTGATCAAGTAACTGATTTTTTTTTTTTTGAACTTTTGCTTCTGTCATTTTAACAAAATGAGTACATTAAGCGCCTACAGGATGATTTTCTGGACGTCAAATCATGACCGACACCGCTGCCGGATCTCCTGCCCCTTAAAAGGACACACGTCAGAGCCCTGGGCAGCGTATTTTAATAACAGCCTCTACAATACTATTTATACCTCTAAAAAGTCCCTGGTTTGAAGAACCAAAGGTTAACATCAACTCTTGGAATGATGATTATTCTGAGAACGTCCAAGCCCCCAGAATATCACCTGTTTTCCAGATTTTGCTTAAAATTAAGAGACAAGTATCTCAGACAGCCAGCCCTCCGGCAGAGCTGCCTGCGACTACACAAGTCTCTGTAAGGCCTGTGCTCTCTGCCCCTAGATGCAGGTTCTTGCAGCTGGTCTAAAATGTGCTATCACTTGCACACATCAGGAATTCACATCCAGACCACGGGAGACTGTCTAGAATCTCCCTTTAAATTAAAAAGCGGTATGTTATTAGCTTGGGGTTTTTCTCATCCCCTGTAATTACAAAATGGAAATAAACTTCTTCAGCAGGGTTGCACAGCAACTATTACGTGGGACTTTTGCATAACAAATGTTGCATGGGACTTTTTCATGGCAACTCCAACAAAACCAGTTTTTAAATCAAACTAAGTCTTGGGAGATCTGCATTACTATTTGGGGGCACACACAGCACAACTGAAGAGCAAGATTTTAATACAGAGGCRACTGGATCTCTCAAGAAGCCTGACACCACAGAACAGCTTTAACAAAAATCCTCAAGCTAAGGATTGGACTAGAAAGCTCAACAAGGATCTGAAAGTATGAACAGTTTCTTCACTGCCTTCCTTCATTCCTGGGAGATAAAAGCAGCCCTGTGGCATGCCTGCTCTGCTTGTTGAAGTCTACCTGTCCAGCAGGAACACAAAGAGTGTTTAGTGAGCTGCACTTTATTTTCTTGCAGCTTTCAATGTCTCTGAACGCCATTCAGCACCTCAACTTCAGCCTGCAGACATGGTGCTGAGTGCTCTCCCAGGGCAAGCTCTTCCCTTCTCCTCTGCTCCAAACACTCTGAAACACTCCCAGAAAAGAGGCTTTCTGAGTTCAGCACTCCTGCCTTCTAAGAAACGTCTTCATTAGATCACATTGAGTTGCCCCAGGCCCAGTTCAAGCACTGCTGGTTCCTTCCTTGTGGATCCTTGCTGGGCATCCCCACAAAGGGCTCCCCTCTGCTCTTTCACAGCATTTTGCTTCTCAAGGCCACATGAGCAGGTGACACTGCAAAACTCCCCGCCTAAGACCCTGAAGCACATTTCTCTCCCTTTTCATGCTTAKTTTAACCCAAAGCCCTTAGCTCGCAGCTCTGCACAAGCCCCCAGGCCAAGGAGTCTCCAGCAGGTTCCCAGCCAGGCAAAAGCTTGTCAAAGGGAAGCCCTTCACCACCAAAGGTGTTCCTCACAGGAGGGAAAGGGCTCACACAGCAGCTGCTGCCAGCCACAACAAGGTGGCCCAGACCTGGCTTGGGGGAGCCAGCTCTAGGGCACCTCCATCTCCACGGGCTGCTTGGTAACAGGTACAGCTCAGAGCACTTCACGTTCCAGCCAGATGCTGCAAGTTCTTTCTCCCCAGAGGTGGCACGGATTCTTCCTCCATTTCAGCCATTAGGGACAGTACCAAGTAGACACCTCTAAAACTGCCTGGCAGCCCAGTGTCAACCCAAGTAAACTCTCGTTTCGTGGCTTAGGGCCTCTCTCATCTCTTCCCAGCCTGGCAGAGGATGTGAGAACTGCACGMGCTGCAGAAGGATAAACAAGGGGGTTTCCAAATAACAGGTGCTTCAATGAGCTCAGCRGAGCGGATCACTAGTCAGCATCTCCTCAGCCAGTTTGCTACGACAAATCCTAACATGCTGCTGCTTTGTCCTCAGAAGATCCAGATTCCTCCTCTTCACGCAGCAGGTCACTCTCTGCCAAGGATGGAAGATGAACCAGCTCTAGAGATGCAGGGCTAGGACTCCTCTGCAAAGGCAACTCGAGGCCACAACCTGAGCTCCTTGTGGTCCACGTTATTGCCCTGACCACCACGACAATCCAGAGCGCTGACGGCCAAGCAAAAACCAAAAGTGATAAGGAAAGAAAATGCCTTGCTAACACCCGCCTTTTTTTGCAGCTTCTCACGTGGTATCAGTTAATCTTACGTAAAAGGCTGTAAATTCACTGTTCCATGTTGAGCACTGCAAGGCACAGTCAAAAGCTGGAGAGAGAAGCTGAGAGAGCTATTCCAGGGCTCAGGGCAGCACTTCAAAGATGTCTGTGTCTGCATGCATCAAAAATGGCACCACACGTACGGACAACAGCACGGCTGGAGACACAGTCAAGATGYTTAGATTGGGAAAAGAACACATCATTTTACATGTTTGTAAGAATCAGACTCAAGAGCCTTCTGTTTTAACGAGATGAATCATGTTCCTATTATTGGCACACAAGTCCCCTGCAGCAGTAGGGAGGAGTTACTAAAAACAGTGAAGACGGAATATCCTGCATTTKTTTTTCCAGAAGCAAAAACAAACAACAAACAAATCTTACTAATAATCCTTCCCACAGTCCAGCAGTCAAGAGTTCTTCTGTTCCCAAAGCAAGTGAGAAAGGGGAATGGGAGGGGGACTAGATCCATGTGTTGGTGCAAAGTTCCCATGCGTGGAGCTTCGGAGCAGGGCACCCCGGAAGAGCACGGCGGGACCGCACGGCACTCGCGGCACCCAACACCAGCTTGGCAGGATGAGTGTTCTCATTTCTCTTGAAGATTTTAATCTCCAGAGCCCTAACAAGGCAGTTTTGTTTCATTAAAAACAAGCAAACAACCCAAAAAAACACAAAGTCACATAGCCAGAAGACCAAGCTCACTGCCACCAGGCAGCAAGCTAGATGTCAGCAAGCAACCCTCTGCTCTTCATCCATTAGTAGGAGGGATGGGGAGGGGCGATGGGATTTGCACTACGGAACTATGTGTTTGAACATGGCCAAGCGGCAGCTCCCAAGGGTAAGAAAATGATCACAAGCAGGTGACAGTATTTCTTCCACAGTCACTAGAGAACTAAGAAGTTCCACTACCAAATTCCACACTGKCTGCAAAGGGATCCCAACAACTATCCATGGAACAACACTGTAATCTAAATCAAAGCCCCACGACTTACCTATTGTCTTAGGATGATGCCCACTGCACATTAAAGATGCAATTCTGTCCCCATTTGACTACAGTGCACCGATGTGTGCCACGTGCCTACATAAAGTCGTACTGCTTTAGGCTAAGCATAACGGTACGTGAACTGAGCTACCAGAACTGAAGGGGTTCAGGARCTAAGGCTGTTAAGAAGCACGCTCTTTGGGAGACCAGCAGGAACTGCCTCGCTTGTCACTGTCCCCTACGAGATCAGGAAGGTCGTAAAGGCAGGTTGTGTTCACAGTTTAGACAAAATGAGACACAGTAGCTCAAAGTTTCAGCTCAGAGTTTCTCTATGAGAGGAGGAGACTGGCCACCTGGAACATTTAACTGCACGCAAGCTCCTTGAGATGGATGTTGAAATTCCAGTCCATATATCCCCAAACAACCCCTCCAGAGAGAGGATCTTGAATTCTGTGTTCAGACCAGCTGACAGCAGCATGTCAAAACAGATGGAGAGCTTCACCTCTCTAGGTCCTTTTCTTATAATTTTCACCCTGAAGATGCAATAACCCCATCAGGATCCCAGTTAGCACTCGCCCTTTGTTTGGACAACCCTGTTCTTTGCAAACTGAAAGGTGGAGGCAGCTGAGACATTCCAGACACTCACTAGGTACCAGCTACCTGTGGATCCCAGAGAAGCTCTTGGGCGCCGGGTGTCCTGCAGAGCAGCGCCCAGGTCAGCGAGCCCAGTGCCCCAACAAGCCAACTGCTGGTGTGGTCCTGCTGTACAGTAATGGTACCTGCACTGGGGGAGGTGATGCTGTGAGAACAGACTCATTTCACTGATTTTGCACAGTACTTCTGACAGTCGCCTGGGCTGGCTCCTCTGCACAGCATGCAAGTACAACCCAGCTCCACCTATGGCCTCACGGTCACCAAGGAATGCGCAGGAGTGTGACCTGGGCTTCCCAAATCAGTCATTTGCCCCTCCTATTTCAAGGGGTAACTCTGGGATGGCTTCGCTACCCTGCATCCCTCCAGATATGTCACAAGACAGTTACACTCAGGAGGCAAGAGCAGGAGTTTCAGAGCAGGAGAGGCATCCTCAGAGGCCCAGGACACCTGAGCATTTGCCTTGACCTAAATTTTGGTGTTCTTAATGAAGCTGTAAATGGACTAAGAAGAAAACAAAGCAGAACCTCCAAGGGAGCAAAGTACCTCTTACTGCATTGAGTAATCAGAAGGAGAGCAAAAAATGACACTCCAAAAACTCCTCTGAGGTCTCCGCTTAACAACAACCTTAATACAGGACAACAAAAATTAAAATTGTCACCTGTTTCAGAATCAGCTTCGATCCCAATTCAGGAAGCAAATCCTAAACAGAGAAAAAGCTTGTTAAATATATGAGAAAATTATCTTCTTTCTTTCAAAGAACAATCTGCACATGCATGAAAAGGCTACCAAGGTCTCCTGACAGCTATAAGGTTAGAGAAAAGATTTTTTTCTTTCGTCCCAGTGGGTTTCTGTAGGAACCACAGAGGAAATAATCTTTAGAGCTTGGCAGGCTACAAAGCACTATTTTCCCTCCTTCACAGGTTTGCAGGAAGAGTCTACCAAGAAACATCACTTCTCTAAAGGTTAACCATGAAAACTGCTGTCTCCTGTAGCATCAGCTTCCGGGTGGTTTCCACGATCTGTTTCCTGGAATACACCACCTGCTACCGTGTAGGYTGTCAAGGGGAAAAGGTGTCAGTGTGGAGGCTGGGGCATGGGAAGTTTTTGCAGTGCTCTGCTGATGAGCAGCCCATAAGCAGCTCAACAAAGAAGCAAACGGGAGACCAAAAATAACTTGCAGGGCTCTGCTGCTCAAAAGAAAAAACATGTCAATTCTGAGGACGACGGGGAAATTAGGTAGCAATTACCAGAAGGGCTGAACAAAACAGATGTTTCATTGTCCTGTAGAAACGAGATCAAATCTTGAAGACCACAGTTCACATCCAACTAGAGGGACTTGTGCAGAGATTTCTAGAACAGCCTCTTCTGAAAATGCAGTTTTAACCCCCCAGGAAACGAGAATACTGCTAAGGACAAGCTCTGCAATTTTTAGAACAGCTGAATAAGTGCAGGTTTTGGTGTTTGCAGTTGCTGCCTGTTTTTGCGTGAGCAAATGATGACGAATGGCACAATCACAGCAACCTGTGTACCTTTGTAAGCCAAACGTTCCAAAAGTTGCATGCAGCTTCCTGGAGATGAACTTTAAATCCAGAAGGGTTGGATTAAAAACAAACAAAAAAAAGGGTATGTTTCATAAATTACGAATGGGAAAACAACACACACTGGGCAAGAGGTTTTCTCCCAATGCGGCAGCCACCTCTCAAAAGAGAATCACCTCTTCGAGTTCCTCMGCCCCAAGGGATCTCTCCCCACCAAATTTGCAAGGCCTGGGGTTAGCCCTGCCTAATCTGAGCGCACAAGAGGCTGTTGCAGGAAAGTCGCAAGGCAGCTGCGCTTCCTAAACCTTGTCTGGGTAAAAACACCTCAAGGGAGGTTTCCATGGGGCTGCCCGCACTGCGCCTGGGCCTGCCGGGTCTCCAGGCAAGACCCCTGCAGAGSTGAGCAATAGGAGTCAATTCCAACGTGGGGCCGGGGGGAACGAGCGGTCTGGGGCAGCGGGCGGGAGCTGCACCAGGGCCGGTTCCACCACGTGCCCGGGGGCTCCGCACCCGCCACGTGCTCCCTGGACTCCCACCTGCTTCCGGAGCCCCAGGTGGTGCCGACAGCCAAGGGTGCCTCTCCCCAGCTGCGCCTGGCCACGTGCCCAAGAGCTCTTCTTTTGTTCCCTTCCCCTGCCCCAAACCACAGCAATTCACAGCTTTGAGAGCTTTATGCCCTACTACTCCTGCTGAAACACATGGTGGACACGTGAGGGGAACTCTGCATTTGCCTGGGGATGAAGTGCTGGCAGCCAACAATGACCTGGCTACACAACGCTGGCCAATGTATTTCTGGGTCACAGTGCCAAGCGTGGCTCATAACGCTCTCCTAGGCCTAGGTACAAGATACTCAAAGGCCTGTCTCTCTCCAGCATCAAACAAGGCAGGTTGGAATGATCTAGTCCATCTTCTCTATGTCTGAAGCGTCACAGGGCTTGAGTGCAAGATCTCATAGTGGAGCTCTGCCTAACCCACTATCTGCACCCCAACGTTTTGCAAAAGAATCAAACTTTGCCAGTGTTTCAGATACAGAAGGCCCATTTCTGTTCGACCTCCTGTAGCTTGGGCACAGCAGATGACTTCAAATCCCATTTTGCCTCCCCCAAAAGGCAGAACTCTACATTTTTATTAAGCGACAGTAAAGTCACTCTCACGGACTCCAGGAGGAAGTTTTCTAAACAAGTTGCATTACTAAAGGCAACATACCGAGAGGATCCAAGCATTAGCTGGTTTGCTACTTTAAGGACACAGCAATGTAATCATGTTACCTAACASATCAGTCTCTTGACAGCTTCCAAGCCTAGGAGAAGCCTCAAGTTAACAGGCTACGCTTAATTTCCTTTGGGTCAAACTTAAAAGAAATCTAATTTGTTTCACAAGCAGCTCTGGATTTCAGCAGACGGCTGACGAGCAGCCCTGGCAAGAGAGAGGCCATTAGTGCATCGCATAGATCTGCTGCAGAAGGCGACTGGTCAACTGTATATTTAGAAACACAACCATGAAGGGAGATGATTGGGGCCATGGGACTCCATTTTAACACCTCTGCCTCTTTGTAGGAAGGAGAAGGGGGCAGAAAAAAAAATATATATATGCACATATATATCAGTTCACTCAGTAGACACCACCAAATCACACTTGTTCACATGCAGCAAGGTAGCCCTGGCACATGCAAAGAAAGGCAGGAGCTGGCACAGCAGCTCCGAGTGCCGGGCATATACATTACCAGGCTCGGGGGCTTGGGCATGGTCTTCCGTGCTCGGTGGACCTTGACTTC
The DNA here is from genome assembly GCA_003342815.1 of Eudromia elegans. Classification (NCBI taxonomy): domain Eukaryota; kingdom Metazoa; phylum Chordata; class Aves; order Tinamiformes; family Tinamidae; genus Eudromia; species Eudromia elegans. The sequence continues at coordinate 1,379,676 of PTEX01000143.1, read as the reverse complement.
AGCATTAGCAGCGGTGGCTTTTTTAGCATCCATGTCCTTACTGCCCTCCCCAAACTTGGTTGGCATCGTGGCTTGCATCTGAGAAAAGGTGCCCACAGTTCTCCCTTTGCTTGCTCCTCCTGGAAGGGTTTTTGCAGCATGGCCGGTGAGAGAAGCAAAGGTGCTGGTAGTCCTTAGAGGTTGCTCCTGTGCCATCTGCTTCGTTAAAATAAATCCATTGCTCCCCGTTACAGAAGTCTGTGTGAAGTCATTAGCTTTCATATGGTTTTGCTTCCCAGTCTCACCGTCTCGTTCAGAAATGCCATTTTCTGCTATCCTATTTAATTTAGTACTCGAGTCCTGCTGGCTCACTTTTGTATTGTCCTGAGTGTTTTTAGCTGGGTTTGGGTGGCTACCAGCTTCGCTGTGCTCACAGGAACCATTGGTTTCACCATCTACTGCCATTTTTGGCTCCCCCACTTGCTTTTCCGTAGCACTTTCATCTGCAGCCATGGCATTAAATCCTGGAGAAAGAAGGAGGAAGAGGAGAGAAAGAGTCACAAGCGTTACCAAAACTCAAACAGAAGGTAGAATTACTCCTGATGGCTATCAAAGGGCAAATACAGCCTCTGTTAAATTGCCTGCTACACACTCCCAATTAAACTGCCTGTTTACCTACCTGATTGGTTTGGGCTGGATCCTCAGATGGTAAAAACTGGGGCAGCCAGCTGGAACTCATATCCTCATTGTGACTTACCTTGGCTGTGGATGTGGCCATTTACTCCCAACTATGGATTTTTTGAGKTTTTTTTGTTTGTAACTACTTTTACAAGACCACTTGTCAAAAACTCACCTGACAAACAAAATTTTGCCCATTTTGCTTTTGAGCCCACGGCAAAGCTGGTTACAACACCAGATCTGCACAAGGAAAGCTTGCCGGAAATACTCCATGGCATAGACACAGCGCCATAGTTAAACATCTACATGGAGGCCTTGCTGTTACAAGAAGCATCACAAGGAGCAAGTCTCAGACAGACACAGTTCTCCCACAATACTCCCCAGCAAAGGCCCRTTTGACCCTCCCTCTTTTGCCAGGAGAAAGCAGGCCAGGACCAGGACATCCTGTGTCCTTTCAGGGGTAACAGCCAGAATGAACACAGCACCAAAGCACCTCATTCAAATGCAGATCTGGACAAAAACAATTATGTGATTCGAATGCTGAAACAAAAGCTCTCTTGCAGAAAAAACAATGGCATGTGTTCATATAAAAAGTTCTTTTCTCYCTTCCCCAAATACTCCTCTGTTTCCCCTCACACCAATAAATTTGTCCCGTCAGAAATGAAAGATGAAAGGATCCAGATATGAACTTCAGATATACTCGCAGAAAAGTTTCCAACAAGCCAAACCAGCAGCTCCTCAGGCAATCCAAAGTGATAACAACTCGCTGGCAYGTTCAGTAGAATGACTAAATCACCCTGCTTGTTGGGGTCCACGTATTGAAAAGCATCAGAACACGTACCAGCTAAAGCTCCAAGCAGGCCGTCAAAGCAGGTAGGACTGATTTACAACCAGCTCGACTCTAAGTAACTCTAGCCAAAATGATGCAGTCAAACCAGAGGCTGGTTTTCGAGCGGGAGCAGCACCTCTGCACGCTGCTTGTAGCCCAAACGCCTGGGATAAAAAATAATAAACTCTGAGTGTCTCTGGTGAAACCTGGTACAAGTCTAAAGCACACAGAGCACCCACGCTCCAGGATGCTGGGCTCGACAGCCCTGGCTAGTGGTTTGCAGCTGAGCTTGGCCAGGCCAGCAGGGCTGGGAGCCACAGTCAGGCAGGGCCACCCAGCTCTGGAGGGTGAGCGCAGCCCGGCCCCTGGCAACTGCTCTTCATTAGCTGCAGATTCCCTTCCCACCCCGTGACAAGGATCAGTGGCCACTGGAAAAGGGGAAAGAGGAAAAAAAACCCATCAAAAAACAGCTGTTTGAGGGCCTGCCTCCCTTTTAATGCACTCACTTAGGCAGTCTTTGCTTATGACTGGTGTAAGCTCTAGGATCTGTTCTGATTTGTGCAGAGACAGCACTTGGGGTAGAATCTCTAAAACTAACACTTTCAAGGACTGAACAATTGCTGTATTCCTCAAACATCCTGCTTTTCTGGGGCTTGTCTGAGATTTAATGGAAAACGTTTCCAACACCAGACTCAAAACCACCCTAGAACCGGTCAAACTCACACCACACACTCTGCCCCTTTTTTTCCACACAGAAAGGCACTGATGTTGGGTGCTAAGCAACTTATTCGGAAGGGTCTTCAAAACCCCATCACAGAACTACAGCTCTTCCCTGGGCGCCACCCTCCACAATCTTTCCTAAGGAGGAACCTGCCCTAAGCAGCCGGTTCCTTCCCAAGCCAGGGAAGGCTCCCACGTGGGTCCAGCCAGCTCAGAGTAGGCTGCGGGGAGCAGAAGTTTTGTAAAGAGCTCAGCAAAATCTACAGGAGGACAGAGGCAAAAACTGACCTCAGCTGGGCAGTTTCAGCGAGCGGAGTGCGAGTCCCAGTCAGCAATTCCATCTGCTGCCATCTCACGCAGCCCCAGGCACTTTTCATGTCCTCAGAGCTCTGATAAGGCACATGAGGGGCTGTTTCTAAGAGCAGAGACTCCTCTTGGAAGAAAACAAAGTGCCACCACTTTTTTTCTTTCATTATTATTTGACTACTTGAGAAATCTTGGCCAGGTGAGAAGGCAATCAAGAGTTACACGCTTCTTCCTCCAACCTTTAATTTTCTCATTCTACACTTGGTACCTTTATAAGACCTCACTATGACTTTTAAATATATATATATTTTGGTAAAAGTAGCATTGGAAGAGAGCAAAAGGCCTACGGACATTATGAAAAAGCAATGAGGCTAAAATGAAAATCCCACATAGGCATTTTCCCCCACTCTTACTAAGGGTGAAAAATGCAATCCAATTGTCCTTGGAAGTGCTGTCAAGCCCTAGAAAAACACACCAAACTTCCACAGCTGTATTTCTCATTTTCCAAAATAGAGGTTTCACCACAAACCTGCTAAAAGTATGGCAATCGTATGGAGTTCCCTGGTTAGTCAAGCACAACAAAACAAAGCACACACTCCAGGCTTTGCTATTCTCAAAAAGGTTGTTCAGTTTAACTGAAGCTTTTCTGCTCTTATGCTGTTAGTAGATGTGAATAAAAAAAAGACTGAAATTGACATTTTTCTAAACCTCTACTATTTGACTTATTTCTTCTTTATACAGAATAAAGCTGAGTTCCCCCATATTCCCCTCTCCCTCCAACTTTGTTCTTCATCTACAACCATTCTTTTTTCAACTAAAAATTAAAGATATAAACCGTTTGTACAGAATTGTAATCTTGGTTACTAGAAGCATCTGAATACGGTGCAAATAGCTAAAGGGAGGGTGTCAGGAGGATGGGGCCAGACTCCTTTCAGTGGTGGCAGCAACAGGGCAAGAAGCAGTGGACACAAACTAGAACACAGCAAGTTCCATCTGAATTTGAAGAAAAACTCCTTTCCTGTGAGGGTGACAGAGCCCTGCAACAGGCTGCCCAGAGAGCTGTGGAGTCTCCTTCTCTGGAGATCTTCAAAACCCAGTGGACGTGACTCTGTGCCACGTGCCCTAGGTGACCCTGTTTGGGCAGGGGGGGTTGTACTAGATGATCTCCAGAGGTCCCTTCCAACCTGAGGCCATATCCACCAATCAAAGCTTGTCACACCGTCCATGTCACTGTATCCAAGTATTCAAAACTAATTTAAAATCCAGCACTGTGTATGAGAGGTAACACACTCAAGAGATTGAACTTCTGTTACTCTGCCTATTCACTGAGCTAGGGATCTGACGTTCTTACCGAGTGGAAACAAACACCCATAAACGTAARCATCTTCCAATGGCTGGCTATATTTTAACAACACAAAGAATTCCAGACTCCAAAATATGCAGATATGTTATCCRTGAACCTCCCCAAGGCCAAGAATAAAACAATCAGGAATTTATTTAAATCAGCACTCCAAATTAACTACTCATTGAGAGCAACCAAGAGTTCACAGCCCTCCCACCACTCTACAAACAGACCCCTTGGCTTCAGCCCCACTCAAGTTTAAGCTTTCCTCTCTCAATAATAAAAACATTTATCTACAATTAAAATTCCAACAAAGTAAACAGAACCTTGACAAAGGAGGRCAGAAGCTAACACAGCCCAGCTGAGCTCGTTTCACCTCTGTTCAGATGCCTCCAAGAGCTCTCAAAAGCTCGTGCCCTTAAGCCACCTCTGGATCAGACCTGCTGCCCGTGCAGCAGACGCCGCTCGGCTCCTTCCTCCTACAGCCAACGCGTGTGGGGCCACGGCAGCCACTGCAGCTGCGGCCAGAAGGAACAGGCTGCCCCTCCAGAGGCTCAAAGGGATGAGGAGCCACCATAAACCCTTCAAACACAGGAAGCCGCACGACCAGCTCAAAGCCCTGCCATAACTCCAGTAATTGCATTCTTAAATTCTTAATTTTTTTTTTTTAAACTCAAGAGCTCTGTTCAGTGAGATGAATTAAGAAGAACTCGCTAAATGATACTTAAGCCCTCACACTTCAGGCCAAAATCCAACCACTGCTAGCTTTGCTGAGCAGTGGGGGACCCCTACAAGGGAATGCAAAAGTATCTGCAATTTCTACCCATTTTCCCAAATACATTGATACCGAGCACTGCTAGCACCAACACACCCAACTGCCTGCATCCTGCAAGACATTTTCTATGCATTTCTAGCCCCCTTGAAGGAGAGCAGAGCTCTGTTTCTTCAGAGGAAACACGAGGCAGGCCTTCAGGTGCTGCAAGAGAAGGATCACAACTCTGAACTGCCAAGGCACGAAAATGCAAATGAAAAGCTTATGAATTCAAGTGCGTTTTGAACTGCAATGCAAACGCTGTGTACATATACGTGTGCACGCACATTTGACATGTTTTTGCCTTAAGTACTTTACAGAGCATCTTTTAAAACCATCACAGGTATCAKACATTTATTCAGTATCCAACAGTCCTGCAGCATAAGCTTTTAAAAAGGGAGTCACACAAATGCTCCTAGTCCTTACATCACAACAGCTCCTTCCAACCTTTCCTCCTTAAAGAGGAAAAAAGAAAACTGTAAAGCAAAAAGAAAAAAAAAAAACAGCTGAAACAAAAAGGATCCTGAGAAGATGCCTGTTGAAAGAGTCCAAACTAGCATGAAACAGTAGATCAAGGTCCTGTATTCTGTTTAAAAGGCAAAAAATACAAGCATTTTGAAGCCAGGAAATGAAGACAACTAACAGTTTCAGGCTTAAGTTCCTGTCTGGGAAGAGAAGAACTTTTTCCTTCCTTCTCTTTTTCCCTTCTCTTTCCTTCTCTTTTTTTCTTCCCCACTTCTTTCTTTTTCTTTTAAATCAGTGGGCGCAGAGAAGACCCACCCGAAAACACATCCTGTRTTTCCAGAGTGCCAGGGCAGGCCCYCTGCTTCCACTGGGAGCCCCCGSTCTGCCACAGGACAGGCCCAAAGCCAAAAGAGAGGGGAAGAAACCCAACTCCCACCGTTAATGCAAAATACTGGGGTCAGGCAGGTCAGGTRGGAGGGAATCAGCTCTGCTGCTGGCTTGTCTGTGCACCTTCTTGACGAGCAAAAGCTGCTCCTGCTCAAGGGCCTGCACGAAACRAGGCCATTTCCTGCCCGCACACTCRGTCCAAGAGAGTTGTGGCCATGAGGCTCCCAAACCACCCACGACCTGGGCCACTGCTGTGATCCAAGGGGATTTCCTCCACKGCAGCCTCCCGCCTGCCTCCAGGCACTCCCCACGGCAGCGCCAACCAGCCAAGCCGATGTGGGGACAGCTGGGATCTCACCTAAGGGCCTTCCWGTTTGATCAGGTCTCCTGGCTGTCAGCCTCCAGCAGGGACCTCAAATGCTGAGACACTCAAAGCGAGAAAGTTATTCTTTTCTTCTTGTACAGCTGCCAGCTCTAGAGCAGAAAATGCAAATGCTGCAGCTGCTCCAGGGAAAGCAGCACTTCCCTCACATGCTGCCATCTCCTAGGTGTGACAACAGGGGGAAGGAGGAAAATAAAAGGCTTCTTCAGGAATTTAAAACCTTGACACTCTCTTAAAGCAGTTTTAAGTTTATTTGAGAGCAAATCAACTGTGCGTTTCTAATCTGCCACTATGGTTTGCTACCGGTGCCTTGTAAAATGGCTGCCTCGGGTGAAGTTTCTGAAACACTGAGCCTAACTGCAGACCTTGCTATCGACTGCCCTCACCCGCTCGTTCGTTCTGCCTCTTTATTGGAGCTTTCCATCTTTGGGGCTGAGAAAGAGCAGGAAAAAAAAAAAGTAGCAGGGCAGCTGCAAGGCCAGTGAGACGCAGCTCCAAGCACAGAGCTGCGGACATTGGGAGGACAATTGCAATCACTTGCAATTCCGGTAAGAATCCACTTTTTAATTAGTTTCTCTCCGAGTCAGACTCAATGCAACAATGACCCAACGAAACAAGAGAACAACTTTTTTTTTTTTTCCATCCCTCTCTTCCATCCGCCTGCCCCTTCACCCTCCCTGTTGCCAAGGGGAAATATAGACCTCAACTTTTACCCACAGCTGGAACATGTCCYCATGTTTGACACAAACCGTCTCATCCACAGCTTTTTTTTTTCCTGTCTATATTGAGCAGCTGTAGACAGAAGGAGACATTAAGTCTAGTGAGCAACTTGCACTGGGCTTTACACAGCCTGGGCTTCAATCCCAGAATCAAAGTGCCAGGAACACTTGAAGCTCTCATTATTACAGATGTACGTTAAATTTACAGTTTAATTATTTCTCCTCATCAGCGCCAAGATGAAACTAGGAGAGGACGTGCCAACTGATAGGAAGAGTGCATTTGTGCAGCACCTTTTGTTGCATCTGGCTCACAAGCCATCCCAAAGGGCCGACCAGCATCCTGAGGACAAGCAAGTGTGGGGACGTGTCACATCAAAGTGTAAACAGGGGCAATGCTTCATGCTAGTTGCCCTTCCCTGTGACAGGAGCCAGAGCTCCAAAGCCAGCCCCAGGGCAGAGAGCAGCCGCAGCAGAGCTAGCRTTGCCTTCTTTGCTTACGGGACAGACCTAGAAATCTCATTTTAAAAGCTGTAAGCTTCCTCAAGTTCCTATTTCATCTTGGACACCAGGAAAGCACAAGTCTGCATATAGATGTGTAAATAAAAGGGCCATTCCCTGAGGCAGCAGCCGAGCTACGGTGCCAATATTGTTCAAAAGGGGATCTAATTCTGGTCTCAGAAACTCGGAGCAGCCTTTCTGAGTCAAGGGAGGATAAAAAGATGGTAAAGGTAACAAGTGACATCGACCACACCTCGAGCCCAAACAGCACCAAACAGGTGCTTGGGATCTACAAGCTCAGGCCTCAGGGTTCATATCCTGAGTTCAGTATTCACAGAGCTCCTGCCAGGGGAATCTTCTGTTCCCGAAGGGAAAAGAATCCAGGACAAACCTAATTTTATTTTATAGACAAGAGTTCCCATCAAACACAAGATCAGTCTGCTTCACGTGGCTCTGCCTCCATCAGAACACAACAGCACCAGTGGACTTGCATGGATTCCCACTCGCACACGCTTCCCTTCCTCTAAAGAGACAGTGACAGTTCCAGGAAACATCAGGAGAAAATATCAGGCTTCCAGATGCTTTACCAATCCATGAATCCCAGCTCCATGCACTGCCTCCAGCCCCAGTTTCAGAACAGGGCTTAAAGAAACAATTTCCAAATGCCATCTTGCAAGTCTGTTTTAATGATTTAATGTTCATGAAACATCCCGGTATGTGAATTCCTGGGCAAATGCTGAGTGCTGTTATTAACACAGTTTAAAGACATTAACTAACTAAACTCTAGAATGATCACGGTTGGTTAATAAAGGTCAGCTACCAACAGTGCATATAGCACAGCAATCAAGCAAATCACTGCCTTCTTATGCATGTGGCAAGTTCAGGGAAAAGGAAGGGAACGGAGGAAGGGAGGAAGGGAGGAAGGGAGGAAGGGAGGAAGGGAGGAAGGGAGGAAGGGAGGAAAGGAGGAAAGGAGGAAAGGAGGAAAGGAGGAAAGGAGGAAAGGAGGAAAGGAGGAAAGGAGGAAAGGAGGAAAGGAGGAAAGGAGGAAAGGAGGAAAGGAGGAAAGGAGGAAAGGAGGAAAGAAAGAACATTACCACAAGAATGAGAACTATGCACTTCATGTTTTAGGACCATTTTCCCCTGATAAGAGAACTGTAAAATAAGCCAAAGTGGTTGCAAGGTGAGCACCCTGAGACTGTTCCTGCACAGCAAGGATTCTCTACTTCCTTTTGATACATAACACTTGCTTTTAGTCAAAAGCAGTGAAAACATTCAAGGCTCTGCAATGTCTCTCTCCCAACTATCACTTTAGGTTTGTTTTTACTCCACTAGGCTCTTGACACTTACCTTGAGATCACCTAGAGCTAAACAAACTAAGTTAATAGTCCTGATCCGAGCAAGATAATCAAAGYCAGAGTCTACTCGCACAGCAACGTGAGCTCCCACAGCCATCTCAGACTTCACYTCTGTTCTGTGCAGAGCAGAGGTGAGAACGTGCCAGCACTGTGGCCAGATCTAGCACAGCATTCAATATTTAGCTGCTTTGGAGCTTTACTTGCTAACTGGAGGAGTTTGAGCAAACAATGCTGGAAAGAAACAGCAAGGTTGTAGGGGCACTGGTCTGAAGTAAGTCCAAGAGTCTGTTTCTAGACAAGGCTAGGTATTTTGATAGTGGCAGTTCTATGATTTTTCTGTCATGGAGAGCAGAACAAAAATATGCTAAACCCTTGCAGAGGAATGAAAGGTAACTAGGCAAGGAATAATGAAACCATGAAAAGACAGACAGAAGGAAAGAAGGAAAGAAGGAAAGACGGAAAGAAGACAGACTAAGGTGTTTTGCTTTTTTTCTTTTCTAATTCAATAATAGTTAAGTCCTCAGATTTGCATGCATGCCACTCGTAGACAAGCATATAGGAAAGACTTTCTTAAATTAAAAAGTACTCTGTATGCCTTCCGCAAAGTAAGCAGAAAGAACAAAAACAAATGAACAAACAAACAAAACAAAACAAAAGCCCTGAAKCATCCCCATAATGGCATGTGTAGAGTATCTCCCCCACCTTGGCCATCCTGGAGCAATCAGTGCCCATTCTGGAGCCACAAAGAAACTCACAGGAACACAGAGAGTCAAGTTTAATAGTGGGAGGAAAAGGGCTAGGTCATTGTGTGTTAGGGATCAGAGTTCAGTTCAAACCAGTCACACAAAGGAAGTTCCAAGTAACTAAAGTCTCCTTCAGAACCACACCAAAGCAGAAGTGAAAACTAGACACAATTCTTCAGAGGGGAGGAGAGGGATGGCCTGAACACCAAATATCCATCTTTGGAGGAAAAGCCCTGCTCAGAACGAGCAGCTGAGACTGGTGCAGCTCCTGTAACAGGCACACACGTGAGACCCGCAGGGGACAGCGCACATCTCCAGCGCCCCCATTGCGTTGCCAGCTGTGCCACGTGCCAAGCCCACTAGCAAGGTCAGGCCCTCAACCGAAGCAGGTGCTCACCTTCCTCTTTATTGTTGGTGATATCTTTCAGCAGCTCAGTCTTCATGCAGGCGTCTTTCCTTGTCTCTCCCTTACTCAGCACTGTTCGCTAGAGGTGGGGGGAGGAGGGACAGGGAAGAAATATCAGCATTTAGCTCAAATGTTCACATATACATCACATTTAAAACAAGATACAATCAGGGACAAATCCTGTTTACATCATGGACAAACTTCATTCTGCACAGTATCTCTGCCAGGAAACTGCCACCAAAGCACAGGTCAGAGATAAACAATGGCGAGGCTCACCCTGCCRACAGCCCAGCTCACGTGTGAGGCAGCAGGGCCTGCATCTGCACGGCTGAGATTTCCCATCTCTTTGGTTAAGATGCAGCCAGACATTATTTTTCCCCCCACACATGTGAGGGGTTTGAGAATCCAGCTGAGCACATTAGGATAGACACAGATTAAAATGTTTCTAAAAGACATCCCAAGGGTATGATCCTCACTCCTTCCAAAGCTCGCAGGTCCTGGAGGGGGGCCTTGCATCTCCCACATTTCTCATTGTGTGGCAGAGATCAACATGAGCAGCTCTGAGRACACCACTTCAAATGCTGTAGCTTCTTCTGATGTGATTTACGAAACGCAAACCACCAGCCCAGGTGAGCTGGAGCTACCTCATCCTCCACGTTTATGACAGCAGAGGAGCTCTCTTCTGCAGCCTAAGCCTTTCTCTTCCTCTTTTTCTTGCAAAGCGGAGCGCCTGCTTGTCCCTTTTGCACGCTTGCAATCGTGTTTCCCTATCAGCTTTGCAGCCTCCAGCCCGTCTGGATGCCAGAGAGGGGGCAGACCAGCAGCTAAGCRCAGGAGACAGGCACGAAGGCCCTCAAAGGCAGCAGTCTCCGGAGGAGCTGCTCCCCACGGCAATCATGGCGACGGCCTCACAGAGGCAGAGACTGCGTCGTGCTGCGGCCCGCAGCTCAAGGCAACTGTGGAGGGCAATGGCGGGAGCAGATGGTGCCACAGCCATGCAAATCCAAAGGTTTACAGCAGCTCCGAGTGAGAGAGGATTAAAAAAAAAAGGAAAGAAAAAAGACCGCCCATCTCTCATGAAGGAAGTGAGAGATAAGGAGGGCAGAGGGGCCCGGCGCACCGGCGGCGCAGGCGCTGCTCAGCACACAAGGATCTGCAGCCTGCCCTTCCTTCTCCACCTCAGCTCCCCGACGGAGGCAGCTGCTGCTTCCAGCGGGCTCCAGGGGAACTCAGGGCTGCCTCGCAGCACCCTGAGGCGCCTGCCCCTACGCCAGGCCGCAGGGAGACCCCACGGCACCAGCCTGGGCTAGCTGCCGGCCACCTCGGCCATCCACCCTCTGAATACGTGCCAGGGTCCCTCGTGGGGAAGTAAGGGCACCCCGAAGGACAGCGCCTCAAATGAGCAGTGAGGATACGCCGGGTGGCTCCGTGCCCCGACGTGGACGCAAGAGAACGCCAAATATATCCACGGCTTGAAGCCTCTCGTCAAGAGGAAACCCAGACACTAAATACGCAGCCTTTGGATGTTAAGACAGACACCAAATATTTTAGGCATGCGAAAGCCCCGCTCTGCCAGCCGATCAGACAGCCTCAAACAAAACAAACTCCCAGCAGATGCTACCTCGCAATTTCCACCGTGAGATGATCAGAAAACGCAGCCCTAAGCCTGAACAAAGACCAACTTTTCTTTCTCTTTTTTCTTAGCTAAGCCAATAACACAGAGCCCCRGTGCAAACATGTGCATCCATAAGTTACTTCTCCTCTGTCCGGGCTTTTTGTAAACAGGGATAACTTCATTTTCCTTAGGAGCTTATCCTGGAGCAAGACGAATGCAAACACAAGCAGCCAGGCCCACTGCAGACTTGGGCCAGGAGGGAAAAAACACCCGAGCTCTGTCTGCAGATACTGCCATAAAATAAAGAACCTCAGTTCAGCAAAAGGCCTGGTTTGTTTTCCCAGCTTTCCTAATAACAAATAACACTCTTGATCTCTGTACCATTAAACCCAATTCCAACCCAAAGCTTCAGGTTTTAACATCCGCCACTAATATCCGTCGGATCCCGCTATTTTTGTGTTGCCGCATCCCCACGCACAAATGACACCCACCCGGGTGCCCGGCTGCTGCCCCAGCCGCAAGGCCTGCAGCAGAGCTGGGCCTGCCAGGGACACGGAGCTGCCCAGCAGCACGGGCAGCATTCCGAGCGGGAATCCCAGTGCGGGCAGAGGCCTCCGCCAACGCGGCGCCAYGCGAGGTGGCTCCTCAGAGGCTCTGACGGTCCCCAACCCAGAAGCAGAGGCGAACGGGCCGCGTGAGCGGTGCCGCAGTCACAGCGCTCACTCACCGCTCCAAAACAAAGACCCAACACCAAGGTAGGAAACTCTAGGCCGCACCCTGAGCCCTGTGGCAAGGGGGGAAATAAACAAGGGGGGAAAAGGAAAAAAGAAACAGGCCATTGAGAAGCATGGTTGTCACAAGGGCGGCCTCCCCACAGAGCTTCGAAGCCACAGCAGTGGCTGGTGGCTCTCCCCCTTCCCGGCCCACCACGAGTGGGGCTCGTGGCCAAGGTCTGCAGGCCGGGGAGAGGACGGGCAGGCAGAGCCGCGGGGCCACCAGCGCCGCGGGGCCCGCACCAGCCACCCCGGCGAGGCAGCTCCGACTTCCTCGCAAGCGTCAATACCTCCTGTCTTGTTTCTTTTTTCCTTTTTTTTTTTGTCCTCCCCT